>CM076572.1:604720627-604869377 GCA_034641835.2 Pinus albicaulis
ACACATCATATGAGTCTATTTTCTAGATCTCCACATTTGGAATATCTTAATATATTCCCAATAGTGTAGAAAATCCCTGTTTTGGGATATTACATTCTCAACCCTTCCAACTTGACATTCATCGCATCCATGTCTAATTTAAAAACCTCCATTTTTCCTTTTATACCATCCATGTAACCTTTTATTTCTTGTTTTAAACCATCCATGTCTCCTTTTAGTTCATATTTAGTTTCTCTTTTTTAGAGAAAAATTTGTTTCACTTGGTCCCATAATTTTGAGATATCACGCTGCAATTCCTCCTCTTCATGCGTCATAGTAGATATTTCTAAGGGCTTAATGGGTGTAGAATTATTTTGTTTCAGAGATATTGTAGAAACCAATACTCATATATATGCTTCAATATTCCCTTGGAATAACTTCAAAACAATTTTTCAAACAAAATTTATGCAATTTAAAAAAAAATACACACCCTTTTCTTACTTTTAGGATCTCGATATTTAAACGGTTGCAACTCTGTAATTTAGGATCTCCAAGGCTTGAAATTCCTTTTTGTGGTATACCTCTAAGTCTTATTTCCAATTCCATAAGTCATACCAAAATTGGAGTCTTCAAGATAATTTTATGTCAAATCTCCTACAATGGCCCGATTATGGATTGGTTCAATAGAGAAAACTTGTACGTAATGCCCCATGTAACTATTTCAGCCTTCAACACTGAAATTAATACAAAATAAACTATATTCTGTTCTATTACTATCATATTTTATGAAATTCAAATCCGATGCTTGAAGAGAAAGTTATGATGATTTTCCCTCGGTCACATGTTTGAGATTGAGTTTTGGAGCACGAAAAAAACCTAACTTCTTAGGACCATATATTAGAAAGTATAGTGAACCAAGATTTGAAATTCTGGAATGAAGTTCATCAATATTTCGGCTCCAGGTGCTCGCAATTTCAGCTTCTGAAGCTTCGCATAAAAAACTGTATAGTAAAAATTCCACGATCACCTATTTGAAGCAACGAAACCTTAGAATCCAAAGGTATGCTACCAAATGTTATGCAACCAGCTCACAAAAAAAAAACAAAGGATAGATAAACAACTTAAAAATTATCCTCTTAGAAGGGGAAACCTCCTTTACATTACACAAATAAATAATTCTTGGATGATACAAATGAAAATACCTTGTTTGTATATAGGAGTCTAAGGGGTCACAATATAATCATAGCCTACATAACAATAATAATGTAAGGCACAACAATACCAATAATGGGCTTCTATGGGGCACAACAATAACAATATAGGGGCTATATGGGCATACCAATAAAAATAAGATGTATATACTAACAATAACAATAAGGGGGCTACACTAGTATTATAGGGATCTAACATATTGCTCAAATTTTCATATAAGATATATTTAGATCACATGGTATACCTAAGAAGATCATTTCAAATCAGGATTCCAGGCTCACCTCAAAGTTTTTTAATAGAGTTAGCATTCAATACAAAGTATCATCCTCAAATGAATGGAAATATTGAAAGAGTAAACAAGGTGTTGGGAGACATGATAAGGATGTATGTCATTCATCAACCCAAGAGGTGTGAGGAGTTCCTACCTTTGGTAGAATTTTCCTATAATAATGGATATCAAGAATCATTAAAACTGTGCCTTTTTGAGGTTATATAAGGTAGAAAATGTAATACACCCAAAAACTCAAATGATTCAGTGAACAAGGTGCTTTTTGGACTTGATATGTTGAAGGAAATGGAACAAAAGGTAGTTACTATTAGGTATAAATTGAAATTGGGTCAAGATAGACAAATGACCTATGCAGATCAGTAGATAATGCACAAGGAGTTCCAAGTGGGGGGAACATGTCATCTCCACATTAGACCACATAAAAATTCACTGAGTATTGGGTCTTGTGCTAAGTTAGGACCAAGATTTTGTGGGCCATTTCAGATCCTAGAAAGAGTGGGGCCAATGGCTTATGGCTTATATATAAGCCTTTCCATCCACAGTGAAAGCACATGATGTTTTCCATATTTATTTTCTTAAAAAGTATGTGCATGATTCTAATCATGTTGTTGATTGATTTGCGATACAAGTGGAATCTGAGGGAAAATTGCAACCAAAAAAAAAAAATTTCTAGATTGGAGGTAGATCATGCTCTAGAATCGAATAATAAAGTAGGTCAAAGTGTAGTGGAAGCACTTTGGACCAGTTGAAGCCACTTGGGAAATGGCTAATCCGTTGAGGGTGTCATGCCCGTGTAAGTAAATGTAAAAGAGTTTTGTGTATATAGATCGATGTTGAATTTTGTGTTCAGGTATAGAACACCGAGGATGGTGTTTCTCTAAGTGTCTGGGGTCTTTGAAAATAATTTTTTCTACCCCGCTTGTAGATGCCACTATGAATTTTGATTCATGTAATTAATGTAAATAATGACTAGGCTACAAGAGTGGAAATGGATTCAGAGGTCTAAGGAGGATGATTTCTCATGTTAAGTGTAAACCCAAGACAATGCATTTATTCTACCACCTATATCCTAGATGAATTTATTTCCTTGTTGGTGCAAGCATTGGAGGAGTCTATAGGATACCTGAGTAAAGGATGAGATCATACAATCATGGTTCTTGTGTAGCATGTTGTGTGGTCAACGCACAAGAGAAGGGACATGAAGAAATGAGGCTACCAGAGACAATATGCAGGGGTAGGAAGTAAGTGGTATATGTAGACATATAGGATGGACACATTCAAATGTGCAGGCTGACAATGTGAGATTAGAGTGAGAAATATCATCAAATAAAACACATAGGAATAATGTATGTGTTGGAGTGGAAGAACACTAAGAAGAATGGCGCAAATGGAAGACAATGAATAGTAGGTGGAGATATTGAGTAAGTGCTTAGGATTTCATGTGGTTTTCAATAGGTGGAGAACCCTCTAAATTTTTGTGGTGCCCGATAGGTGAAGATACAATGTGCTATGGACCCTTATGGGTTAATAGGTGGAGACACCGTGGGATATAAAATCATATAGTGTGGAGTGGGTGAATATACAACGGGTTTTATAAACCTATAGTGTTTGATTGATGGAGACATTGTGTGCTATGGAATCTTGGTTATCAAGTGGAGAAACTATGTGCTCTAGATTCCTATGTGATATGGTTGAATTGTATTGGTGTGAATTACCTTGAGCACTTAGCTCCTTAGACTTTGAATATAGCTCAGATGTGGTAAATTACAAGAAATATTGCAGTGTAGCTGGCCTATGTTTGGGTGGAGACTTGAAGTCCCTCCCTTAGTTTCTAGTCATCCAATTTAATCAGATAAGTGTATTTATTTGTACATGGGTTGTCCTATGAATGATGAATGCTATTGTTATGTGTTATGATGATGTGTGTATCAACACTATTAGTGGGATAATGTGTTAGTATTGGTTGTCTATATTGGTATTCTTATGTGAATGTTCTCATGGTTATGAGGGCCTAGAGGCCTTTGCGTTTGCTGATACTTTCTTTAGTTACAGAGATATTTACATGGTCGTGTATGGTTTGTTGACATTATTAGCTGTTTGTTATAACTTCATTGATGTATATTGTTATGAATAATGTATGGAATGTTAGTGTGGAATGAGGGCTTCATTCATGTAAAAGTTAGTGTTCTGAGCAACACCAAGCTTCAATGGAAGCTTGTACAAAGTACTTGAAATCCATAGAGTTTCCAAGTCTGGGGTATTGCAAATAATCAAGATTATATTCAAGGTTATATAAGTCTTTGGAGAGTGCCAATTTTCACTTATGTGCTTTTGGAAAAGTGTTATATTCGAAATGATCTAGATGTGTGTGTGTGTGAGAGAGAGAGAGAGAGAGAGAGAGAGAGAGATTTTGGAAAAGCGTTAGATTCGAAATGATCTGGATGTGTGTGTGTGTGTGTGATTAGAGTGCCAACTTGCACTTATGTTCTTTTGGAAAAGTGTCAGATTAGAAATGATCTAGACATGTGTGTGTGTGTGAGAGAGAGAGAGAGAGAGAGAGAGAGAGAGAGAGAGAGAGAGAGAGAGAGAGAGAGAGAGAGAGATTTTTGGAAAAGTGTCAGATTTGAAATGATCTGGATGTGTGTGTGTGTGTGAGAGAGAGAGAGAGAGAGAGAGAGAGAGAGAGATTTTGGAAAAGTGTCACATTTGAAATGATCTGGATGTGTGTGTGTGTGTGTGTGAGAGAGAGAGAGAGAGAGAGAGAGAGAGAGAGAGAGAGAGAGAGGTATCTAGGGTGGGAGAGAACTTTTTTACAAGTATCTAGAGTGGGATCCACAAAAATATTTTTTGGTGTGAAGCTGGATTACATAAAAAATGGATTCATTTGGGATCTAAGACAACCTGGGTTTAGGGCATGAAACAAATTTGTGAAGCAAAAAATATGGGATAGGGATGATTTCTAGCTAGGATACTTGGTCCAAATATTGGGAAGTCTAGGGATTTGGGAAGGATGCCACTTGTAAATTTTCATGCAAACTTGGATTTCCTTTAGGACTAGATCTAATGTAGAAGTGTGAAAAAAAACGGAGAGGCCAGGCCTTGAGGGACTTGGGATGAAGTGATAAGTGCCATAGATGTATGACCATGGCCATGTGGGAACCATGTAGGTGTCACGAATAACATGGCAAGGCCACATGGGTCTCACATAGGTGCCACATGGAAATATATTGTTGATGTGGCAAGGGTTAACTGGTTATTATTTGAAAGGGCATAACTTTCAATATAGAGATCATATTGGGATACAATTTATATCATTGGAAATTTATTGATGAGATACGTACGACAATGTTGTCCAGAGTTAATTATGCAAGCTTTGTAGAAGGAGGATTTTTTTAACTCCATCTCCATAATGAGACAATGGAGGCTAGGTTAGCTGAAAGTAACACTTCTCATCATCATGGGAAGTCGAATGTGGTGGGAGGGAGCGTTACAAATATTAAGCACAATTTTTAGAACTTATAAAACATATCTAGTCTAGATCCAATATAACATCATAAGAATAAACTAGAATGAAAATGAATAATATTCATAAGCTCAAAATATCAAGGAGAAATAATGACTGTGAAAATAAAACATAATGATTGAGGACATATTGTCAAAGACAACATAATGATTGAGGACACATGGTCAAAGAAAGAACTTAGGGACACAAAAAAATGATAGGTGTGTTAAATTGGTTTTCTATTAAAAGACACAAATTTCCAATCCTTAAGAATTAAAACTACTTAACAACATATATTATTGTAATAAAAGCATGCTATTTCCACTCTTATTCATGTAATACATTAAGGATATAGCGAAGTATGGTTCAAAGGAGATGTCTAAGGGGGTGCCTATAACCTTATCATTGGATACCATCCAATGGAATAATTATATTGTTTGGTTAAATTTATGAGACTCAAGTTTTAGATTATATGCACAGTTTGTTGAAATGGCACCAAGAAATGGAAACCCAAGGGAGCTTCTGATTTAATTTTCCCTTAATTAAATTGGAAGAGAAATTGTAATTTATCTCATGACAGCTTGTATTAGTTAACTAAGTTAGAATGAATGAGTTAGCTTAGGAAATTCAAGTTGAGGGTCAAAGAGTAGGAATGTAGAGTTCTCCCATGACTTAAGGGAGTCCAATTACAATTATTTGTGAGTTGTAATTAGTTAACTCAAGAAATTGAGTTAAAAAACAGTTTAACTAGTTCTAATTGAGAGATGAGCTAGTGAGAGGTCAAGTGAATTAAATATGATTTAATTCATAGGTAGTGATCAATAATTTAACTAATAATTTTCTATAAATAGTTGTTGCATGTTAGTTCTAAGGAATTCCTAGTTGAGATTGAGGTTAAAGGGATGATAACTATCAATTGTATAATTAGAAAATTGTACATGTCATTTATACAATCATGTGGAGGCCAATGAGGCATTGCGAAATCAATTAGAATGATTTTATGATTTAATAGGGTATAATTTCTCTAGGAATGTGCGAGAAAGGCATGCTAAGCCGAGGTTGATAGTTGGCTAAGTAATTGGCTTATTTTTCCTATATCAGAGTGAGATAGTTGGCAAAGTGCAAGAATTTCTCTGAGAGAGAAAGCATTGTATTTTTTTATGATCTTGACTTTATACAATATACAGATAGCGAGGTTTTAAGCAATGTGATTCCCCCCAATACATCTTGTGTTGTGCGATTGATTGTATCTTTCTCTTACTTGTTATGTGATTGTGCGATCGTGTTTTGTTTACAAAAATTGTAGAAGGATTCAATATATTGTTTTATTAGATTATAAGATTAGATTGAATCCCATTGTTAGATTTTATAGGCCTTCCAAAGAGCTGGCATAGCTACCAAGACTTGGTTACTTGGAGGGAGAAGTTTCCGGATTGGGAGCGACTATGGTCCGATCTAGCACAAACCAGAGATGGATCCTCATCAAAGACTGATGATGAGGATAATTGTGCCTTGGTTGTCAAGGTGAAGATAGGAAAAGGGAAGGTGTCCCATTCCAAATATAAGATCAGAAAGGCAGGAAAGAAGCGATACTTTTCAAAGGTAAAATGTTTCAACTGTCATGAGCATGGCACCTATGCCATAAATTGTCCACAAAATAAGAACAACACGAAGGCCCTAGGAGGAGCAACAGGTGAATCATTGGATTCACAGTTTGAGTTGGAATTCACCCTCATCACATGCATGGTGTCATTGATGATGGGATCCGTGTGGTACTTGGATATTGGAGCTTCATTCCATATGAACAGAAATAAATAATTCTTCAGTAGCTTGGAGGAGAAGGATCTCCAAATGCACATTGAGATGGGTGACGATGCGAGGTATAACGCTATCAGTGTAGGTATAGTTACCTTTCATAGGGAGTCAGGTAATCCACTCACATTAAAATATGTCATGAATGTTCTTGGTTTAAAGAAGAATTTGGTTTCTATTGCTATGTTGGAAGATCATGGCTATGATTTGATCTTCAGTGAAGGATATGAGTTCTTTTTTCGCAAAGCCATGGGAAAGGTGAAAAATATTGGTGTTTGAGTAAAGAATCTCTATAAACTATATGTAGAGGACTGCATAGCACTGAGAAGTAAAGCAGATAAGGTGGAGAGCCAAGACATGGGTGATTTATGGCACAAGAGGTTGGGCCATCTACACCACAAAAATTTTAGGATCGTGCAACAAATATCTACTGGACTTCCAAAGGGGGCACTTGCACAAAGATACACATGAAAAGGGTGTACATTAAAGAAGTATACCAAAGCTGCCTTTCATGAAAAGGAAATACGAGCAGAGGAAATCCTTGAGAGAGTTCACTCAGACATGTGTGGACCGTTTTTGACAGTTTCCACTACAAATCACATGTATTATTTTATTTTTGTTGATGATTTTTCAAGAAAGTGTTGGATTTTCTTCATGAAGAAGAAAGATCAGACGTTATCCAAGCTTTGTGAGTTCAAGTCAATTTTCGAGAAAGATACAAGGAAGAAGGTGAAGGCTCTGAGGAGTGAAAATGGTGGAGAATACATCTCTAACGAATTCAAGAACTTCTGTGCCTCAAAAGGAATTCAAAGAGAATTGATTGCACCTCGTAACCCACAGTAGAATGTGGTTGTAGAAGTAAAGAACAAAATGATTCTGGGAGCAGAACGAGATATGTTGCATGATTAGGGCTTACCATTTCATCTATGGGAGTAAGCATGCAATACAACATTATTTGTGCAGAACAAAAGTCCTCGTCAAATACTTGGGATGAGTACACCACAGAAGGAATTTTTAGGTAAGAGACCAAATGTGTCATATTTCAATATTTTTGGTTCATCTATTTATTTCCATGTGACCAAATATGTCAGGAAGAAGCTAGAGCCAATAATAGAGTTGGGGATATTTGTGGGGTACATTAATAAACCTCACAACTATTGGGTTTACTTGCTAGCACACAAGATGACAGTGGTTAGAAGATATGTGAAGTTTGATGAAGAAAAAAACCATGGGAATTTCCCTTGAGAGGGAGCTGAAGTTTATACATACAGTTGAGGATATCTTGGATCCAAAGGATGAACCTCAAGATGTGGAGAAACCACAAGCAGAGGAATAGAGAGTGGTAGAAACCACTCATCCAGAGACATCTACCAGAGATGGAAGGAAGCGAACTAGAGAGGCTGATAGATTATTGCTAGATGCGAGAGATAATGAGGGAGCACCCACATCACAACGCAGGTAGAGAAGATCCCCAAAGTGATACACTGTATACATGGATCTTATGAGTGAAGGTATTGAGATAGAACCATCCTCTTTCAAGGAAGCAGTGCAACAACTAGTGTGGGTTGATGCCATGGTTTAGGAGTATGACTATATTATCAGAAACAATGCATTGGAATTTTTACTAAGGCCAGTGGGGAAGTTAGTTGTAGGATCTAGCTGGGTCTACAAGGTGAAGTAGGCAACATATGGGAGTGTGGAGAAACACAAGGCTAGAATTATGGCTAGAGGTTTCTCTTAGGTTGAGGGGATTAAATATGATGATAATTTTTCACCAATCAGAAGGTACTCATCTATTAGATCCATCCTTGCACTCTCAGTGCATATGGGATGGAAGATACATCAGATGGCTATAAAGACAATCTTTCTCAATGGAGTTATTGAGGAAGAAGTGTACATTGATAAGCTGGAAGGTTTTGAGACCTTAGATAGGGAGTCATATGTGTACATACTCAAGAGAGCATCGTATGGGCTGAAGCAAGAACATCGCGCTTGGTACACCAAGATTTACAACTATTTCATTGGGTTGGGCTTCACCAAGAGTGAAGCAGATGCGAACCTATATAATATTGTGGTTTATGATAATATTTTTATTATTTTACTTTATGTCGATGATATTATACTGACAAGGGATGAGTAGCCCATAAATTATTGCAAAGATGATCTTGTAAGAGAATTTGAGATGAAGGACATGGAGATATTGCATAATTTCCTTGTATTAAAAACATGGAAAAGAGATGGGGAGCTATTTGTATCTCATGGAAAGTATGCCAAGGAGAACCTGAGGAAGTTCCACATGGAGGGAATCAAACCCATGGAGACTCCTCTTGGAGGAAACTGAAGGAAGGAGGATGCTACTTTCGGTGAAGTAGTGGATGCTACTATTTACATGAAGCTTGTCGGTTCACTCATGTATTTGGTTAACACATGACCTGACATATGCTACGCAGTTAACCAACTGAGACAAGCTATGGTTAAGCCTACCAAGATATTTTGGAAGGTAGGGAAGCATGCACTGAGATATCTCAGATGCACTACAAAGTATGGATTATGGTACAAACTGATAGAGGGAGTGAAGCTTCAAGGCTTCATTGATGCATATTGTGTAGGGAGTCCATCCGGCTAAAAGAACACATCAAGGGGCATCTCTAGAATAGGATCAACAACAATTTATTGGTACAACATGAAACATAGATCATTTTCACTAATTTCAGCAGAGGCAAAGTGCATGGCGTCTAGTCAGGAAGTATGCGAGGCCATCTGGATGAGGAAGATACTTATTGGTTTGTTTGGTCAATAGATGGATCTGACGGTGATACATTGTGATAACCAGAGTTGCATCAAACTCTCCGTTAATCTAGTATTCCATGATATGTCCAAACATATTGATATATGATATCACCATCTTAGACATTGTGTTAAAAGGCGGGTTATTTCATTAGAGTACATTCCCATGGAGGAGTAGGATGCAACCATCTTGACAAAGGCGTTGGGAAGAAGAAAATTTGGATTCCACAAAGATATGATCGAGGTACTAGATAATCCCTTTCTTGTTGAGATGGAGTGTTGAAATGGCACCAAGAAATGTCACCCCAAGGGGGTTCCTGATTTAATTTCCCCTTAATTCAATTGGAAGAGAAATTGTAATTTCATGTAATATTCCAAATTTTCCATCAACAAATTGGAATATTAGATTTCCTAATTTTCTTATTTAGTTAATTAAATAAAAGGGTGGAGGGACCCATAAACCCAATATATGAATACAATCCACTTCTATAGTGTGAATGTGGGTTAATTGAGTAGTGGATTAGCATTATGGATTAGTGGAGCAACATAATAATGAAGAAAGAGTGGAGGTAATAGAGAATTAATGAGGAAGATGATGGAGATAGTGGAGGAATAAATGGAAGATGATGGAGATAGTGGAGAAGAAATTGCAGAGATGATGGAGGAATTGGTGCATTAAATGCACACATGATGGAGGAAGTGGAGAGTAATTGCAGTAGTGATGGAGATCATGGAGGACAACACAATATTTATGGAGGCTAGTGGCCACATGTGCAACATAGTTATGAGGTAGGCCAAGGCTAGGGAAGGCTCACAACCATAAAAGGAAGATGAGTTTAGCAAAGGAGGGGATTCTGGATTTTTATTGTTGAGTGTCGTAAGACATTTCTTTGCATGCTTAAGCTGTTTAGCTAAGTCTGCTGTGTTGTTTAGAATTGGGCGTTCCCGAGTGGGAATCCCACCATTAACTATGGGGGACTTCGAGTGCCTACTCTGGGAAGGTTTTCTTTTGAAGCATTCATCATCTGATAATTAGTGCCACTTTCAGCCACTCTCATCGGCACTTCTAGCTATAGGAATTACACATTCCTGAACTTGGGTTTGAGAGTTGGAAGGTTGTTCTCAATACTTCAGCTGAGAAACCTGTGGAGGGATCAACCCTTCAAATTTTAGATCCATTGCATTATTCTGGGAGTTTCATTGTCATATCCGACATCAGACCATCCATATAATTCTCCTATGCAGCAACATTTCCTGTAGAAATTGCGTAATTTTGCAGTGAGGGTTTGAGGAGAAGAGGAAGTTCCAAGAAACTCAGCTTGGAATCATGTGAAGGATTAATCCTTCACCTCGGGGATCACTTCAAAAGCCTGTGATTAGTAGTGTATCATCTATCAGTAGGATACATCATAAGCCCTCCTAAACAATGCAATTTTCCCCAGTAGTTGTGCATGCAACACCCGCATATTCACTGGAGGAGCTAGAACTCAAGTTTTGAGCTTGGGAATCAGGAGAAGGTACCATCCATTCAGTTAGTGATCTGAGTGGGTTCTATTGCAAAATAAATATCATTCTTTCAGGCCCAGATCAACATTTTTCTCCAGGGAGTGCGTAACTCAGCCATCAGGGGTACAATGTGCAACCCAAAAAGGGCCGAAATTCCAAATTCAAAATCTGGCCAAACCATTTTTGGTTTTTTCTTGGTTTTTCGAGTAGAATTCATGGTTAAATACCAAATCATTTTGAGCAATCCAACAACCTCGTGCATATATATCTTCTTCCCAGTAGTAGTAGTTTATACTTTCCAATGCTAGGTTTCAATAATGTATTTCAACCATCTTGTGGCTTGAGTGCATTCCTTTTGGAGCACTGTGTACTTACATTTGTTGTTGACACATAATGATATGGCTCAAATTTTTCTGCTAATTTTTTAATGTATTGATGTTATATTCTAGAAATTCTAGCATTTTACAGTTTTGTGCTTACATTCTGGTTATTACCTAGATTGAAATGTTATAAATGTTCTATATTCCTGTCTTTCCAATTTTGAGATATTACAGTGGTATCAGAGCATGATATTTGGCTAAGCTTGTGGGCATTTCATGACATCAGAGGAATAAGAAGGAGGGGAAGAAAAAGAAGAAGTCTTCAATGGTGGAAAGATTGGGTTTTGCCACATTTCTCTTCAGATCTATGTAGGATATGACCATGGAGATCAAATAAATGATAAGGGAAAGGTGAAAGGAAACCTCAATAGGGTTTCAGAATGGAGAAGGTACAAGAACTTCCTATCAACAGTATAAGCAACCGGCAGTGCAAAAAATTCCACAACGCCCTACTATGCCCAGTTTCCTTGTAGAAGGAACTGAATGGCATGGATATGGAGGATTTTGGAGCATGAGACCCTGAGTTATTATATTGCAAAGTACAAATATCAATCTAGAGCATTAAAAGAGAATCTAACTTTCCAACAGTTTTACCAGATTAAAGAGAACCAGAGACCTCGTAGCAACAATAGAAGAAGAGGGCATATGCAGAATAGATTCTTTCTGCCTACATTCAATGGGTCATCCAAAAGCACAGAAAAGGCTTGGATGAAGAAGTTAGATGATTTCTTCTAGCTACACCCAGTAGCGGAAGTAGAGGCTATTGAAATTGCAATGCTACACCTTGAGGGTGAAGCAAATGACTGGTGGTTCGACAGATTGAAACATGCAAGAGTGACGAAGTATGGAGAGTTCACTCAAAGGTTGGTAGAGAGGTTTGACAGAAGAAAACTAGAGGCACTTTCCATTAAGAGATTTTTCGATATTGATGAGGAAGTATATGAGGAGAAAAAGGAATATGTCAACACTGATACTTCAGGAGAAGAGAAAGTACCACCACCACCAGCTGCAGTAGAGGTACTTGCATCAGTGGGACGAGCACTTGCACCTTTGCAATATGGTCCTAAGCATTCGACATTGAGAGTCCCAGGCATGATTCATGAGGTGCATGAGGAAGAGGAAGTAGATATTAGAGCTAGTGCAGCAGTAGAGGAGCATCCATCACCATCACTAGCAGTTGGAGAAGCAATTGCACCGGTTGGAGGAACTCTTGTAGCTTTGCAAGATGTTCCCAAGCATCAACTGATCCAAGGTATGCAAAAATTTCCACCCCATATTATTTCATCACATCAGATTGAGACTTGTGGGGTCATGCCATTAGGGAAATTGCATGACCAAGGGTTAGAGCACATTTCTGATTTGGAGCAGCATACTATCACTGCAGAGAGGACCCTTGACTGGTTCAAGGAGAAGATGTATATCTATCCTAGTTTGACATTTTTGAGCTGCACAAAACACTTTATGTTGGAGTGTGGAGTTTATAAGGATGGGATTAGCATAGTCCTAATGCAGGGAAGCTATATAATAGCTTTCGAGAACCAGAATGTACTGTCGCATGAGTTGTTGTATTCTATATAAGACAAAGAGATATTGGCCATTATGCATGCATTGGTAAAATTCCAGAATTTTTTGATTGGCAGTAGATTCCGGGTGAAGACCAACCACCATAGTGTTTGGAATATTTTTGAGGAGGAGAAACAATTGCAGAAGAGGCAACAACGGTGGATCAGTGTAACAATGCATGACAATGAGTTCAACATTGTGTATGGAGAGGGCCATGAGACAATAGATGCATTATAATGGAGATCAACAACGCTGTCACTGAGGAGCAGTGATGATTTGAGTTCCCAGTTATTATTTGAGCATTCCGATGACCGATTCACTTATGAAGCATTGGATGGGCAGATGGTAGATGATAGACATCATGTAATGGATAGTATATTCCATTATCATGATAGAGGTTTCTTGATAAGTACCTCACAACTCAAAGAGAAGTTTCTACATGCAACATATTCAGAACCTCATAGGTTCTATTGGGACATCGAAGAGAGGTTCTCCTGGAGAGACCTCAAGGAGGATGCACTTCAACATATCCTGGAGTGTAGATATTGTCATCAGATTGTGGAGGATGGTATTGTCGACATTGATCCATTGTCAAGGTATGCACATTGCTTCCGACATTTTCACATAGTACATCGCTTCACTTGTGACCAGATTATCTTTACGGGATGTCTTCATGATTCATGGTCTTCCTAAGGCCATAGATAGTGATGGGGATAGTTACTGTATGAGAAATTATTTTGTTGTAGCTTCTCCATTGGGTGAATACCAAGATGGTGCATGAGTCATCACCCATAGTTGAATGGATGGATGGAGATGATGAGAAAGTGGATGAAAATATACTTGCAAATCTATGACACAGGGTAACAAGAAGCATCGCTGTGCTAGTTGCTCTTGGGTGAGTATGGTTACCACTCGACGTTTCATATTGGTATGTTCCATGCCTTGCATAGTACTGAGGTGATGCAACTGTAGGAGGCATGGTTGCGTTGGCTACTCTTGGGAGAGTATGGACAAGCCATTGCATTTTATAGGTCCATTGGTATATCACTGTTTCCTACCTTGTATAGTAGTGATGAGATGCAACACTGTTACCGATGAAATAGGTAACCTGACCTCAAAATGGGAACTCTAGCCCAAAAAGACTCAAAAAACATGAAAAAACACCCCAAAAACAAAAAAAGTGTATTCCAGAACACACTTGGTTTTTTTTGAAGGTCAAATTTCAACATTTTATAAAATTATGCTAAAAACAAAATTGTTTCTTGAAAAAGGATTGAAAAAACACCCTCAAAACAAAACCAGTTGACGCTGGAATAACAAAAAAAAAAATTGTCATATTTTTGACATTTTTAAAAATAGAAATAACATTTTTTAATTTTTAAAATTCAAACATTAAAAAAAACCTAAAATTTAAGAAAAAAAATAAATTTAAAAAATAAAAACATTTTAAAGCTTAAAATTTAAAAATGTATAGGAATAAAAAGATAAAAATAAAAATAAAAATAAAAAAATTTAATTCAAACACTAAAAAAACCTAAAATTTAAGAAAAAAATTTAAAAAAATTTAAAGATTAGAATTTCAAAATATATAGAAATAAAAAAAATAAAAATAAAAACAAAATAAAAATATTAAATTAAAAAGAAAAACAAGTTAAAAAAAAGAAAGAAATTATAAAAAATAAAATATAGAAATTAAATTTAAAAAAGAAAAAGAAAATGTTTATTAAATTAAAAAAAAAATTAAATTTAAAGAAATATATAAAAGTAAAAAAATGAAAAATTAATTAAAAAAGAAAAGAAAAGAAAATACAATAAAAATATTAAATTTAAAGAAATATATATTAAGAAAACAAATAGATTTTAAAGAATATATTAAATTTAAATTATAAAAAATTATATATATATATATATATATACTTAAATTAAAAATATATATATTAGATTTTATTAAATTAAAAAAAATGTTAATATTAAAATAACAAATTAAATTTAAAAAAAATAAAATAAATTTTTATAAATAAATGAATAAACAAATAAATTTTGAAATAAAAATTAAATTTTAAATATAAAGAAAAAAAAAAACATTGTTAAAATAAAAAGTTAAAAAACTTTGAAAATCAATTAAAATTGAAAAATTGAAAAAAATAAATTAAATAAAAAATAAAATAAAAAACAAAATAATTTGAAAATATTAAGTTTAACTTGAAAAAAAATCTAATTTTAAATACACAATTTTAATTGAAATAAAAAAGATATAAAAATTTTATGTAATTTTTTTTTTCTCAGTAAGACTAATTCTATTAATATAAGAAATGTATAGTACAATCAAGCTTGCATGCAAGCGAAGCAGAAAAGCATGGGAGCCGTAGGAGATAGGCTATCTACCTCGCTCCTGAAAGACAATCATGGAGAGGGCTATAGAAAACACGGGAATACAAAAAAGCTAGAATTGAGCAGAGATAACTACCCTGAGTGGGTAGTTACTGCCACACGACATTTTTTGCGTTTTTTCTTGCTTACTTTGACCCAACCAGTGGAGTTTGGTTGAGCCATAACAAGTTGTAGACTATTCTGCTCTGGTGGCGGAATATCCTTATCAGAATCCGAGGACGAGGATACATGAGAACGTTTATGAGAAACCTGCGGGGCAGAGGGGGCTGCCGGACTGACCAAGGGAGCTTCCAGCGGAATCTCTTCATTCTGCTCATCTGCTTCGATTTCCTCCTCATCCGAACTAGAGGAATCTGTATCGTCCATAGGAGGAGGTGGAACAGGATTCCAACTCTTAGATTTGGGTTTGCGTTTCAGAGTCTTCTTTTTGTCGAGGAACTGAGTACATGTACTCTGGAGGTGCCCCGTTTGATGACAATGGAAGCAACAGAAAGCTGTGTTCTCGTAATCCAAGGTTTGTGTCTAGTGGAAATCTCCAATCTTGAGGTTGATCTGATCCGACAGTCCTTTGCTGATATCTATTTCTGCACATATTATGCCGTAGGTGTAGAGGCCATTTTCCTTTCTTGAGGAATCTATAGCTAGGTAGCATCCTAAAGTGTCTCCAATGGCTAAGAAGATAGAGATATGCCATAGATGTGCCGGAAGATTCGGGAGCCTGACCCAAATGGGAAGCTTAGTGATGACAATTGTAGAAGGGTTGAAGTCTGGAAACCAAGGAGTGAGGAAAAGCCCAGCCGAACCCCAGAACCAAGGGCCTCCCGTTAAGGCCTTCTGGTAGTCTTCATTTAAGTCAAAAACCACAATGAAGAATCCTTTAGAACATAGGTAGATCTTGCTTTTTTTTGTCCAATTGGTATGGATCCATTGGTATAGATATGCTGTGCGAGGCCATAGCCCATTAACTCTGCAAATGAGAGCGGATTCTGCAAATATCTGGTAGCGATCTTCAATCTCAGGATGAGAGAAATTGATTGAAGGTATTTCTTCTGATTTGTCTACCAGAAATGGCTTTGGAGCCATGGTTGGTTGAGCCGCTTTCGAAGAGGATTGTGGGTGGGCAGCTTCTTTGCGGACTGCATCTTTGTACGAGAAAGACAGGCCAGAGGAGCTTTTCCCCATGGAACCTCCTCTTAAACAAAAGGTAGCCACAATAGAAGCATCCTTATGAATACTATAAAAGGAGAGGGAAAGGGGATTCATAAGTTCCTTACCCTTATATAGCAATCTTAGGTAAGAGGATGGGATCCCTAGCCGGCTTCTGAGTTTTTGCAGAAGATCCTGTACGAGATCTGATGCACACACCCATTGCATCAGGGTCTTGCCCGAGAGTTTGACTTGGATCTGAAATGCATGTGCTTCTTCAGGCAGATCCGGCTGGTTCAAGAAAGGAGTCTGCTTCCCACGAACAACGAACAGATCCATGTCCGGATTTGCCAGTCTTTGAGCAATGTCCAAAGCTGGACGAGGGGCATACTTGCAGTCAATGAGAATTGCCAACCTTGGAACCTTTTCAGGCCTATCAAGCGGGTTCGGGAAGCAGATCCACATCATGCATACGCCAGAGAAGAGATCTGTGGGATCTACAGGGTTGCTCCTATTTGCATTGAGAGCAACTATGAGAGCGGCGACATTAGAGCCGTCTGGAATATTTTCCTGAAAAACGGCCACAGAGACGACGTTAACATCTGTGCCCAGGGGAGCACTGTGCATGGGCTCGCAATCTGCAGATTCAAGTTTGCTACCCAGTCAATGAATTTGGCCAGCGTAGGTGTCTCTGCAAACCGGTTTGGCAAGTTCGAGAGGCAGACCCACTGTTGGCTTTCTGCAAAAGTGAGATCTGTGGAAACTCCAGAATGAGTCTCTGTTGCGTAGCAAGCAGCTGTGAAGGTGGCGGTTCCAAAGCCGTCTGAAGCCGTTGCATGAAAGGTGGCCCCCCAGACGGCGGCGTCATCGCATCCATGGATATCCCTGTGCAGGAGCTTGCAATCGTGCAGATTCAAGTTTTCAAATTGATTCAAGAGTAGAAGGTGGCCAACCCTCTGAGCGGCCGAGTCGGTGCAAACCAGAGAGGCCACGCTGCAAACCCTAAGCATCTCTTTCGCCATCACCCAGGATCGTATCAACTATGTGATACCTCCTTTTTTTGTTATAGTGATGAAAATCTCAAAAATTTTATGTAATTAAAAAAATAATAATAAAAAAATAAAAAATTTTAAAAAAATATTAAATTCAAATAAATAAATACAAAATAAATTCAAAATTTACTAAATTTTAAAAAATTAAATGAAAAAAATAAACATAAAATTTAATAATAAAAAAAAAAATGAAAAAAAAAAATCAATTAAATAAAAAAAAATACAAAATTTAATATAAATTATTAACAAAATTTAGAAAAAAAAATTAAAAACAAAAAATGAATTAAAAAAAAAAATAATAATAATAATAATAATAAAATTTAAATTTCAAATATAAAAAATTAAATTAAATTTTTTTTTTTTTTAATTTTTTGAATTAAAAAAAAAAAATTAAAAAAATCAAATTAAAAAATAAAAAAATATTAAAAATTAAAAAAATAAAAAATAAAATAGAATTTTTTGATTGTGGTGGCGCCGCCAATCGGCCTCCCGCCCAAGTGACGGCGGAGGCCAATTCTGAGAATCGCCCTCCCGCGGCAGGAGGCCGATTCCGGGAATCGCCCTCCCGCGGCGAGAGGCGGATTCCGGGAATCACCCTCCTGGGACGCAGGAAGGCGATTCCTGGAATCGGCCTCAGGGCGATTCCTGGAATTGGCCTCCCGCCGCAGGAGGCCGATTCCCGGAATCGGCTTGAGGACGCGGGAGGGCGATTCCCGGAATCAACCTCAGGGCGATTCCCAGAATTGGCCTCTCGCCGTGGAAGGGCGATTCCCGGAATCGGCCTGAGGGCGGTTCCTGGAATTGGCCTCTCGCCGTGGGAGGGCGATTCCCAAAATCAGCCTCTTGCCGTGGGAGGGTGATTCCCGGAATCGGCCTCCTACGGCAGGAGGGCGATTCCTGGAATCGGCCTCCCACGGCAGGAGGGCGATTCCCGGAATCGGCCTCCTGCCGTGGGAGGGCGATTTCCGAAATTGCCGCAGGAGGGCGATTCCTGAAATTGGCCTCTCGCCCAGGTGGCGAAGGAGGCCTCCACCGCCACCTGGGCAGGAGGCCGACTGGCGGCGCCATCACGATCAAAAAATTCTTTTATTTTTTTTTTAAATTTTAATATTTTTTTTTTAATTTGATTTTTATTTTTTATTTTTATTTTTTAATTCAAAAAATTTATTTATTTATGTATTTTTTTTAAATTCAAATTTTTTATTTTAAATTTAATTTGTTTTAATTTTTTTTGTTTTTGTTTTTGTTTTTTTTTTAAATTTTGTTTTTAAATTTAATATTTTAGATTAATTATTTTTTAAAATTTAAAATTTATTCATTAAATTTTAATTTAATTTTTTGTTAATTTTTAATTTTTAAATCTTTTAGTTTATTTGGTTTTTCATTTTTAAAATTTATAAATTGTTTCATTTAAAAAAAACAGCAAATTTATGGATATTTGTTTTTTAATTATTTGCACGTGGTATTTTTCATTTTTTTTGTTTTTTAATGATAGTTTTTTTTATTATAATTCTTTTATTTTAATTTTCTTTTACAATTTTAAATTTTGTTTTTTTTTAATTTGTTTTTTCTGTTAATTTTAAAATTTGTTTTTTTGTTTTCTTATTATTATTATTTTTTTAATTTAAATTTTTAAATTTAAATTTTTCTTTTTTGTATTTATTTTTTTATCTAAATTTTTATTTTGTAATTTAAATTATTTTTAAATTTTATATTTAATTTTTTTTTTTTTTTTTTTAAAAATTATATGGATTTTTTAATAACTTAGAAAAAAATGTTTTTGATGTTTTTTTTTTTTTTTTAAAATTTTTTTTTTGGTTAATTTTTGTTTTTTTTTCTTTAAATTATATATATATTTTTCAAATTTTGTCATTTCTTTTCATATAATTTTCGAATATTTTTGTTTTTTTTTGTTTATTTATTTATTTTTGTTTAAATTTTTTATTTTTACGTGTTAATTTTGTTTTTTTTTACATTTTATCGGTTATATATATATATATATATATATATATATATATATATATATATATATATATATATATATATATATATATACATATACATATATATATAAGTTTTGTGTTTTATTACAAACATGAAAATCACCACTCTAAAAAGAAAGGTTGATGCTGCATCAATACGTTTCAAAATTAGCATGAAAATCACTGTTCTAAAAAAAAAAAGTTGATGCGGCAACAATACGTTTCAAAATTAGCATGAAAATCACTAACATTTTAAAACAAATATTCATACTTCATAAATAAAAATATTAGAGTGTCAAAAATGTGCTAAAAAAAGAGAGAGGTGATTCTGCATCACCACTTTTCAAAATCGGGTGCTTTTTATGCTACCAAAAAAATGTAGGTAACAGTGCGGTTACCTATTTCATCAGTAACATTGTTATGCAACAACAAGAGTCATTGTTGCACTGGTTACTCTTGGGAGAATATGGATTGACATTCTCCCATGCCTTGCATAATGATGATGTGGGACGGAAATAGGAAGCCTTGCTGCATTGGATTTTGTTAGGAGAGTATGGTCACCATGCTTGGTATGATGATGAGATGGTGTGGTAGCAAGAGAAATTGCTGTGGTGGCTTCTATTGGGAGAGTAGGTTCGACAGTTCACATGTCAATCCATATGTCTCTATTTCCCACTTTTCACAGTGTTGAGATGATGCTTAGAGCAAGAAAGGCCACGAGGGCCAAGGATTGGAGCATGGAGAGAGACAACCTACAACATGTAGCATGGGTTAGAGAGATAGTTTATGAGTTAGGACTTGCCACTTGGGGAAGGAACCACTTATACACTTCACATATCTCATGCAGAGAAGAGGCTCTGGGACAGTAAATGGTTGCCACTTAGGGACTCATTGATGAGGACAGGCATCTAGCTACACAACTGGAGGCCATTCTAGACACTCTAGAGAGGCAACTATGGAGTTGGGCATTCATAACACATTGGAGAAGATGGGGAAACCTTCCATATGAGGATGCCACTTGGGAGGGATATGGATTTTTGCAACATCCACTTTTGTAGTTGCTTGAGGACAAGCAACATTTTGACGAGGAGGACTGTAATATTCCAAATTTGCCATCAACTAATTGGAATATTATATTTCTTAATTTTCTTATTTAGTTGAGTAAATAAAAGGGTGGAGGGAACCATATGTAGAAATTATACAAACATATGAATATCAATGGATTCAATCCAATCAAGCAATGTACTAAAGCTAGATACTGAATCCTTTTACAAATCAATTGCAGAAAATAAACATGATCGCCAATCACAACAAGTGTAGAAAGAAACAAATCAAACCACAACACAAATAATTTCCCAGGGAAAGCTTTATGCTAAAAAAACCTCTATCTTCTATTGTATATTCCACAAGGAATCATGAAACAATTACAATGCACTCTTCTCACAAGAGTCTCCTGCAATCTTCTTATCATATTGCACTAATCTAGGCAAAATCGGGCCAACACTTAACCAATTCTCAGCCTGTCTTCAGCCTGCCTTGCTCATGCAATTCCTGATGAATGCAATCCCTATTATTTAGGAATTTCAGCCTTCCTCAAATGTGCTGAGTATCATGGGCATCATGTGGTGTTTTAACTACATTTGAGTAGCCTGCTTATAATAAAATCGATAGTCAAATTCCCTTTAACCTTTGTCTCAACTGGGTCTCCACTGGAACTGACATGCATGTAGCTATTAATAGTAAATCATTAATTGCATGGCAGATCACTAATTGTGAATTCAATAATATTTAATTCACTTGATCTCTCACTAGTGCAAAAAACAATTAAAACTAGTTCAATTGAATTTAACTCACCTAACTGAGTTAACTGATTACTCATGCATTAAACTAATGCACTAACTGCAACTTGAACTCTAAAACACATATAATCACTCTGCATGCCTCACCAACCACCCTCAACTCAAAATTCATGGGCTAACTGAGTTTATCACACTTAGTTAACTATTACAAGTGATTATGAGATAAGATTACAATTTATTGTCTAATTTAATTAAGGGATAATTAAATTTGACACATTTCCAATTTATTAAATAAATTGAATTTCACACTAATGTATCGCTAGGATGCATCACTACACGACCTATAGTCCCACACTAGTGTACGTGTTGTCATGTTGTTTCTGAATGCCAATTTCACTGTTTCTTGTTGCAAACTTCAACACTCCCTCTCAACAAGAAAAGAATGTCCTTGCATGCACACATGCACCTCTTGCACACGACATGCAATCTTGCATGCGACATGAAATTCTTGCATGTGACATGCAACTCTTGCATGCAACACTTCTCTAGTGTTTCTCGCACATACAACTTTTGCATGCAACACTTCTAAAAATGAATAGCCTCCAAACAACTGAATCAATATAATGCATTTGTCATCAGAGTCTTCTGACTGCTACTATCTACTGCGCATGTTTACTAGATTCTCTGTGCTATTGACATCTACATCCATGCAATCTGCACTGCTACCAAATCTGATCTATGCTCCAGTATTCGACACATGTCACTCTGATTTTTGTCTTCCTAACATCTGACTGTATCAATCTAATCGATCCTGATATTGCTGTAATTTGGGCTCTTGGTAGTCAGGTTCGATCCATGAGACACACCATCTCCATGAAGCCTGCCCAAATTTCTTCTTGGGATAAATTTTGCACACCGCCCCACCTCACACCTAGAGTTATAGTTGCATGTACTCCCTCTACCCATCTGGCTCTAAATTTTTCTTCTTGAGTGGTTTCTTCCACTCCATGATCCTCATCTTGTGGCTACTCCACATCTTGAGGTTCATCCTTAGGAACCAAGAGTTCCTCATTTGCATACAAATTAAGCTCCCTCTTAAGGGACAATCACATGTCTTTATCACACTACCCCATGGTATATCCCTTGCATGTGTCTATCTGCGCAAGAGTACCCTTTCGAAGCTCCGTAGAAATATACTACATGACCTTCAAAGCTCCTTGGTGTATATGGCCCAATATCCTATGCCATAACTCACCCTCATCCTGGCTCAGAACTTTGTCTGCTTTACCCATCAATGTTGTGCAACCATCTACATCAAGTTTATAAAGATTCTTCACAAAAATCCCAATCATCTTGGCTTATCCTGTGGCTTTGTGTCGAAAGAAAGCTTTCCATTCACATAAAACCACATCATAACCTCTATCCTCCAACATTGTGACTGAAACTAAATTATTTTTCAAGCCTGGTACATGTATTAAATATTTTAATAAGAATGGTTTACCTAATTGTCTTTAGAAAGTAACTATATCGATCCCGGTAGCACTATAACTTCCGTCATCACCCATTTCGATATGCATCTCTAGGTCCTTCTCCTCCAATCTACTCAAAAGTTATTTGTCTCTCGTCATGTAGAAAGATGCACCACTATCCAAGTACCACACTGATCCCATTGCACTTGACACCATGCATGCAATGAGCGAGAAGTCAAGCTCAAATTGCGAGGCAAAATCCTCACCAACTGCAGATCCTGAGGCCATCTTGTTATTCTTCTTTTATGGACAATTAGTGGCATAATGTCCATGCTCCTGAGAATGAAAAAAATTCACTCTGGACATGTCATGCTCCTTGCCTTCTTTGCTGGTCTTAGATTTGGAATAGGATTTATTTCCCTTCCCCTTCTTCGCCTTACTGGCCAAGGCACAATTTTCTTCATCATCTTCCTTAGATGAAGATCCATCCCTGGTATTTCCCCTGAATTCTTCTTGCACCAAATCTGACCAAAGTCGTTCCTAATTTGGCAGCTTTTCCCTCCCATTGACAGAGTCCTGATAACTATGCCAAATCTTGGGAAGGCCTAGAAAAGCTAGGCTCACCAAGTCATCATCCGCGACAGTAATTCTGACGCTCCCAAGCCCATCCCGACATTGGACAAACTTTGTTAAATATATCAGAATAACGTTGCCTTTATCCATTTTGATTTTCCTGAGCTTGTCCTTTAGTGCCAATTTTCTATGATTAATGCTGCTCTGAAACATATCTGTCAAAGCCTTGAACATTTCATATGGGGTCGCTTTGCCATGGATACTTGAGACAATGTGGTCTTGTACTCCCTCTAGTAAGATCCTCCTCGCCCTCGCAACCTTATTTTGCCAAGCATCAAGATTTGCGACATCTGCTGCAGTGGGTTTGGGAACATCATTATCAATGAATTATTTTAACCCATTGTCCTCCAGTACTGCCTCCATCTTGTATTTCCATGAAATATAATTGGAACTACCCTAGAGTGCATACTCCAATCTCAAGCCATTGAAATCCATTTCGATCCCTATCTGCTTGTCGCACCAAGAATACTTTTGCAGATTTGAATTCTATTCAGTAACAAACTCAACTTCTCCTCCACTATATTGATTTTCTGTGCTCGGATACCATGTAGAAATTATACAAACATATGTATATCAATGGATTCAATCCGATCAAGAAATGTATTGAAGCCAGATACTGAATCCTTCTACAAATCAATTACGGAATATAAACACGATTGCCAATCACAATAAGTGCAGAAAGAAACAAATAAAACCACAACACAGATAATTTCCTGGGGAAAGCTTGATGATCAAAACCCCTCTATCTTCTATGGTATATTCCACAAGGAATCATGAAACAATTAAAATTCACTCTTCTCATAAGAGTCTCCTGCAATCTGCCTATCATCTCACACTGATCCAGACAAAATCGGGCCAACACTTAACCAATTCTCAGCCTATCTTCAGCCTGCCTTTCTCACGCAATTCCTGATGAATGCAGTCTCTATTATTTAGGAATTTCAGCCTTCCTCAACTGTGCTGAGTATCATGGGAATCCTATGGTGTTTTAACTACATCTAGGCAACCTACTAATAATACAACTGATAGTCAACTTCCCTTTAAACTTTGTCTCAACTGGGTCTCCACTGGAACTAACATGCATGCAACTATTAATAGTAAATAATCAGTTTCATGGTAGATTAGTGATTGTGAATTAAATAATATTTAATTCACTTGATCTCTCACTAGTGCAATAAAAAGTTACAACTAGTTCAACTGACTTTAAATCACCTAATTGAGTTAGCTAATTACTCATGCATTAAACTAATGCACTAACTGCAACTTGAACTATAAAACACATAGAATCACTTTGCATGCCTCACCAACCACTGTCAAATTGAAATTCATGAGCTAACTGAGTTTATCACACTCAGTTAACTATTACAAGTGATTAAGAGATAATATTACAATTTATTGTCCAATTTAATTAAGGGATAGTTAAATTTGACACATTTCCAATTTATTAAATAAATTGTATTGCACATTAATGTATCTCTAGGACCCATCACTACACGACCTGTGATCCCACACTAGTGTAGGTGCTGTCATGTTGTTTATGGATTCCAATTTCACTATTTCTTGCTGTAAACTTCAACACCATAAACCCATTAGATGAATAAAATCCACTTCTATACTGTGAATGTGGGTTAATTGAGTAGTGGAGTAGCATTATGGATTAGTGGAGAAACATAATAATGAAGAAAGAGTGGAGGTCATAGAGAATTAATGAGGAAGATGATGGAGATAATGGAGGAATAAATGAAAGATGATGGAGATAGTGGAGAAGCAATTGCAGAGATGATGGATGAAGTGGTGCATTAAATGCACACATGATGGAGGAAGTGGAGAGTAATTGCAGCAATGATGGAGATCATAGAGGACATCACATTTTTTAGGGAGGCTAGTGGCTACATGTGCATTGTAGTTATAAGGTGGGCCAAGGCTAGGGAAGGCTCACAACCATAAAAGGGAGATGAGGGCAACAAAGGAGGGGAGTCTGGATTTTTATTGTTGAGAGTTGTAAGACATTTATTTGCACACTTAAGTTGTTTAGCTAAGTCTGTTGTGCTGTTTAGCACCGGGTGTTCCCGAGTCAGAATCCCACCCTTACGCATAGGGGACTTCAAGTGCCTACCCTGGGAAGGTTTTTTTGGGTAACATTCATCATCCAGCAATCAGTGCCACTTTAAACAACTCTCATCTACACTTCTAGCTATAGGAATTATTGAACTTGGGTTTGAGAGTTGTAAGGTTGTTCTCTGTAATTTAGCTAAAAAAACTGTGGAGGGATCAACCCTTCATTCTGTAGATCCACTACAGTCTTCTGGGAGTTTCATTGTCATATCCGGCATCAAGCCATCCATCTAATTCTCCTATGTAACAACATTTCCTGCAGGAATTGTGTAATTCTGCAGTGAGGGTTTGAGGAGTAGAGGAAGTTCCAAGCAACTCAGCTTGGAATACTATGAGGGATTACTCCTTTACTCTGGGGATCACTTCAACAACCTATGATCAATATTGTATTATCTATCAATAGGCTACATCCTCATCCCTTCTAGAAAACACAATATTTCCCAGCAGTTGTGCATGCAATAACTACATATTCAGTGGAGGAGCTAGAACTCAATTTTTGAGCATGGGAATCGGTAGAAGTGACCAACCCTTCAATTAGTGATCTGAGTGGGTGCTATTGCAGCAGATCGATCATTATTTCAGCCCCATATCAACAATTGTCTCCAGGAAGTGCGTAACTCAACAAGCAGGGGTACAATGTGCAACCCAAAAAGGGCTAAAATTCCAAACTCAAAATATGGCCAAAGAATTTCTGGGTTTTTTCTGAGTTTTTCGAGTATAATCTGTGGTTAAAATTATGAGCACTCCAACAACCTCTCGCACATAGATCTTCTTCCCAACATCAATAATTTCTAGCAGCAACAGTTTATACTTTCCAGTGCTGGGTTTCAGTAGTGTATTTCAATCATCTTGTGGCTTGAGTGCATTCCTTTTGGAGCACTATGTACTTACATTTGATGTTGACACATAATGATACAACTCAACTATTTATGCTAATGTTTTAATGTCTTGATGTTATATTCCGACAATTCCAACATTTTATAATTTTGTTCTTACATTCTGGTTATTGCATAGATTGAAATGTTAGAAATGTTCTATAATCATGTCTTTCCCTTTTTGGGATATTACATTTCATCTCATGACAACTTGCATTGGTTACCTAAGTCATAATGACTGAGTTAGCCTAGGAAATTCGAGTTGAGGGTCAAAGAGTAGGCATGTAGAGTTATCCCATAATTTAAGGGGGTCCAGTTATAGTTATTTGTGAGTTTTAATTAGTTAACTCAAGAAATTGAGTTAAAATCACTGTAACTAGTTCTAACTAAGAGATGAGATAGTGAGATGTCAAGTGAATTAAATTTGATTTAATTCAAAAGTAGTGATCAATTAGTTAACTGATAATTCTCTATAAATAACTGTTGCATGTTAGTTCTAAGGAAGGCCCAGTTGATACTGAGGTTAAAGGGATGATAAATATCAATTGTAATTAGAAAATTGTACATGTCAGTTATAGAGTCATGTGGATGCCAAGGAAGCATTTCACAATCAATTAGAAGGATTGTCCTATTTAGTAGGGATTTAATTCCTCCAGGAATGTGTGAGAAATGCAAGTTGAGCAGAGGATGAGAATTAGCTAAGTAATTGGTCGATTTTTCGTAGATCAGAGTGAGACAATTGGCAGAGTGCAGGAATTTCTCTGAGAGAGAAAACATTGTATTATTTCATGATCTTGACTTTATACAATATACATATAGCAGGGTTTTAGGCAGTGTGCTATCCCCAGATACATCTTGTGTTGTGCGATTGATTGTCTCTTTATATTACTTTTTTTATGTGATTGTACGATCATGTTTTGTTTATGCAAATTGTAGAAGGATTCAATATCTTGTATTCTTACATTATAAGATAAGATTGAATCCCGTTATTATATTTTCTACAAAATTTCTCTCAATAAAGTTGAAATATTGCTGCCATTTTGTGTCTTGTATTTCTCATTCTTCCATGTATGTTGTGCATGTTTTAATAGAGATATTATTCATTTGATCTTGTAGGGAAAAATAGACTAAATTGAGAAGAGAAGAATAGATGGTAGAAAAAATAATTCTTGATCCAAAGTTGTTAAGTTTGAGAACTTGGCACAATTATTAATATGACCATTAAACCTATATTTTATGAATACTTGAATAAATCAAGGCTAGGTAGAATTATGAGTTTTATGTTTTTTTAGGACAAAGTATTTCACTTGTATTGTTTACAAAGGTTTTCTAAAATATATTGAGACTATAGGATATTTTCTTAAACATTACATGGATTGTAGTAAATGTTATTCTCTTTATGTTATTCCATCTCAATAATGATAGGTTGATAACCCTTGGAGCATTAAGGATTTTGTCTATCAATTGGGTTCATGTTGGATGGCTAAGAGAGAAGATGTTGTCAACCCCACCCAAGTTCAATTCTCACTTGTGACATGTTTTCAAATTGTTTTTCAATTGGGGCTAGCTAGGTATTGGAAATATCACTCTCCCATAAGTTTTCGAGTGTGGTATAAGATCATTAAAAATTGCTTAGAGGGTTTAATCAATCAATTGGTGCCACTAATTTCAATATGATGTTTTTAATGTAGAGGATTGTTCAGGTAGTTGATTATATTCTCATGGTGATATGCGTAGTAATTCCATGCAACACACTTTATACTAATGGGTTGTCCTAGGAATTTGGGAATTGCCAAAAAACTTTTTAGGGAGATATTTTCAAGGAAGAAAAATGGATATTCCTTGCACTTATATTGAAGTATACCTACAACCCTCTATGAAAATTATATGCTAGAGTATTCTTGCATGCCCAACCAAAGAACCTTAAAAAATTATTTATAAGAACCAATATATTACATTATAAATAAGTAGTAGGGTTTTTCGTAGTTATAGATAGATTGATTTCAAAGGAGAAATTGTGACTTTATAGAACCTTTTATTGGGTTCCCCACCACACACTATCCTAGATTTAAGCTTCTCTAAAAGCAGACATACCATGCATTTCTTAACTTTGGGTTTATATTTTCCACCATAAAGAAGATGATTATATTACATTTGTACTCTACGAAATAAATCAAGAACTCAACCTTACAAGAAATCTTGAAGAAGCTACATCAATTTAATGATAAATACTCTTTTCAGTTGCAATCATTTTAGGGGTTAAACAAAACTTTTAAGGAGGAGTAATAAGAAGAATAAGAAGATGGAAAATAGTAGCAATTGGGGGTAGACCATTTTCACCCATCTTTATGGGGAATAAGTATAATAGCCAATAGATGCCTAGGTCTAGTTTCCCTTCAACTCTATTGATGTGGAAATTCCAAAGAATGATGAACTACATCCACACAAATAGAGTTCAACAACAAAGGTGAAAAATAAAAGTTTTTGGTTGTCTTTTATTCATCAAAACCAGGCTTATATAGTTATATATCAAGAAAAAATACTACATAATAATAGAGATACAACTGAAAAAACCATGGAGATAAATTCCTAGAAACTATAAACTGAAGATAACAATAGAGATAGTTTGGAGAGATTCTCTCAGTTTTTCCATGAGTCTTGGAACTACAACATGAGACTAATAACTACTATTCTATGAAATTCTCACACTCATCTTGCAATATAAATGAAAAGTTCAAGAGCACATAAAATAAAACTATGCACTGAGAATTCTATTTCCTATCACCTATATCTTCTATGTTTTTATATACATCCCTTAGAATCCATGAGAAATTTCTTTCAAATTGATCATTTTTTTGTATATGATAGTATATTTAAGGCCATAAATTGGGACATAATATGCTTAATTTTCCTATGTTTTATTTTTCTTCAAAGGCTAGAGATTGATAGTTGTGACACCCTACAAGGGTTATGTTCATTAAGAGGGTGATATTCATGTCCAAAAAATCTATCCAATATTCCTTTCTATTATTTTGATATAATATGCTTAATAACACTAGCTCATATTGTGACAAATTTATAATTTCGATATAGTTTAAGTTGAAATTTAGGCATAGCCCACTTGAGGAAGCTTAACAGATGATTACCTTGATAGTGATGAATTTGGTCCCCATAGGTTCCCTGTTCAAGCCTCAACGGGTAAAAAAAAAATCAATTATGTATCAACCTACAAAAAATAGAGAAAACAAAAGAAAACGTTGAAATTTAGGCATAACAAAATCAACCCTCTATATGACTATCACATGTAAATTTTATAATAATTATAAAAATTGGAGAGATAACTTGTATTAGTTAACTATAAATCATGGAATAGTCAACTAATTAATTTTGAGTTGTTTATTACATCTAATTTAGAACAAAAATGCATGGGGTTATTAAAAGAAATATACCTCTAACTCTAGTTCCCTTGAAATAATGCCCAAACTAGAATAACCTCCCAACCAAATACGAGCTTAGCCATCTTCCTATATCTAGGAAACATTTGGATTTCCCATCATTTTGTGCTTAAAGCTCCAAGAACAATAACAATATTCTAGTATCCAATTTGTGAATAACCAATCCAATATCTTACTGGCATAGTCTAGTTTTAATGAATTTGTTGGCATTGATGTTGTGACACAGTGTTGATGGTTGGCATTGATTTCAAACTAATAGCATAAGTTGTTGGTACTATGTGGTGCAAAGGTACTTAGTTTGTGCATTAGTTGTAGAACTTAGTTCAATGGTTGTATATGATGGTGCAAATATTTGTTCTGTATGTTGATGCCATGGTAGGATGTGGAGCTGCTACACCTAGTTGATAGTGACGGGGACTGTCATGTCATGTTTATGGTATTTTTTGTGTGTGTGTGGATTGTTTTGAAGGATTTGGGTGAGTATCATGATGTTACAGAGTCATGAGAAAGGATGTCTTAGTGTACTAAGTATCCCCTTGAACCAAGGTTTCCAAATTATTTAGAAATATTAGTTTTGGAATGTATACACTGTTTTGGGGAAGGAAACTAGTGTACATATCTTCTTATTATGAAGAAAAAGAGCATATGCCACCTAGAGGTTATTTTCGTTGCATTCCTCATGCTTTTCAAATATTTTCTGGTTTTTTTGGCAGTATTTTTTTTGGATTTTTGATGTAAAGGTCAAGAAAGGCCAAGGAACCTATAAAATTTGATCAAAGTTGAAAATATCAAAAGGCTAGTGGAGTAAGTGGCTTGATTTGGTCAATATTCCTATCTCAATCAAATCTGAAGCAGGTGAAAAGGATTTGAGTGAGCTCCATCATCTGAAGAATTTATTGATTTAACCATATCCATAAATTACAAATATGAGAAGAAAGGTTGTTCATTTGGTTGGTTCTCTTGTGTGATAAAATTGCCAATGTTTTTGAGAGCTAGTGGCAAGGAATGTGAATTTTCTATAGAAAAGACAAAAATATGCATGGTTGAAGACTATTTACTTGCAGAAGAAAATTGACAAGGTTACAAAGGAGTTTGCTAATGAATTTTTGATTGCAACGGAACTTTTTTTATTTGAGTTTATATATGTTGATGATATGATTGTGATAATTTGGATGCAATAGTGTCTCATGTTTTTATATGGTAGTTATATATTGCATAATTTCGTTTCTACATCTAGTTTATTCATAGAAAATGTATTGAGGATATGTGAGTTGAGGATGAAATATGAAAGTGAGATATGGCTATGATTTGAGTTTAATTCATTATTTGATTTTTTGTATTTGATTATGTACTATGAAGATGTTGTTGTTGTGATGTTCATGTTGAGAATATCAAGGGTTCCAGTTTGAAATTGCATTAAAAGTGAACCACATAGAGAAGTGGGGTGGGTGCTTTGGAAAACAAAGTATTGAGGACATATTTCTTCATAAGTCAAATGGGTGTTGGGAAATACTTGTTGATCAAATGGGTGTCCGTAGAATCATGAGATGGAGATAAGAGTTCCTTTCAAATAGTTTCCATATTATATTTTCTCTTTAATGATTTTCTTGACAAGTAATAAAATATATTGAGCAGCGCAGCAACAAGAAGGGTGGTTTTTGACCCGGAGGGTGATTTCCATAAGATATCTCGTGTTCCTATGTGATGTGATAATTTGTGTTTTATTGTGAATTTTTATTTCATATGTTATGGCTCTCATGTGCCAATTCTAGTTGAAGTTGCATGTTCAGATCTAATGCATATTTGTTAAGTAATGAATTGATTAATATATTGGAGAAAAAATTTTAAAATTTTTGAAATTATTATCACTACTGATTCAATCCCCCCTCTCAGTAGTGATCCCAGTTCCAGCAATTGGTATCAGAGCCAGGTTCCTTCTAGTTCAACTTCACCGCTGGAAAGTAGATCGTGGGTAACCAGGGAATATTTGTAGCAGATAGACTTCCTTTTCTACATGGATCATATTATGATGCTTTGGAAGGTGAAATTTGAAGCATATATTTTAACTCTTGATGTGAATTTTTTGCTCTCAATTGATTATGGTACACAAAATGAATTTAATGAGGATGCCAAGAAGATCATTTTGAAGGTTTTGTCAAATCATGTTGTAGCTAAAGTAAGTCACTACAAGACTGCAAAATAAATCATGGACATGGTGCATAGTTTGTATGGAAGAGAAAGGATTCAAGATTATAAAATTATTGAAAAGCCCCATTGCATTCTTGAAGAGAAAGAGAATAATAATAAAGACTCCTCATTCATAGCAGTAGAAAATCCAATTTGATCTCAAGAATATAATGAGAGTGACCATGAGAGTAATGACATGCAAATAATTGATCCAAAAATATAGCATGAGGAAGTCATCAATGCAAATGAGAATTTGTCAAATTAGCTACGAGGCCAGGAAGCTTATTGTGAAAGTCTAGAAAATAAATTAGCCTCTTTGAGATGTGAGCATGAAAAGACAAATAATTAGCTATCCCGATATCAAAAATTGGAGAAAAGAACCAAAATTTTGGATGAAATTCTCATAAGTCAAAGATATCCACTTATTAAAATTGTATTGGGATTTGAAGAAGAATCAAGCCTTGTGAAATAAAAAGGGATAGTGGAGGACAAACAAGGAGCAGAAAATCACAAGTCCACCACCTCTAAAGTCAATCAAGGATCTAGAAAGCAACATCATCAAAATAAGCCAAAGTAGAAAAGAGATTATCAACAGAAGAAAATAAAAGAATATCATAATTATAACATGCAACATTTCATGAAGATAAGGAAACAACCAAGTTTTCATGTCCCAAAAAATAAACGCACAAGGTATCAGAATTTATTTGATGGGTATTGTTTTTCTTGCAATTATTATGGTAATCATGCTAGAGAATGCAATTTTTTTGCAAGAAAACAAAGTTTGTTGGACAATCATTATTTCAATGTGGAAAATATGGCCACAAAGCTCTAGCTTTCATATATGAGAAGATAAAGCCAACAAAAAGAGAAATCCCACCATTGAAGACAAAGAAGGTATGGAGGAGAAAAGATGAGCTGCAAAGAACTAACTCTTCAATGGACATCAAGGAAGAATGTTTTATTTTGCAAAGAGATAATCTACTCAAGGGGAGTAGAACTTTGTCTTGTGCCCAATCAGAAATGGCTTCAAAGAGAAGCCAAAATTTGTAGGTGTATGTAATTAAAAAGAGGAAATTCTCAACTTCATGCATCTATTCATTTCAGGTCCACAAGATTAGTTTGAGGCATAGAAGGAGAGCACATGAGTCCAGGGGGAGTTATATAAGGTTTGATGTATTACATATCATTTTATCCTTTTGTATCATGATTGTTGATGGTTTCAACCATGTTGTTTGAGGATTATTTCTATATTTATGCACGCTAACAAAAGTTTATGCAACAAACAAAAATTGTCTATGGAAATATGGCATATACTTATGGGGAGTTTGATATGGTGTTATGTTTTTGCATGTATAACACTTATGCTATTTAAAATACTATATCTTTCATGGGAAGTTTGGTGATAGTTTAAGAGAGTGATGTTACTCTCATTGAAACACTTACTCTTGTACTTCATTAGATAGTCATTTTTTTTCACATGAGCAAGGGTCATTGATACATGAATGCGTCTTAGAAATTTGCTGGTCTATTTTGTGTCTTGATTGAATAATTTTTTTACATCATTCAATAAATTTCTATGCCCTTATGCTTCTGGTTGTATTATGGTTAAGAGTCTATTGCATGTTTATTCACATAAGTCATGTATCTCAAAGTGTATAATCATAAATTCATGTATCCTATTTTCATATCATATTGTCATGAGGTCGGAATATTTTACTTCTTCCATGTCATTCAAAGCCAAGTCAAGATCCAAGTTCTCAAGTGTCTAGTGTTGAATCTTTCTCCCGAGGATCTCATCTTGAAAACTACCACATGTGTTTGTTGATGATGACAAGGATTGTGCTTGCTAGTGCACATATGATATCGAGAGAGCATGGATGAAGTTTGTATTGCATATTCCTTACTTTTTTGATGACCATATTATGCCTAGAAGTTGTGCTACATAAACATGGTTGCATGGTCACTGCTATTGATTATATTTGAGGATTACTTGCATATGCTACTACTGCATTTTTGTTTTCATATCACATTATTGAAGCTGAGTCATTGATGATGTTATTTCTCGTGATGTATGTGTGTTTATGGTGCTGGATAAAGCAAGGTTGGGTTGACGACATATATATGTTGTGTCATATGATAATTTCTAAATGTTTAGAGGCATGTTTCTGTTATATTTCATTCATGGATGTTTGTGTTGTTGGGGCTGCTAACTATTGATGTTACATATTGCTAGTTCAGGAGATGTTCTAGAAATGTTTTGAGAGAGTTGTGCACACTCTTTTTGGCATGAAATTATTCACTTTTAGATCTTGATCATGGCTCAAAACCTTGTATTATCACTGATTATCTTCATTGTGTTGATTTAGTGATCGATGAAACAGATTGTATGTATGGTCATGATTCAATATTGTATTGAGAGAAAGAATCATGAGATTGATTTCAGCCTTATGTAAGATAGTATATGCTATGTTTTGAAACCATGTGCAGGATTTCAGAATTAATATGTATCCATGTAATATCATGTATCACTTTTGGGTCATTGGTAGAGTCATATGAGTGATTTTAATGCATATGTGAGGAGTAATATTTCAACCTTATGGAGGCTTTGTACAGTCACAATATATCATTCTTGTAGCTTTGTAACAAGATTATGAAGCTTTTTACTTTCATTGCAATATTTTTGAGTCATAGTCCTTCATTATTTGAAGTAGCCTCCAACTTGTCACATGGAGAAAATGACGTGTTGTTGCTCATAGTATATTGCGATGATGGTCATCATCTGCCTTGCTGCTATTGGTTGTTGCATGGGAGGATGTTGTTGTTGTTGTCTACACCATGTTATTACTGATGTATGTATTGTAGTAATGCTTTATGATGGTGATCAATTGTTTTCTTGTTGTTGCTATTGCTGCTAGTGATGTTGATGGAGAGAGTGCTACTCATGCATATGCTTACACTATTATTGCCTTGGTTGAGAGTGATGTTGATGTGGATGGATTTACTGGTTATTTTTATACTGCTGCTTATGATGTGTTGTTGCTGTTTAGGAGGATGTTGTTGTTTCTTACACTATACTGATGGATATGTTTTGTTGCTGTTTTTGTTTGAGTTGGCTTGACAATGTTGTTCATATAGATGGAGCTATTGCTAGTATACATATATTTTGTTGCTACTGCCATGATATGGAGATTTTGTGATCTAGGTGGATATTAGTGGCCACTTGCCTATTCCACTTAGACCCCCACCATTGTTTCTTTTAGTTTTTCAGTTTCCTTAATTGTAGAAAAAATTACTATTTTTGGAAATTTTTCAGGTCCTGAACTTCTGAAGCTGTTTTGAGTCCCTAAAAGATGGTTTTTTGGAAAACGGGGAAACATGAGTCTCTCATGGAAAATATTTAACTAACTACCATTTGTAGTTGAAATTTATAGTCCTCATATAGATATTTCTAACGAGGTACTGTGCGCGTCAAACGAAGATCGTATGCCAAAGTTATGAACCCAAGAAGTTGATGTACCAATTTACCCCAATGAGGCCCACAAATTTGGCGATTCATGTACTAAGGTTAGGTTTTTGGATGCTTAGGGTTTTCCATTGTTTCTAAATAATAAATAGGATTTTGAGCCTCATTGTAACACAATTTAGAGGCATATAGACGCCACATATATTTTCAAAGATAAGCTACCATTGCCCAAGCTAGTTTATTTCCATTTTATTTGTAAGCATATTTTAGTTATTTGATATTAATGGAATGAAGTGTTATTTATGATGTATCTCTATATTTATGGTTATAGATGTATTATGTTGTGTTCCTATCTACGTTCAGATTAGTGGTATCCGAGTGGTCTACTATTTCTATATTTTTCTTTGCATGTCCCAAATGAGGTCAAGGTATAAGGACTTAAGGCTCTAACTAGTTGAACCTTTGAAAAACTAGCCTCAAAAACCCCGAAGAAATCCCATGGAAGAAGAAAATAAAGATGAGGGAGCAAGATATCCTTTCAAGATATTGCTCGAAGAAGCCCTCAAGCAATAAAGGAATGTGATGATGGAAAAATTTTCCTAGATACTTTAACGGATTCCCACAGGCAATACATATTCGTCTAGAAGTTACTCTCGAGGTGCCACTCCCTTCAAGGTACAAGTCAACTTTTATATTCCCATATTTGGAGGAAAGAGAGATGCAGGTGTCATAGATAGATGGTTAAATATGTTGGAAGGATATTTTTTAGTTCATGATTTTTCCAATAGGGAAAATATTACTTTTGCGCTCCTCAAAGTTGTCCCCCATGTCAAGGACTGGTGGGAAACCTAATGTGAACAGAGGGACAAGAGAGAAACCTCACTGTTTTCAGCCAAAACTACTTGGAATTCTTTCTGAGATGCCATTAAGGAACAATATTACCCTGTGGGAAGCTATGAAGACAAGTACATACAATAGACTACGTTGCGACAACAAAGGGATCAAGATGTGCACGAGCTGACGAATATATTCCATACACTGCGCACAAAGTTGGGTATCAAAGACTCAGATAAACATCTGGTGCTTAAGTACCACAATTTTTTACAGAGATACATTTAGGAGGAAATGGAGTTCCTCAACATCTCCTCACTTGGTGTAGCATACCAATATGCTTCCAAGATCGATCAAGAATTTAAATAGAATAAGTGTGACTTTGGATTTGCGAATATGAAGCAAGGGAAAGGAACCCCCAAACTGCAGAACAAAGGACAAAGCCAAGGTGGGGCGAATTAGGATAATCCTCTGAAGCTGTAAGAAAAGAACAACACCATGAAGACAAAGAAGGACATGGGAAAGTGGTGTGAGTTCCATAAGATCCCCACTTACAACAGAAGTGATTTTCAGGCCAAGCAGTCATTGGTGGCCGAGATGAAGGCTTCCAAATCAGATGTATGCTTCAAATCTGAGTCAAAACTTGACAAGGGGGATGAAAAGTCTGCCTTCAAATCCTAAACAGATGCTAGAAGGAGAACGAGCAGATTGAGTCTGAGAACTCAAATGACAGCCACGTGTAGCGGGCTGTCATTTGAGATACATTCTCGAAGTTTCAAAGATCGCCTTTAAAAGGGCAAAGAATAGAATGAGAAGGAGATTCGATAATAGAAAAAATCCAGAACAATCTGTCAAATTATATTTTGTAGCATTCCTGGATGTAACAGAGAGTTTTGAGTAACTATCTTCTAAATTTTCCTCAGTGCTGAGGCTTTTGTAGGTTTGGGCCCAACCTCCGGGAGCTCCACGCACGTTTTCATGTTTTGAAAAGTGACAAAATTGATACCTGTGAACTTGGTGCAGTTTTAATACATACTTCCATTTGATATAATTACAACTCTTCTTCTTTAATGAATCATTGACAATCATGTTCTTAAAATAAGACAAGTGCAATTTGGTTCTGATAATGTTTTGTTAATTCCTATTCTTCTGTTGTCATGATAATTAATTCCTAGGCCGTAGGAAGATTGATTTCAACATTCTGTGTCTTCATACATTGTGTGCTCCTTCTAGCATAATAAATAAATTCACCAACTGATCAGTGTTGCTTAAAGAAGTCTTACAAAGAAATCCATTACAAAATTATTTAATTATAGTTGTATGAGTTGTTTGACCTATTTTGGTTATATTGCTATTCATTACTACTAGCTTAGTTCTACTGCTATTTCATTATTGCACAGATAGTCATATTGCTTAATTCTACTGCTGTTTCACTAGTGCACAAATATTCATATTGATTAGTCATACTGTTGGTTCATTATTGCACAACTAGTCACCATTCTAGTTATATTGCTAGCCATATAGCTGCTTCGTTACTGCTTAGATCACTAGGTCGTTGGTTCAATTCAATTTCATTTATGAAACAATTTAGTTAGACTACTGTTCTGCCTAATCTCATTACTTTCATTTCAATTCTTGCTTGATTTAGCTAGGCTGTTATTCAATTTGATGGAACTGCTATTTTATTCTAGTAGAGAAACACCAAATCCCATTACTCAACTTTAGGCTAAAGATCCATCTAAGACACCTTCTCTAGGATCAGTAAGCCCCAAAAGTTAGTAACTCCTTTTGTACGTTGACAAAGAGCATTTGTATACCAGTTAACTCGCATATAATGTGCTGACACTCTTGAAATAAAAAGACTTACCCTGGGTTGATAATTAAATAAAGGAACAATAGAGTTGTCACAAAAAATCACCTCTATCCTACCCAACATTTTGGCGCCGTTGTCGGGGAGAGTGTTGAGAGTTATATCCTTTAATTCGTTCTTTTTCTATTACTGTGAGGAATTGGGTATTGAAAATGAAAGGTAAAAACCTGCGTGCCGGTAAGTAACATGCTTGCCCTTTAGCCCGCCCACCAGCAAAATATACAAGAAACATAGGATAGGTGCTCTTGTTTTATGCCTAAGAAAAAGATAGAAGTAATCCAAAATCAGCCACAATGACAACCCAAAGGACTGATGATCCTTGGGAGGACAACATACATAGACGAAATCATTAAGAAAGCTGAATCTCAGGCATCTATAGGACCGAGAACTAATTCCATCCAAAATCCTAACATACTCCCTCGGGTAGCAGCCTCACCATATGTAGCCTACGCTGAGATTCATAGCAAGGCAGAAGGGTTTGAGTGAAGTCTGCAGATTGCCATTCATCAAAACATTGACCTTTCAAAAGAGGGAGGCTCTTGCAATTTGCAAGAAGGCAGGGGAGAAACTAGTGGAGTAATTCACATAGAGATACCTAAGTTCCCTGAAGAAGTAATCGAAACATAACTTCTTAGAATCCCAGATTAGGAAAGTGCTGTAAAACTTCCACCGCACTCACATTCAAATCCTATTAAAATGTCCCCTCCAGATCAAGAAATTCTTGAATATTTCTGGCACCTCTTTGATCAAATGGAAAATAATCAAAATCAAAATCAGAGGCAGACATCAACATTGGAGTACCCCATCATTGATCATGCTACCAATGCCCCTATGAAATCCATTCCCTTGCATAACATCCCCACCTTTCATGGATTAACCATAGAATATCTTGATGCATTCTTATTTGAATTTGATGTCTTATGCAGAAGATATGATTACACCACCGATCCCCGGAAACTAAAATTATTTCTCTTCACCTTGAAAGGGACGGCTCTCCGCTGGTTCATGGGGTTAGGAGGGGGAACTATAAACAACTGGGAACAAATGAAGAATACCTTTCTTACCAAATATCAAGACTATTTCCGAACCTGAGACCTAAAAGATGAAATCTTTAACATGACTGCAAAAGACAATGAAACATTAGAGGAATACGTAGAAAGATTTCAATACAATTTACAAAGATCCCCATATACTATGTTGTCCAAGGACATTTTGCAAACCAAAATGATTAAAGGGATGAAGGGGGAATGGGTTTAATTACTTAACATAATGGGAAAAGGAGATCTTTATCAAGAAGAATATGACAAGATTAACTCCTTATGTATTAGATGCTCCTGGGGTAGCTCACGTAACATACCTATTGGATGCGATCTTAAGCAGACCAGTGGAAATGTAACTAGGGCATAATTTGGAAATATTTTAGAAAACTTCAAAACTGATATCTTGGGCACTTTGACCACACAACTTTATGTTCTGCAAGCCAAACAAAAACAAGCAATAGTTGAAAAAAATCTAGCCATATTCTGCCCAAAATGTTGGAAGAAGCATAGCCAAAGGCAGTGTCCTTTAGACGTGGTCCAAATACGTGTTATCTGCACTAAGGACCATGCTACAAACCAATGTACTTCAATCCCCGGGCTGAAATCCATCTGCAAAGAAGCAGAAGAAGAAACAGAACCAATCTATTTAATGAATCAGCGTCGGCAATGGCAGGCACGACCTAGCATACCGCAAGACCTACCTAACACTTTCCATTACCCCAATACAACCAGAAAAACCCTGCAACAACTTGGTAGACTCAAAACCCCTTCCCAACTTGGCCAAACCAAACCTTTCCTATCCCACCCTGGCCTACACAAAATCAGTCAGGAAGTAACTGGAAAAACTTTCCTAGTTCTCCTCCTTATTGGTAGAATATCCCTTATCAAATCCAATGGCCAAACCCTCCTACTCAAAACAACAATTGGAACCGACAAAGACCTACGGGGATGGGAAATTTATCGACAGGAGTAGGAACCCAACAATTGCCAGCCCCCTACCCTATTCAGCATAACCAACAACTTGTCATATGACCTCAATTACTAGCCCAACCCAATCCCAATCCCAATAATAGACCATTTCAATTAATTCAGATCATAGAGGATCCAAAACCCAACAACGGACAAAAAAATGTAACGAATTGAGGTTAAGATTGGGATGTACCATATTGCCCGTAGAGGCCCTAACTCCACCTCAATCCAAAATCAAAACATCCAGAGGGCCTAGGTCAACAAAGATAACAAAAACAGGTAAATATGAGGAAACAATTGAACAACAAGGACCTGAAGATCTTAAAATAGCTCCACCACCATTTCCCGAGAGATTAAACCTACCCAGACCTATAACCAACTCAAAATTTTACATCTTGGGGGAATTAAGAAGCCTTTGTGTTAAAATTCCTCTTCTCCACGCCATCTAGGACATTCCCATCTATGCAAAAACAATCAAGGAGTTATGTGGAAAAAACAAGTTATGAAAACAATGGCTGCACCTACCGTTCATGTAGTAGGAACTCTGTTTGACTTATTATTAGGTAGAGAACAACCTGTAAAATATGAAGACCCAGGAAAGCCCATTGTAACCGTACAAATTTCTAGACATTAATTTCCAAACACATTGGTTGACCTTGGGGCAGCCATCAACATCCTAACTACATGAGCTTGTGAAAAACTAGGCATATCAGTCCTCGAGCCTACAGCCACACTCATGGAATTAGCTGACAGATCTGTTATTAGACCAGAAGGTATAGTGCAAGCCATTATGGTCTCAGAAGACTCATGGGAATATCCTGCTGATTTTTTAGTTATTAATCCAAAAAACAGGATGGAAGGGCACCCATTGATTCTTGGGTGGCCTTGGCTGGCCACGACAGATGCTTACATAAGCTGCCGAACAGGTAGCATGACTATCACTAGAAGAGATTATGTAAAAAATATTGTAATTTATCTGCCTATCAAACCAAGTCTGCCCATGATAAAAATTCACAAACATCCAGATACATATTGGGAGAAAAATATTCTTCCACCCCTCACACTAGAAGACGCTCTCGAATTTAAAGATCAAACTGAAGATGATTTGATTAGTAACATCATGAATCAGCCTCCCAAACCTGAAAATTTGAAATTCCAAATGATGAAAACAATCCTTGAGCATGAAGGGCAAGAAAATCCTGTGATGGCCTTTGAGACCCAATATAATCCCACAACCACCGTTTGTAATAGTATACCTATTGAAATCGAACCAGGTAATATTTTGAATATTAACAGTAGCCTGGATGACAACCAAAGGCAGAAACTTGTAAAAATCCTTAAGAAACACTAGGGTGCATTTGCGTGGGATTACCAAGACATGAAGGGCTTAGACCCACAACTGTGCACACATCATATTTATACTGATAGAGAGACACGGCCTATTAGACAACCACAACGGAGACTGAATCCCCATTTAAAAGAAATTGTAAAAGAAGAACTCCAAAAGATCCTAGATGTAAATTTTATTTATCCCATCTCAGACAGAAAATGGGTCTCCCCTTTGGTAGTTGTCCCTAAAAATAATGGGAAGTGGAGGATCTACTTAGATTATAGAGAATTAAATAAACCAACTTAGAAAGATAATTTCCCCCTTCCCTTCATTGACCAAGTCCTTGACACATTAGCTGGAAAACGTTTTTTCTCTTTTCTTGACGGATTCAGTGGATACAATCAGATACAAATAGCCCCTGAAGATCAAGATAAGACAACCTTTACTTGCCCATGGGGCATTTTTTATTACAGAGTATTACCATTTGGATTATGTAATGCTCCAACAACATTTCAAAGAGCCATAATTAGCATTTTTTCTGATTTAATAAACGAAGGACTTGAAATTTATATGGATGATTTTACACCCTATGGGGAAGATTTTGATCAAGCACTAGAAACATTAGACAAGGTCTTAGAATGATGTATTGCTACTAGATTGTGTCTAAGCAACGAAAAATGCCACATAATGATTATTGAGGGGGTAATCCTAGGCCACTACATTTATGCTGAAGGAATACAGGTAGACCCGCTAAAATAAAGGTAATCCTTCTGTTGGCCACACCCTGTACACAAACAGAGGTACACAGTTTCCTGGGGTATGCAGGATATTATCGCAGATTTATAAAAAAATTCTCACAGATAGCCGCACCTCTGTATGCTTTAACTGGAAATGTTGAATTTAAGTGGACTAAGAAATGTGACATTGCTTTTACAGAATTAAAGAAGCTGGTCCACAACATCAATCTTGCGAGGTCCTGATTGGAGACTCCCCTTTTATATCTCTTACGATGCATCTGATACAACAATAGGAGTAGTCCTCGGCCAAGAAGAAGACTGAAAACCATATGCTATTTATTATGTTAGCAAAAATCTTACTCCCGCCGAACTAAACTATACAGTAATCGAGAAAGAGTTCCTGGCTATAATTTATGATATCAATAAATTCAGGCACTACTAATGGGTTACCAAGTATTCCTGTACACTGACCACTTTGCTATCATATACTTAGCAAATAAACCAATCACGAAAAGAAGGATAAATCGATGGCTATATTTATTACAGGAATTTGATATAACTATTAGAGACTGTCAAGGGAAGGAGAACGTAGTCGCAGACTCTCTGTTGAGAGTCCCTAAAATAGATGACACATTAACAGTCGACGATCAATTTCCTGATGAGCACCTATTTGTGGTAGCAGTCAAAACCCCGTGGTACACAAATGTGGCAAATTATCTGGAAGTTGGGAAGCTACCCAAACATTTGACGGCAAAAGAATAGGAGTTAATTATACAACGCAGTTCACGATTCTCCTGGATTGAAGGATACTTGTTTCATACAAGGGATGATATGCATATACGCCGATGCATAAGGGAAGACGAAATCCATGATATCCTACACACCTGTCACGATGAACCCTGCGGTGGTCACTTCGCAGACCGACGAACGGGGCATAAAGTGCTGCAAATAGGCTATTTTTGGCCTACGATTTTTAAAGATGTAAAGAAGTACGTTCAGTCCTGCAATAGCTGCCAAAGGATGGGCCATCCAGGCCAAGCCAATGAAATGCCTCTGCAACCACAATTTGTGGTGGAACCATTTGAATGATCGGCATTGGACTTCATTGGGCCATTTAATCTGCCATCAAACCAGAAAGCCCACATATTAGTTGCCATAGATTATGTTACCAAATGGGTGGAAGCAGTAGCTTTGCTAAGAGCCACAGAATAATCAGTAATTAAGTTTCTCTTTAAACTATTTGTACGATACAACCTACCAAGGGAGGTGATAACTGACGGGGAGGCACAATTCACAGGCAATAAGATCATATCTACGTTAAAAAATCACCATGTCACTCACAGAGTTACGTATCCTTACCACCCGCAGGAAAATGGACAAGTGGAAAGCGCTAACAAATTCCTGGAGGCAATCCTTACTAAGACAATAGCAACACACTGCTGGGACTGGGCCACTAGACTGCCAGAAGCCTTATGTGCTTATCAAACAACCTGGAGAAATACCATTGGATATTCACCATATCAGCTAGTATTTGGGAGAGAACCTATCTTCCCTATTGAGTTCGAAATTAAAACACTGAGAACAACCCAGGAAGTAGGATTGGACTTAATATATGCTCAAACTAAAAGACTTCAACAAATAAATGAATTGGATGAAATTTGATTGCTTGCCTTGAAACACACAATGATCATTCAACAAAAATGAGCCAAGTGGCATGAAAACCTAATAAAAAATAAAGTATTTCAAAAAGAAGATTGGGCACTCCTATATGATTCCAGATTCCAAGACTTTCCAGGAAAACTGCAAACAAGATGGCTTGGTCCATATGAGATTCAGGAAGTGCATAGCAATGGTACCCTCACTTTGACCACGATAGATGGATCCGGATCAACATTTCAAGTTAACGGACATAGAGTACGCCTCTATCACAAACCTCTCATGAAGAAATATTTTTTTCAATAAGCACGAGAAGATCCCACCATCCAAGTTGTGGCGCAAGGGGGTGACAACCCCACAAACTCAAGTACATGAGAGGTTTGACACCATAACTTGTAAATTATGTATATTTTTGTATATTTGTCCCATTTGCAACCCATTTTTCATGATAATATTGTGTTTTTTTTCAGTTTCTTATTTTGCTGTTCATTTTATGAACAGTTGATGTTCAATTTTTGAACAGCAGCAGTTCAATCAAATTGAACAGTTTTTTATTGAGTTTTTTTAATTTTTCTGTTCTGTTTATGAATAGCTGCTGTTCAATTTTTGAACAATAGCAGTTCAATTAAATTGAACAGCTTTTTGTTGAGTTTTTTAATTTTGATGTTCAATTTATGAACAGCTGCTGGTCAATTTTTGAACAATAGCAGTTCAATCGAATTGAACAACTTTTTGTTGATTTTTTATGTTTTGCTGTTCAGTTTGTGAATAGTTGCTATCCAATTTTTGAACAACAACAGTTCAATCAAATTGGACAACTTTTTGTCTAGTTTTTATGTTTTGATGTTCAATCTATGAACAACTGCTGCTCAAATTTTGAACAACAGGAGTTCAATAAAATTGAACAACTTTTTGTTGACATTTTAATTTTTTCTGTTCAATTCCAGAACAACTGCTATTCAATTTCTGAACGACAGTGGTTCAACTGAATTGAACATATTTTTGTCGTGTTTTTTGCTATCCAATTCCAGAACGGTTGCTGTCCAATTTTTGAACAACACTGGCTCAACTAAATTGAACAACTTTTTGACCATGTTTTAATTTTTTCTGTTCAAATCTAGAACAACTGCTGTTCAATTCCTGAACGACAGCGGTTCAATAGAATTGAGCAAATTTTTTCCGTGTTTTTAATTTTTGCTGTTCAAATCTAGAATAGCTGCTGTTCAATTCCTGAACGACAGCGGTTCAACAGAATTGAACAAATTTTTGCCGCATTTTAAAATTTTTCTGCTCAATTCCGGAACAGCTGCTGTTCAATTTCTGAACAACAACGGTTCAATCAAATTTTAAACAGTTTCTTTTGCCGTGCTGATTGTGCTGTTCCATTCAGAAACAACTGCTGTTCCATATTTGAACAAGCTGACTGTTCCTTCAGCAAAAATACCCATTTTTGAACACCTTTGTACATTTTTTTAACATTTTTTCCAAGAAATCTTTTAATAGCTGCTTCTCAATATCTTAAATAGCCATTCTTTTTATTAAATAACCTTGAGCAGGGGATGACACTTGAAAGAGAGAAGGTAGAGGGTAAAATTCCAAATATGATGTCTTGTGATACTACAATTCTTTAACAGGAAGCTGATATTATACACACATCAAGATAAAGGCTAAAAATACCCATAGTTTGAATATGATATCAAAAGATTCATGACCTTATAATGATATGTATTTTTGCACTATTCGAGTAATATGACCCTACAAAATGAAGAAATGGAACAAAGGATATTAATGATATTAGTTTTCCTACTTCTTTCACCATCCCTCACTCTTAAGGAGTCAATGAGCCTCCCTTAGCAATCATTGTGTGACATGCAAATCTCAAAAGAGGATAAGGGGTCTCATTGTGAGCCAGCCTACCATGATCGTAAGGATTGAACAGGTGACATGCCCATTATGGCCACCACACTAGGGTAATGACCTTCTCATCTATTAGAAGGACAGGAGGTCTCATCATGAGCTAGCCTGATCACTCTGTTGCAATTCTAGTGAATGACACTGTAATTATCTGGCTACCACACCAGCATAGTGACCTCTGAATGGATCAAAATGTTAAAATACAAAAGCACATACTACATATCTTAAGAGAGGATAAGGGGGTCTCATCATGAGCCAACCCACCATGTTCATAAGAATCTAAGAAATTGACATGCCCACTATGGCCACCACACCAGGGTAATGACCTTCTCATCTATTAGAAGGATAGGAGGTCTCATCACGAGCCGGCCTGATCATTTTGCTGCAACTCTAGTGAATGGCACCATGATTACCTGGCCACCATACAAGCTATTAGGATATTCCGACACATAGGAAATAGTTAAGAATAACTTAGTCTAGTGTAGAGTTAGGTAAAGTGTGTTTATTTACCATGTACATTTGTAACTTATAATCTGAAGGTCACGATTTGTAGTGTTCTGACTTTTTTTTTCCTTGAGAAAAAAGTGTAATTTCATTACTATAGGTGAGTACAAAATTACATTGTGAATCACATAAATGTGTGATCAAAGTAGACAAGCCCAAGAGTTTGTAGGCAAACAGTTACAAAGAGAAAAGCAATCCTATGCAAAAACCAGAATTTGGCTTTTACCCCTTTCCATTTGGAAGACATGCTGTTCATAAAAAATACAGATATACTGTTATCTACTATTAGCAGTCCAACAAGAATCTGTTCAGAAAAAACTGCAGAGAAAAAATATTTCAAATGTTCATCATGGAGCCAATCATAGCCCAGACAATCAAAAAACCTTATGGATGCACCAAAAGATAAACCGCATCATAAAAACTGTAATGAAACACCGCCCAGGGGAGAATCATTGTCAATGTGTGTCAATTAAATGTGGATCCAGCCCACTGTAGCAACCCATCGAGCGAGAAATACCAAACAATAAACCAGCAATATCGCAACCACCATCACATATATGTTGAGAAACGCTCACCAAGTGTAAACAACTCGTTGGCTTTTAAATGTCAGGCCTGATAAATAGTTCCAGCCTACTGCAGCAGCCCGCCGAGCAAGAAAACCAAATAAAAACAGTGATAAATCACAACCACCATCACATAACTGTTGAGAAAACGCACACCATGAGTATGCTTCCTGTTGGCATTTGATTTGCAAGCCAACATAGGGAAACTGTTGCCTCTTAGTCAAATAAATATGGATGAAAATATTCAGTGGTATCACCATCCTTATGTTCTCTGATCCTCCAGATACCCACGGCCTACTGAATCCCCCTCTTTGAAGCTCGATCAGCCTCATCATTATTTTATCGATATATATGCTGACAGGAGAAAGATTCAAATGAAAGGATCTCCCGAATGGAGCGAAAAGGATTTTGTAAATGGTGTACTCTGTATTGCTGAATACCTTTGATCCAATTTATCACATTCAATGAGTCCCCATAGAAATTAATATTTCTGCAACCTTTCTCCGCAGCGAACATCAGAAGAATTTTGAGGCTCAGCAATTCTGCATAATTATTTGTTCCTTCCCCAAGCCCAACAGAGATCTCAAACCAATTTGATTTAGAAAGAAACAGCAAGGCCCCTCCACCACAAACATTTTGCTGCATAGCCCCATCAAAAAAACCCCAAGGATTCCTCCTATCTATGTCCCACAACAGGACCTCCCTCTGATTGGCGGCACAGATATGGATAGGAAAAGCAGAGTGCAGTCCTATAGTCATGGCACCAATGATCTCTAGTGTACTGACTGCCCCATCAAATAGTAGGCGGTTATGAGCCAACCAACATCCCAAGATGACAAGGAGAGGCAGAGCTTTTAGTTTCTTCTCAGCATAAGACACCCACCACGAGTCCCATGCATGAGACACAGATAAGCCCTCCCATATACATAGGAGACCCAATAACCTGGAACATTCCAGCCAAAACCCTTTAATGAAAGGACAGCTGAGGAATGGATGGTTAACTGATTCCTCATCAGAATTACAAAGACAACACCAGCCAGGACCCTAAAAACATCTATGTTGCAGAACGTCCTAGGTGGGGACTTTATTTTCAAGAACACACCACATAAAAAGGCGAGTCTTAGGAGGACAATTTAGTTTCTATAGTTTCTTCCACCACCACTGCTCTTCACCCAAGACAGCCCCAACACTAAGTTTTGTGTAGCCAGCCTGAGGAGAATAGATCCCCGAAGGATTAAAATTCCATGCAATCTTATCCTCCCTCTCCTGAAGAAAAATATGAGCCTGTTTTAAAGCGTGGATATAAACAGCTAATGCCCTCTCATCATGAGCATCCAGCCCCAAAGAAGAGGCCATAATCCAAGGCTGAATGCCCAACCTTCTCCGAACCGGATCAACAAGATGGGAGAGAAAGGTAATCCCCCTCTGCCTTAAGGCCTCAACCGTGCGCCTGGGAAGGAGGTGCTGAAGTTCGCTTCCCATCCAAGGATCCTCACCGACCCGAAGCTTCCTGCCACTACCCACATTCCAAGCCAAGCTTGTTTCCAGAATGTGAAAAGATTTAACTAGAGCCTTCCAAATCACCGACCCACCCGCAAAGGATTTTCTTGGATTCCTTATCCAATCTAATATAGAAAAAGGAGAAATATATTTCTGTGTGATCACCTGTGTCCAAAGACTGTCATCATTGATAAGCCTCCACCCACCCTTTGCTACAAGAGCCATAGCGAAGAGAAAGATATTTTTCAGTCCCCATCCTCCCAACCCTTTAGGGACAACAATTTTCTCCCACTGAATCCAAGGGGTCACCAACGAGTCTTGTTTCCCACTCCAAAGAAATCTAAAGCAAATCCTCCTGGCTGCCTCCAAAATACCGTTTGGAATCCAAGAGAGGGACAACAAATAAACCAGGACAGCCTCCAAAACAGACTTAACTAAAATCAAATGCTCAACTCTAGACAACCATTTATGACTCCAAACTCTTAAGCGCTTTTCCAGCAACCAGCTCCAATCATGTTTCCTATAATCATTGGGTTTTAAATGGAACCCCAAATAATTCATCCCATCATCCAACCCAGCAGAAATATAGGAAAAGATCCTCAAAAACTCACGCCTCTCCTCTTCCCTTAGAAAATGAGAAGTGATGGAATACTTCCCAGCATTCACTTCCATTCTAGTGGCCTTGCAAAACAGGTTCAAAATATCACCAATAGTAATTGCATCTCGCACCGATCCAGAGAAAAATATTAAAACATCATCAACAAAAAGTAGATGAGTGATGAAAAAATTAGGAGCAACCTGAATGCCCTTCAAGGAACCCTGTCTCTTGGCCTCCTGAAGAGCTCTGCTCAAACCCTCAACAACCAATAAAAACAAAAGGGGAGAAAGGGGGAAGCCCTGGCCAAGATCCCTTTCAGCATGAAAAAAGGGAGATGCAGCCCCATTAAGCAAAACAGAGAAAGAGACAGTTGTAATACAACTCATAATCCATCTTATGAAACCAATGCCAAAGCTAAGGTGAGTCAGAAGCATACGAATATATAAACAACTTACCCGATCATATGCTTTGGAGAGATCTATTTTCAACACAGTCCCTTTGAGGTTCTTGGTCTTCATGCTGTGGATAGCCTCTTGAGCAGTTCCGATTGCTTCATGTATTTGAAAACCTTCCAGAAAGCCAAATTTTTCACCAGAGATATGAGTAGACAGAATGCATTTGAGTCTTCTTGCAACCACCTTGGCTACCACTTTATAAATACAGTTGCACAAAGAGATAGGACAAAAATCAGCCAGAGAAAGAGGGTTATCCACTTTTGAAATTAAAACTATGAAAGTAGAATTAAAACAAGTAGGAATCCTTCCTGAAATTGTGGTATCCTCCACTACTTTCAACAAATCTGCCCCCAACACATCATATAGAGCCAAGAAAAATTCGATCGACCATCCATCTGGCCCAGGACTTTTGTCTTTTTGGAAGCTATGAAGAACCTCCTTTAATTCCTTCTAAGAAACCTCGGCCATCAATGATCTATTATCTGCCTCCTCCACGAATCTTAGAAAAAGTTGAGCAACTCTTATCACTTCCGCAAGAGATGTGTGAGCTGGAGCCTTAAATAGAGCCTTGAAATGTTCAACCCCCAGCTTAGCTTTAGCCTCAAAGGTAGAATGATCAATGCCCTGACCATCTCTTAAACTCTATATAGTATTAGCCACCTTTCGACCACGAGCATATGCATGAAAAAAATTTGTATTATCATCACCACATGCCAACCATGTGGCCCTACTTTTCAACCTCTAAGATTCCTCCTTATCCATAAGTAGGGAGTTCCTTCTTTTTTCAAGAGAAACAAGAGTATATTTATCTACTTGAGATTGAAACCCCCCTCCAATCCCATCATAGATCAAGTGTGGTTCCTTTTCCACCTGCTTCAAATCCATATCCTCCCTCTGTATCTTAACAGCCAACCAAACCTTCATAGCATCCTTGATACATTTAAAATTTTCAGCAAATTGAAAAGCCGCAAAAAGAGTACTATCCGCCCTAAAAGGGATCCACCTAGAGAGGACAAGAGCTTTAAATGAATCACCCCTGAGCTCGATTTTGTTAAACTTTAAAGGGCTAGGAGGCTGCTTAGGCGCAATATTAAACTCAAGAAAAATAGGAAAATGATTAGATGCACCCCCACATCCAATCCACTGCCTAATTTGAAAAGGCCTGTCCACAATCTGCTCAGCCACCAAGAAACGATCAAGTCTCTTCGCTACTCTTCCTTCAGCACATCTATTGTTCCTCTAGGTGGGTTTCATCTTTATGGGCTCAATATCGAGCAAAATATTCTCCTCCAATTTTTGAGTGAAGTACCCAATCAATAAATCAGTTTGTGCATGAGGACCCCAGACCTCAGACAGGTCCAATGAAAAGTTCAGATCCCCTCCCAAAATCACCGAGTCCCCCTTGAGTAAAGAGTTACCTAGGAGTGAGTCCGAGAAAGGGATCCTATATTGATATGGGCCATAAATATTAAAAATATTAAAAGCTTCACCTAGCTCCAACGCCAGAAAGTTTAAACCTAGGACCGACTCCATACCCCAGAAGTTCAGTGGTTTGATAGTTCTTTTATTCCATCCCACTTCCAAACCACCAGACCTCCCTCTAACATCCAGCGTCTCAAAAGCCCATCCTAGCATCCAACCTTCCAATATAGCTTTGACCACAGTCCCTTCACCTAAAGTCTCTTGTAGCAGGATTATATCCAGACAATCCAGAAATATAATCCTCCGGAAAGCAGATTTCTTATGGGGACTTGCCAAGCCCCTGCAATTATAGGACATAATCTTAATTACACACCAGGCTTCAGGGATTGACTTGCTCTAAGCGCCCTCTCAATTGAAATATGCCTCCCATCATGTACATCCATCATAGCTTTTTCCTGAGCTCTCGCCAAAAAGGAGATTCTACCCCTGCCCCGAGCTGCTGGGGATTTCCCCCTCCCGAACCCACCTGCACCTTTTTTAGCACTAGATCTAAGATTATAACCAATGACCGAAGGAACAGAGTTTACCAAAGGAGCCAACATCCCTTCACCTGGATCAAAAACAGTAGCCTTCTCTTGGGGAGTTGGCAGAGGAAAAAGAGAAGGAACAGTGATAGGTAAAATTCCACAATCATCCTTTCGAACCGAGTCTGAAGTCGAAACCAAGTTAAGAGAAATATTGATGATGGGGGAAAATGGGAAAGATCACATGAGAGAATATTTCAGCAATGTTAACACTTCCTTCAACATACCATCATCCCTCAACTGGAAATCCGCTCCATAATGACGACTATGGATCTTCACAATAGATAACAAACCACAATCAGAAGTCTGAGAGAGCAACTCCAGCCAAGAAGAATGACTAGACTCCGCTCCCAACACCTGGAATCCCAAATAAATCGGAATGCTGGAACCATTGGTAGCAGGGTTCGTAACACATGAAAAGGTTGTAGTGGGCATTGGTTGCGTATTTGAAGGGCCAGAGCCAGCCTCCTTCGAGATTGGTTCCACCTCAGAATGGCTAGACCACCGAATTTTTGCATGTCGAAAGAAAAAACCACATTTGAAGGTAGGATGGCCATATGCATGGCATCGACGGCATCTGAAAGGAACATTTTCATAATCAAGTATCTGCTTAATGTCATATTGCCCCCACCGGAGATTTAGAGATTCAACAAGGCCTTCTCTGATGTTAATCATGACTAGTATTCTAGCAACACGCCTTTGATTTGTCTTAATGAAAGAGAGATCAGCCTCTAGGAAGGCCCCAAGAGTATTGCCAATGCCTGAGAGATGTTCCTCTGTCTAGTAATGAAGAGGCAAGCCAGGTATACGAACCCACAATGGGACCGAGTCCACCCTCTCCCTACTTGCATAAAAAAGAGGGTGCCAAGGTTTTAGGAGCATTGGAGTATGGTCCAAAGCCCAGCACCGATGCATCACCCATTGGATATGATCAAGATGCAGGAAGTTTAAAGCAAACCACCCCTTTGAGAGGGACACCACCTCAGGCACATATCCAATGGCAGCTTTCCAATTCGCTTCAGCCCATGCTACAACTATTTTTAGAACAAAAAACCTCCCCATAGCCCTTCCTACCAGTGTCCTTCTAGCCATTTGTGAAACCTGCTCCCAGCCTATATATTCACCCAAAACATAGTTATACTCTGCTCTTTTTACCTTGATCCATTTCTTTTTTCTGCCCCCCTTCTTCGTCTCTCCAGCCTCCTTTACTTTGCGTGAGCCCGTCTCTTTTGTGCCTTCAGAAATAGGTACCCCACACTGTTCTTCAAATCTTATATGGTTTGGGATAGCTCTCAAGCTCTCCCTTTCACTGAAACCATCCACCCTTCTATTCGTGAGCACAGAAGGATCCTGATCCTTTTCATACTCTGAAAAAATCACTCTCTGATAAACACCCACATCTAGATCCCTCTCTTCCGCATTCAAACATTGAATAAGCCCTTTCCCCTGCAAATCAAGACCATTTACCAAGGGTGCCGCGCTCCCTCTGCCAGTCAAAACTCCTTCTGCCCTCCCATCTTGTCCGCCTTCAAAGCCAAATGACAACAACCTTCCTTCAATGGATAATAGGGGCTCCTCCTCTCCTTGAGAACGCAACCCTATCTGTACATAGTTCCTGGCCTGCACATCGCTTGCAGAAACGCGCTGTCCTTGTGCATTCTCCCGCCCATCGCCATTCAAACCCGACTGTCTCCCTCCTAGTGCCATCTCATGATTTCTTTTTACTCTTGAGGATAGTGTTCTGACTGTTATCTCTCACCTCGGTATTAACGACACTTGATCCGTGGCTTAGCACCCGATTGGTCCATGATCTCTATTTAAAGAGCATGGAGGGTCATTTGTCCAGTAACCGTTTATGAGAGAAACATATGTAACTCTTACTTTTATATTAAAAAATTCCCTAAAGTGGCCGCGTTGGCTCGGGGTGTGGAAATTTTCCCTCTTTGAGGGTTTTAACCACGTGATTATACTGGTGTACTGATTTGTGATCTATTTGTGAGCAGTTACCTTTGGTTCTTTATCTACGGAACTTACCCTATAAATTCCTACATGGTATCAGAGCTATTTTGAGGGTCGTGTCTATTGTTGATCAAAATCCGAACTCAGTTTGACTGCATGCGAATGTCATTTTGTAGATCTACTATTTTTGTACTTTTTTGGGCTTGGAGAACTACTCGGTTGTGTCCGGAGTGTCTGTTACAGTGAGGAATGCCTTTTGTTTCATGCGAAAAAGGTTTATGGCTGCCCAAGTTATGTCAGTTTAGATCTGGAGGTATAAAGCATCTATTTTGTAGTTATATTTGTTAATAGTTACTTGTTGGAATTTTTACGTAGTAAGGTTTTATTTATTCGTTGGATCTATACCCTCTTCTACGTGCGCACGTATGCGCCTGATGCCGATGCTAGGAAAATCGAAACGGGGAAAAAAAGGAAGTTTTTGCTACGTATGTTCTTTCCCGCGTCTTTGTGCTGTCTCAAAATGGAAACTAGTGAAAAAGTAATTCTTGATAAGGCTAGCGAGAATCTAACACAACTAGAGAAGGCTTTACATTTCATTTTTTGCTCATTTTTTGTGCGAGAAAAATAACACACACCTCATAATAATAATAATAATAATAATAATAATAATAATAATAATAATAATAATAATAATAATAATAATAATAATAATAATAATAATAATAATAATAATAATAATAATAATAATAATAATAATAATAATAATAATCCCCCCTTCCTCCTTTGTAAAATAACATAATCCTTTTACTGTCTCACTTGGTGAGGGGTTAGTTTATGAGAATAGATGTCTTGGGTTCAAATCTCCTTCTCAAGCTTCTTTTGTAAAAAGTTTTTGTTCAAAGGGGCGGAATTTTTTTTAAAAGAGCTACACTTCATCCCATTCCCGTAACTGTTTAGCATCAACGTATGAAACACATTGAACTCCACATACACTTCATCAGAAATCTCATTCATGATCGTGTTCTTGAAGTGCAGTATTGTCCGATCAATGATCAAGTAGCTGATATCTTTACGAAGGCTCTCACAGAAGCGAAGTTTACCAAACTTCGATCCATGCTTGGAGTTCAGGAAAGTTGTAATTAAGGGGGGATAGGCTCTAATGCCTCCTTCCTTCTCCTATTGTGTCACTTTTGTAAATCCTTCAATCCTATCGCAATTTTTTCTTAAGGGGGGATGTTAGGATATTTCAACACATAGGAAATAGGCTCCTTTTGTGTCACCTTTGTAAATCCTTCAATCCTATCCCAAGTTGTTCTTAAGGGGGGAGGTTAGGATATTCTGACACATAGGAAATAGTTAAGAATAACTTAGTCTAGTGTAGAGTTAGGTAAAGTGTGTTTATTTACCATGTACATTTGTAACTTATGATCTGACGGTCACAATTTGTAGTGATCTGATGGTTATCTCTCACCTCGGTATTAGCAACACTTGATCCTTGGCTTAACACCCGATTGGTCCATGATCTCTATTTAAAGAGCATGGAGGGTCATTTATCCGATAACCGTTTATGAGATAAACATATCTAACTTTTCTTTTATATTAATAAATTCCCTGAAGTGGCCGCGTTGGCTCAGGGTGTGGACTGTTTCCCTCTCTAAGGGTTTTAACCATGTGATTATACTGGTGTACTGATTTGTGATTTGTTTGTGAGCGGTGACTTTTGGTTCTTGATCTACGAAACTTACCCTGTAAATTCCTACACTAGCATGGTGATCTATCCATCAAGATGATAAAATAAATATTCCTACATAGGGATCATGGCTCATTTTTGGGGTTAAAAAGCAACCTTGTTGAGGCTATGAACGCTTTCTGGTAGCAGTGGCTCTGCTTGTGGTATGAAAGAATGCTTATTTAACAACAAAATACTGTTACATATACCTTGTTTTCCATTTTATTTTACTACAAACCTATTACTCGAATTAGTGACAATCATGACTTACAATAAGAATAAATAACAAAGATTTTATTACATATTTCGAACTTGGGAATGAAAATTCCAATCAATACTTGTTTAAATCTTGCTTCTGTCACAACTTTCTAATCATACAAAGACATCATATCATAATAATGACAATACTGTCTTCTCTCACGTGTCGGCCTTCTCTGCACAAGATTCAATCATGGAAACTTTTAAATGTGATTGTTTGATGCACATGAAATAATTACCTAACCATCCATCCTCCACACGCAAAATTACCAAATCTAACATTCCCATGCTCACATTCATCATTGGTCAAATCTCTCTAGTACCTGAGGGCGTGGGCGCCCTTTTCTTAGGAGGGAGGGGTGTCATTAGCTTTGATTGGCTTTAATTTGGCAAGCAGGTGAAATACCTACACAAATCCCATCAGACGCATCGGTAAATGCTACACTTAAGGCATGGATACTCGTTATACAGAACCACAATATCTTTTTTGGTTACACTCAGCTCCCAAACGAAACAGCAAAGCCAGGAAGAAAGATAATCAAAAGAGAAGAGCATACTATTCATGGGAGGAAATACTCTTTGAAATGAGCTGTCGAATTTCCCAATCTCAGAAGCAACGAGTGGCATTCTCCAGCGATTTGGATGGCTAACATATGTGCATAGATTACAAGGATACAACACAGAAATTGCAATCAAATTCCTGCAAAATTTGTAGGACGGGAAAACCAGAGTAAATGAACGAACCATGCCTGTTACAGAGGAGTTCATAGCAGTAGTTTCTGGAATACCAACACAAGGGGAGAGATGGGAAGAAAAGCATCTACTCCTTTGGGAAGCAATAGCGCTATACTAAGACCCAGACGAACCACTGGAACGAAGGGCTAGAGGGATTGCTCCTGCTTCCTTACACCAACCATGGCGAGAGTTGGCAGTATTCATCCAAAGATTCATAACATGTGAAGGACATCGAGAAGTGGTAAAAAATCAACAGCTTAAACTCTTGGCTGCACTCAAACAAAAAATTTCAATTAATTTTCCTGCTTTTTTAAATTATGTATTGCATGATACCGCTGTTCGATTAAGAAAATATAAGAGGCCCCCATCAGTGGTTAGTCACCAAGGTTTAATAAAGTTAATCGTTATTCATGAGCTAGATAGGCAGCATCTAGCATGGAAAAATTTTGTCAACCCAGAAGTGCAGGAACCAGAAGTTAACCTAGAAGTGCAGGAACCTGAAGTTAACCCCGGGGGTACTGAAACCGAGCCTTCTAGGGTAAATCCTCCAAAAAGAAAAATAATTCGAGCCTCAACATCAGAGTCAAACAGACAAAAATGGGCCAGAACACCCCAGGGAACTTCGAACACCATAGATGGAGCAGAACCCTCCCAGGCACCCTTAAAAGAATTTGAAGAGAAAATAGCCCTAGTCCTAGGAAAAATAAGGACAAGCTTCGAATTAAGGAACTCATCAGAAGTAGGGGAGCAAGAAGAATTTACTAATAAAACTCCCTCCCCTAGCAGCTTTGGTCACACTAATATCCTATCTAACCAAGAGGAACTACAAGAGAATGAAGCCCTGTCTCACATTAATAATTATGAAGTATACGGTGAAGGATAGATAAAAGAAATATTGGAATCATAGGCTGATTCAGGTGACACTGTCCTCGTGGAACAAAGTGCACACACAGAGACAATATCCTTATCACCAGGAGGCAGCATCACTCCTCCCTGTCATGACCCTCATACAGAGGTCAATTCTGAATAAGTAATTAGAAACACCATTCTAGACCTTACCCCTAAGCAAGAGAATCCTACTCCCCTGCCACCTGTTGAAGTAAAAACAAGGGAAGGTTTAGATATGAGAAAAACTGAGAATTTAAGAAAGACCTGTGAGAAATTGAAGAAGCTGGTGAAAAACCTGAAGAAGCAATTGAAAAGAGAAAGAAGGGCCAGGAAGTCAAAAGCAGAAATTTCAATTTTAGGGACCCAATCAAAACCAGCAAATACTATGAAAATTGGGACACAAACCAATTTGACAACCACCACTGAAATCAGAGTGCAGACAAAAGCAACAAACAACATTGGAACATCCATTCAAACTGAGCAGAAAGTTCTGGAGGAAAAAGGGATCCAAATAGAGGGAATCCCTGCCTATGCCCATTTAATAGAGATAGATGCTAAAAAAAGATTACAGAATGAGTTAGTGAAATTACGACATGAACTGACACAAACAGGAAGGAGGTAGTGCCATTACAAGAGCATCAGACACTACAAAAGAAGTTCACTGACCTCTCTCTTACAAAATATGAGACATTTTCCCATCTTAGAGGAGAGCAGGCAAAGGTTAAAGTGGTACAAAGGCAGGTAGAGCAAGCCAAAGAAAAGATCTCTGCAATTTTCTCTTTATATGATGATGCTTTATCATGTAGGTCACCGGAAACTAACTACGCCCTATTCCTAACAGAGCGGTACCTACTTCTGAAAGTCAAAGCTGTGAGAGCAGGAAAATCCACTTCCTTTAAGAATGTAGAGGAATTTTTTCAATGATTTAATGACCAGGATGAACAGGTTCAACACTTCTTATGTGAGTTCTACATGCATAACTTCTTTTTAGAAAACGACACTGACAGCAACCCTGGCCCCTTCATAGGAGATGTACAATTACAAGGTTTCCTTTCATTCGCCAAAAACCAAATCAGGTGGGCCAAAGCTTATGGAATTTTTTAGAAAAGAGAAGGTAATATGGAACTATGGGTCAGGGGAGAGCCTATGAAACCCATGAAGTTGATCATCTGACATCATAATTTCATGAGAAGGCTGGGTGTGAAGTCTAGATTGGGTCCTTTCCATAAATATGTCATTGAAAATGCACGAGATTACTTTGAAGACATCCGTGAAGCAGCCTTAGTAGCAGATAAATAACGATGGATGGCCTCCACAAATAATGTGAAAAATAGGGAGCCATTCAATTACAGGAACTTCAAGGCTGCTGCCTCTAGATTTCGTTTATACAGCATCTTAGTCTACAACATGGGGCCTGCCTGGCTGGGTTGAAGATACTGGAATCCCCTCCTCTGGCTTCCTCCTGAGGAGTATAATCATGACTACGAGTTTCCAGAAGGAGTCACAGGCCTTGCCTTCACACTCATAAAAAGAAAGCGAGGCTTTAGAGCACCCAATGAGAAGCCCTACCCCGCCTATTCTTTAACACGGTTACATCTTAATCATTTGTTTGCATAATGACAAGCAATAAGGAAAGCAGGGGAGCATGTTGGGCCCAGATAAAGGTATGATTTTCACCCTATAAATAATGCAAATTATATTGTAATTTCAAGAAAAAGCCTCTTCACATTAACAATAAGGAATAAAAATCATGAAAATGGGAACAATCAGATTAATGATAAAAAGGACGGTTTATAATAAGAAATTGACTCTTTTTGTCTTTACCTGCAGGAAAATAGGAATGCCTAAATTGAATGCGAAAGGATGCTAGCAAGTCCTAAGCAATACAAACGACTGCTAGAAGGTGAACAAGAAGATTAAGTCTGAGAACTCAAATGACAGCCATGCGTAGCGGGCTGTCATTTGAGATACATTCTCGATGTTTCGAAGATCACCTTTAAAAGGGAAAATAACAGAATGAGAGGGCAATCTGATAATAGAAAAAATCCAGAATAGTCTATCTAATTATATTTTGTAGCATTCCTAGATGTAACAAAGAGTTTTGAGTAACTATCTTCTAAAGTTTCCTTAGTGCTGAGGCTTCTGTAGGTCTGGGCCCAACCTCTGGGAGCTCCGCGAACGTTTTCATGTTCTGAAAAGTGACAGAATCGATACCTGTGAACTTGGTGCAGTTGTAATACATACTTGCATTTTATATAATTACATCTCTTCTTCTTTAATGAATCATTGTCAATCGCGTTCTTAAAATAAGACAAGTGCAATTCCATTCTGATAATGTTTTGTTAATTCCGGTTCTTCTGTTGTCATGATAGTTAATTCCTAGGCCGTAGGAAGATTGATTTCAGCATTCTGCGTCTTCATACATTGCGTGCTCCTTCTAGCATAATAAAGAAATTCACCAATTGATCAATGTTGCTTAAAGAAGTCTTACAGAGAAATAAATTGCAAAATTATTTAATTATAGTTGTATGAGTTATTTGACCTGTTCAAGTTATATTGCTGTTCATTACTACCAGCGTATTTCTACTGTTGTTTCATTATTGCACAGCTATTCATATTGCTTAATTCTACTGCTGTTTCACTAGTGCACAATTATTCATATTGCTTAGTCATACTGCTTGTTCATTATTGCACAGCTAGTCACCATTCTAGTGATATTGCTAGCCATATAGCTGCTTCGTTACTGCTTAGATCACTAGGTCGTTGGTTCAATTCAATTCCATTTCTGAAACAATTTAGTTAGACTACTATTCTAATTAAATCTCATTACTGTCATTTCAATTCTTTCTTGATTTAGTTAGGCTGTTATTCAGTTTGATGGAATTGCTGTTTTATTCCAGTAGAGAAACACCAAATCCCATTACTCAGCTTTAGGCTAAAAGATCCATCTAAGACACCTTCTCTAGGATCAGTAAGCCCCAAAAGTTAGTAACTCCTTTTGTACATTGACAAAGAGAATCCGTAGACCAGTTAACTTGCATATAATGTGCTGCACTCTTGAAATAAAAAGACTTACCCCGGGTTGATAATTAAATAAAGGAACAATAGAGTTGTCACAAAAAGTCACCTCTATCCTACCCAACATTTTGGCACTGTTGCCGGGGAGAGTGTTGAGAGTTATCTCCTTTAATTCATTCTTTTTCTATTATTGTGAGGAATTGGGTATTGAAAACAAAAGGTAAGAACCTTCGTGCCAGTAAGCAACATGCTTGCCCTTTAGCCCGCCCACCAGCAAACTGTACAAGAACCATAGGATAGGTGCTCTTGTTTTATTCCTAAGAAAAAGATAGAAGCAATCCAAAACTAGCCACAACCACAACCCAAAGGACCACTGATCCTTGGTAGGACAAAATACATAGACGAAATCATTAAGAAAGCTGAATCTCAGGCATATATAGGACCGAGAACTACTTCCATCCAAAATCCTAACATACTCCCTAGGGCAGAAACCTCACCATCTGTAGCCTATGCCGAGATTCACAACAGGACAGAATGGTCTGAGCGAAGTCTGCAGACTGCAATTCATCAAAACATTGACCTTTCAAAAGAGGGAGGCTCTTGCAATTTTCAAGAAGGCAGGGGAGAAACTAGTAGAGTAATTCACATAGATATAACTAAGTCCCCTGAAGAAGTAATCGAAACAAAAATTCTTAGAATCCCAAATCAGGGAATCTCTGTAAAAATTCCACCACACTCACCTTCCAAGCCTATTAAAATCTCCCCTCCAGATCAAAGAATTCCTGAATATTTATGGCACCTCTTTGATCAAATGGCAAATAATCAAAATCAAAATCAGAGGTATACATCAACATTGGAGTACCCCATCATTGATCATGCTGCCGATGCCCTTATGGAAGCCATTCCCTTGCATAACATCCCCACATTTCATGGATTAACCACAGAATATCCTGATGCATTCTTATTTGAATTTGATGTCTTATGCAGAGGATATGATTACACCACCGATCCTTAGAAACTAAAATTATTTCCCTCCACCTTGAAAGGGACGGCTCTCCGCTGGTTCATGGGGTTAGGAGTGGGAACTATAAACAACTGGGACCAAATGAAGAATACCTTTCTTACCAAATATCAAGACTATTTCTGAACCCGAGACCTAAAAGATGAAATCTTTAACATGACTGCAAAAGACAATGAAACATTAGAGGAATATGTTATCACTTAGATTTTCCTTGAAGTTGTTGGAAGAGGAAAGGTGTCCGAGGTAACCACAAACCAATCTTTTAGATATAGAATCTAGCCAATCTGTATCCAGAGAGGGCTCTCTCTTTCAAGTTTAGCTTTGTTTTAGAAGATATTAGGCTAGTTATAAAGTCCAGAGATTTTGTTTGAATTTGAATGGTGGAATTCCATAACTGAGGGCAATATTAAGTAGTTTCAGGCCATTGGGCTATGGAGTCAAAAATATGGTTTCACCGGATTAAGTTTATCAGCAAAAGATGGCTTTACAGGGCAAGATAATCAAACCAAAGAACAATTTTAGATCTAAAGTGAATGGAATGGGTTTAGAATGGATGAAAGGCAATTAAGAATCTTTCAACATATTCATAGAGAGAAAATGAGTGATTACCAATAAATATCAGTTAAGTATTCTTTACTAAATAATCAAAAGCATAAAATGGCTAAACAAGAGCAATTAAGAATTCATTGTTTATAACCAATTTTAGAAGAAAACATTTAGAATAAAAATGATTGAAATCAGATTACACTTAAGTACTTTCTGCTTTATTCTCTTTCATTAATTATTCAGAAATGAAACACTATGCTATAATAAACAAATATAAAGACTTAAAACACAAGGGAAAGGATGACTTATTGATCCGTAGTTCGACACATGAATCCTGTAAAAAGTCTTTAGCGTCAATCCATCATCCAGCTAACCACAAAGAAATTTCTCCAATAGCACTTTATTCCAAAATTCAATGTTACATCAAAGTATAAGAATCCACCTTTACTACTTCAATTGATGGAGTATTTATACAAATTCTAAACTAAAATATCTTGAAAAAATATCAAGATTAGTTCACAAATCTCTCCAACTATTTTACATAAATAGAACTTAAGTAAAAGACACTCAAAATAATTCATCTATTTGGCACTATGTTTTATGGATAGGTGATGAAAAAGAGGAGAATTCGAATTTGATCCAACTCTTAGTTGATGATGAGGCATCCAAGTCACTAACTGCTTCCTTTCTTTGTGCATTCTTCTCCAACAATTCTGCAAACTTGGGGTCCAATTATATCTTTTTATTTCTCAATCCGTAATAGATATGTAAAAAGTGAAAGAGGTTATTGTGGATTAATATGTTGGTGAGATAAAACTCTTTCAGTTTCCTAAAATTCCTCTCCAGCTGTGCACAATAGGCTCTGTAAAAATATGTGTAAAACAGAGTTTTACAGAGTCTAAAAAATAACCTGTAAATATGTGCATGTATCTCTCATTCTGAAATCACTGTTGAAAAAGTGAGATATTTTTTTGTAGATGGGTTTCTTAGGAACAAAAACCTCCTTCATTTTTGTATTATGTATTTCAGATTGGCCACAATCTTCTCTGCAAAATGATGACTTAACTGGAATTTTCTGCAAAAAGTGCTTTCCAACATTGTTTAATATTTCCAAAACCATAATAGCTGTTAGAAAAGTGAGAGAGGTTTTGTAGGTGGCCTTCTTAATAACATAAACCGCCTTCAGTTTTTCGAAATTCATCTTGGATTGATCACAAGAGTTTCTGCAAAACAATGACTAAAGCATGAAATTTCTGCAAAAATGTTCCTTCTTGTTGTGTTTTTCATCTTTTCACTTTTTTGTTCTTTTGACTGTTTCACTTTCACTTTAGACAAACTTCATTATGGCTGGTGAAAGTGTTTTCATATTTTTTTAACCCTTAATATATTCATGTTTACTTTCACTGTTTACTGTTTACTTTTTACTTTTTACCGCTCTATTTTTTATCTGTCTTCACTTTGTCATGAACTTGTATGTTCTGTTTTGTAACTGTCTTCCCTGTTGTTTATCTTCATGCTAGCTGATTTACTTGACTTGGTCTTCAATCTGATACTCTTTAATCCTGATACTCTTTGACTGTTCTTTACTGTGTCCTTTTACCTTCAATGTGTAGTTTAGGTTTTTACTGTCTGTTTCAACAGTAAATCATTTAATATCCTGTTTCCTTTGCTTGTCTTTCAACTGTATGTTTTATCTTCCATCTTTGTTTGAATAGATTTGATAACACTCTTGGAGTAAACAAGTCTTATGACTAGTATTAAGACTGTTTATCCAAGGATGTGGTCTTCTGATCACCTGTAAAACAAAACAAATTGTTAAGAAAGCATTGGTTTGCAAGGGAGGTCGAAAAGGTTTCATTTGATTTTGAGAGGTCTGTGGAGTGAATCTAGAATGAATTTTGGGAGGTAAACCGTGCTCGAATTGGTTAACAGAGGCTTTAGGTGGTGCAGCTGGGTTACAAAGGGTTTTACTGCACAATCAGGTGAAAATGAGCAACACTAGGGTGTTTGTGTTTAAACGGGTAAACGGTTGATATTGGCGGGTAAGATTTGAATGAACAGTGATTTGAACAGGTACTGGTTATGGCGGAAGAACCTTGGAATACTTGACTGCAATTCTCTTCAGCAAGGTAACGGTCGACAGACTTCAACAGTTGATTTTTGAAATTTGTTGCATGGAGGGTGTAGTCGTTTTCTGCGTACAAAATAATGAAAAAGACGCGGGTTTTTGTTTTATTGGAAAAGTCAAATGGGTGGCGAATTTTTTATTATTTTAATAAATGACGTCAGTATGTACGACAGATGAGTCACGGGGGGGAGGTGGTAAGCGGTTTTTTCCGCACCGCTTTTGAGGGAAGGCGGTATTGAGAGGATGGGCAGCGATTCCACAGAACGAATGACACGTGGCCATGGTACTATTTGAAAACCACCATCATTTCGCGCATTATTGTTCGGATCGGGGATGGCTAGTGGAATTATCAACAGCCGTTAATCTTGAACGGGTCGATCGAACGGTTGACGGGACAGGGAGATGACGGGGTTTTAATGGCGTGGGCCCGACACATTTTATTATTGATTAATCACAGTGGGAGCGTTTTGATTGGCGGAGTTAGGTTCTTAATTAATCGTGAGGATTAATTAATTCCTTTATTTAAAAAGCGGAAACGCGATCGGGTGAGGGGAAAATATACATAGAGATGGGTTATTTCGAAGTTTGGTTTGAATTAAACTTCAGATTTATTTTTTGTTTAAAACACATATATTATATGTTTAAAGTTTTTTTTTCTTCATATTTTTATTATATGATAATTGAATTAGATTAATCCAATTACCATAGGGGGCAGGATTAACGTATAATGATATATTTTAACCAAAGGGGGTATAAAGTGGGTTTTTTATTTGAACGAGTGAGGAATAAATACTTTGGTTAAAATAATAATACATGGGTTTTTGGGATATTATATAAAAGGAATTATATATAATAGGAGAAGGTCATTTCTATAAGGAGTTAATAAATAAAATCAATGTTAATATGACAAGGGGACAAGGTAAACTTCAAAATACATTAATATAACTAAGAAAGTGAAGTTTTTAGAAGCAAATTGTATTATAATCACTTCATCACTTAAACTTAGGATAAAATGTGATTTTGAGGGTTTTTTATGAAATATCTCACGATTTTCCTAAGTAAAATGGGATTTTACTGAGGAAATTTTTTTTTGAAGTAAATGAGTGTGATGATGAATGATTTTAAGTACTTAGATTTTTTCCAATTATTAGACCGAGGGTCCGGTCCCTCCAAAAGTCAAGGAAATGCCTTGAGCCCCTTTAATTTTCAAATATCTTAGCACTTAGGGGAAATTAGTGAAATGTTTAGGGAAAAATGAGAAGGGAAGTTAATAATTTGACTTTACCTTGCTTTGAAATTCTTCCAGTGGAGTGTCTGCCTTTGCACTTTGTGATGAAAATAAAATATTTCACACATCTAAAGCCATTGATCATCACATGTAATTCTGCAACAACATCTACCTACCCTACCTAATTTACTCTACCATTTTTCTTCTTTATTAGGGTGCACTTAGATTGGCAAACCCTTATCAATATTCTTTTTCTTTTACATGGAAAACCTACCTAAGTCTACACTTATTACATCCAAGGGCTCAGATTAAACTGTTGAGCACCTTTTATTAACTCTACCTATCTAGTTATCTGCCAAGATTAAACTGTTTGGCCAGATATTTATTCTCTATTCTACAACATGAAATTGAAGAATGAATGAGTCAAGTTTAAACAGTTTGACTCTTCATAAATTGTGGCAAAATTTTAACAAGCTGCACACAATTGCTTATTACAGAAAATGAAATAGTAGTGGTATTTAGACTTGCACACTTTCCTGGTCTATTTTAGTTTGGGGTTCATTTCTTTCACTTTTTTGACCAATTTATTCTTTTTCACCTTTTGATTTTTTCTTTTAGGGTATACCCTCTTTACATTTTTTAATTTTTTTTTGATTTTTTGAGAATATGGAAAACCTTTGCAACAAAAAGGTATGAACATATTACATAGCCCATCAAGTCAATCATGAAATATGAAACCTATTGGTATAGGATTCTAACAGAATACATAGAAATATTTCAATACAATTTACAAAGATCCCCATATACTACATTGTCCAAGGAAATTTTGAAAACCACAATGCTTGAAGGGATGAAGGGGGAATGGGTTGAATTACTTAACATAATGGAAAAAGGAGATATTTATCAGGAAGAATATGACGAGATTATCTCCTGATGTATTAGATGCTCCCGGGGTAGCTCACGTAACGGACCTATTGGGCGCGATCTTAAGCAGACCAGTGGCAATGTAACTAGGGCAGAATTTGGAAATCTTTTAGAAAAAATCAAAACTGACATCTTGGGCACTTTGACCACACAAATTGATGCTCTACAAGCCAAACAAAAACAAGAAATAACAGAACAAAATCTGGCCATCTTCTGCCCAAAATGTTAGAAGAAGCATAGCCAAAGGGAGTGTCCTTTAGACGTGGTCCAGATATGTGCTATTTGCACTAAGGACCATGCTACAGACCAGTGTCATTCACTCCCCAGGCTGAAATCCGTCTAAAAAGAAGCAGAAGAAGAAACATAGCTAGTTTATTTAATGATTCAGCGTCGGCAATGGCAGGCATGACCTGGCATACCACAAGACCTACCTCAATACTTTCCATTACCCCAATAGAACTAGAAAAAACCTACAACAACTTGGCAGACTCAAAATCCCTTCCCAACTTGGCCAAAACAAAGCTTTCCTATCCCACTCCGACCTACACAAAATCCTTCAGGAAGTAACTGGAAAAACTTCCCTAGTTCTCCTCCTTATTGGCAAAATATCCCTTATCAAAACCAATGGCCAAACCCTCCTACTCAAAAAAACAATTGGAACTGGAAACGACCTATGGGGATGGGAAATTTACAAACAAGAGTAGGAACCCAACAATTACCAGCCCCCAAACCTATTCACCATAACCAGCAGCTTGTCATACGACCTCAATTACCAGCCCAACCCAATACCAATCCCAATAATAGACAAGTTCAATTAATTCAGATCATAGAGGATCCAAAACCCAAAAACGAACAAAAACAATGTAACGAATTGAGGTTAAGATCGAGACGTACCATATTTCCCGTAGAGGCCCCAACTCCACCTCAATCCAAAATCAAAACATCCAGAGGGCCTAGCTCAATAAAGATAACAAAAACAGGTAAAGACGAGGAAACAATTGAACAACAATGACCTGAAGATCTTAAAATAGCTCTGCCACCATTTCCTGAGAGATTAGACCTACCCAGACCTATAACCAACTCGGAATTTGAAATCCTGGGGGAATTAATAAACCTTTGTGTTAAAATTCCTCTTCTCCAGGCCATCCAGGACATTCCCATCTATGCAAAAAAAATCAAAGAGTTATGTGGAAAAAAATAAGTTAGGAAAACAATGGCTGCACCTACTATTCACGTAGTAGGAACTCTGTCTGACTTATTGTTAGGTAGAGAATCACCTGTAAAATATGAAGACCCAGGAAACCCCATTGTAATCGTAAAAATTTCTGGACATTCATTTCCAAACACAATGGTTGACCTTGGGATAGCCATCAACATCCTAACTACAAGAGCTTGTGAAAAACTAGGTATATCAGTCCTCGAACCTACAACCACACTCCTGGAATTAGTTGACAGATTTGTTATTAGACCAGAAGGTATAGTGCAAGACATTATGGTCTCAGTAGAATCATGGGAATATCTTGCTGATTTTTTAGTTATTAATCCAAAAAACAGGATGGAAGTGCACCCATTTATTCTTGGGCGGCCTTGGCTGGCCACGAAAGATGCTTACATAAGCTTCCGAACAGGCAGCATGACTATCACTAGAGGAAATTATGTAAAAAATATTGTAATTTATCCGCCTGCCGAACCAAGTCTGCCCACGATAAAAATTCACAAATATCTAGATACATATTGGGAGAAAAATATTCGTCCACCCCTCACACTAGTAGAGGCTCTCGAATTTAAAGATCAAACTGAAGATGATTTGATTATTAACGTCATGAATCAGCCTCCTAAACCTGAAAATTTGAAATGCCAAATGACAAAAACAATCCTTGAGCATGAAGGGCAAGAAAATCCTGTGACGGCCTTTGAGACCCAATATAATCCCAAAACCATTGTTTTTAATAGTATACCTATTGAAATCGAACCAGGTAAGATTTTGAATATTAACAGTAGCCTAGATGACAACCAAAGGCAAAAACTTGTAAAAATCCTTAAGAAACACTAGGGTGCATTTGTGTGGGATTACCAAGAGATGAAGGGCTTGGACCCACATCTGTGCACGCATCATATTTATACTGATAGAGAGAAACAACCTATTAGAAAACCGCAACGCAGATTGAATCCCCATTTAAAAGAAATTGTAAAAGAAGAACTCCAAAAGCTCCTATATGTAAATTTTATTTATCCCATCTCATACAACAAATGGGTCTCCTCTTTGGTGGTTGTCCCTAAAAAGAATGGGAAGTGGAGGATTTGCATAGATTATAGAGAATTAAATAAAGAAACTCAGAAAGATCATTTCCCCCTTCCCTTCATTAACCAAGTCCTTGAAATATTAGCTGGAAAATGTTTTTTCTCTTTTCTTGACGGATTCAGTGGATACAATCAGATACAATTAGCCCCTGAAGATCAAGATAATACAACCTTTACCTACCCATGGGGCACTTTATCTTACAGAGTATTACCATTTGGATTATGTAATGCTCCAACAACATTTCAAAGAGCCATAATTAGAATTATTTCATATTTAATAAACGAAGGACTTGAAATTTATATGGATGATTTTACACCCTATGGGGAATATTTTGATCAAGCACTAGAAACATTAGACAAGGTCTTAGAATGATGTATTGCTACTATATTGTGTCTAAGCAACGAAAAATGCCACATAATTATGATTGAGGGGGTAATCCTAGGCCACTACATTTTTGCAGCAGGAATACAGGTAGACCCGACTAAAATAAAGGTAATCCGTCTGTTGGCCAAACCCTATACACAAACAGAGGTACGCATTTTCCTGGGGTATGCAGGATATTATCACAGATTTATAAAAAATTTCTCACAGATATCCGCACCTCTATATGCTTTAACTGGAAATGCTGAATTTTAGTGGACTAAAAAATGTGACATTGCTTTTACATTATTAAAGAAGCTGGTCTCCACAGCACCAATCTTGCGAGGTCTTGATTGGAGACTCCCCTTTCATATCTCTTCTGATGCATCTCATACAACAATAGGAGCAGTCCTCGGCCAAGACAAAGACCGAAAACCATATGCTATTTATTTTGTTAGCAAAAATATTACTCCCGCCGAACTAAACTATACAGTAACCGAGAAAGAGTTCCTGGCTGTAATTTATGCTATCAATAAATTCAGGCACTACATAACGGGATACCAAGTATTCCTGTACACTGAACACTCTGCTATCAGATATTTAACAAATCAACTGATCACAAATGGAAGAATAACTCGCTGGCTACTATTATTACAGGAATTTTATATAACACTTAGAGATCGTCCAGGGAAGGAGAACGTAGTCGCAGGATTTCTATCGAGAGTCTTCAAAAAATATGACACATTAATGGTCGATGATCAATTTCCTGATGAGCACCTATTTGTGGTAGCAGTCAAAACCCCGTGGTACGCAGATGTGGCAAATTATCTGGCAGTTGGGAAGCTACCCAAACATTTGACGACAAAAGAATGAAAGATAATTGTACAGCGCAGTTCACAATTCTCCTGGATTGAAGGATACTCATTTCATATAGGGGATGATATGCATATACACCGATGCATAAGGGAAGAAGAAATCCATGATATCCTATGCGCTTGTCACGATGAACCCTGTGGTGGTCACTTCGCAGACCAACGAATGGGGCATAAAGTGCTGAAATTAGGCTATTTTTGGCCTACGATTTTTAAAGATGTAAAGAAGTATGTTCAGTCCTGCGATAGTTGCCAAAGGATGGGCCATCCAGGCCAAGCTGATGAAATGCTGCTGCAACCACAATTTGTGGTGGAACCATTTGAACGATGGGCGTTGGACTTCGTTGCGTCATTTAATCCGCCATCAAACCAGAAAACCCACATATTAGTTGCCACATATTATGTTACCAAATGGGTGGAAGCAGTAGCTTTTCCAAGAGCCATGGAAGAACCAGTAATTAAATTTCTCTTTGAACTATTTGTATGATACAGTCTACCAAGGGAGGTGATAACCGACGAGGGGCACAATTCACAGGCAATAAGATCATATCTACCTTCAAAAATCACCATGTCATTCACAGAGTTACGTCTCCTTACCACCCGCAAGAAAATAGACAAGTTGAAAGCACTAACAAAGTCCTGGAGGCAATCCTTACTAAGACAGTAGCAGCACACTACTGGGACTGGGCCACTAGACTGCCAGAAGCCTTATGGGCTTATTGAACAACCTAGAGAAATACCACTAGATATTCACCATATTAGCTAGTATTTGGGAGAGAACCTATCTTCCCTATTAAGTTCGAAATTAAAACACTGAGAATAGCTCAGGAAGTAGGATTGGAATTAACAGATGCTAAAACTAAAAGAATTCAACAAATAAATGAACTGGATGAAATTAGACTGCTTGCCTTGCAACACACAATGATCATTCAACAAAAACGAGCCAAGTGGCACGAAAATCTAATAGAACATAAAGTATTTCAAAAAGGAGATTGGGCACTCTTATATGATTACAGATTACAATACTTTCCAGGAAAACTGCAAATAAGATGGCTTGGTCCATATGAGATTCAGGAAGTGTATAGCAATGGTACCCTCACTTTGACCACGATAGATGGATCCAGCTCAAAATTCTGAGTTAACGGATGTAGAGTACGCCTCTATCAAAAACCTCTCACGAAGCAATCTTTTTGTCAACAAGCACGAGAATATCCCACCATCCAAGTTGTGGTGCAAGGGGGTGACAACCCCACAAACTCAAGTACATGAGAGGTTTGACACCATCACTTGTAAATTATGTATAAAATTGTATATTTGTCCCATTTGCAACTGATTTTTCATTATAAGATTGTGTTGTTTTTAGTTTCTTATTTTGCTGTTCAGTTTATGAACAACTGCTGTTCAATTTTTGAACAGCAGTAGTTCGATCAAATTGAACAGATTTTTATTGAGTTTTTTAATTTTGCTATTCTGTTTATGAACAACTGCTGTGCAATTTTTGAATAGCAGCAATTCAATCAAATTGAGCAGCTTTTTGTTGTGTTTTTTAATTTTGTTGTTTAGTTTATGAACAGCTACTGGTCAAGTTTTGAACAACAGTAGTTTAATCGAATTGAACAGCTTTTTGTTGACTTTTTATGTTTTGTTGTTTAGTTTGTGAACATCTGCTGTCCAATTTTTGAACAACAAAAGTTCAATCAAATCGAATAGCTTTTTGTCCAGTTTTTATGTTTTGTTGTTCAATATATGAACATTTGCTTCTCAACTTTTGAACAATAGCAGTTCAATCAAATTGAACAGCTTTTTGTTGACATTTTAATTTTTGCCGTTAAATTCCAGAACAACTGTTGTTCAATTTTTGAACGGTAGCGGTTCAACTGAATTGAACAGCTTTTTGTCGCGTTTTTTGCTGTCCAATTCCAGAACCGATGCTGTCCAATTTTTGAACAGCACCGGCTCAACCAAATTGAAAAACTTTTTGACCATGTTTTAATTTTTGCTGTTCAAATCTAGAACAACTGCTATTCAATTCCTGAACGACAGCGGTTCAACAGAATTGAATAGCTTTTTGCGATGTTTTTAATTTTTTTTGTTCAAATCTAGAACAGCTGCTGTTCAATTCCTGAACGAAAATGATTCAACAGAATTGAACAGCTTTTTGCCGCGTTTTTAAATTTCGCTGTTCAATTCCGGAACAACTGCTGTTCAATTTTTGAACAACAGTGGTTCAATCAAATTTTAAATAGTTTCTTTTGCCGTGCTGATTGTGTTGTTCCATTCGGAAACAACTTTTGTTCCATATTTGAACAACTTGACTGTTCCTTCAGCAAAAATACCCATTTTTGAACACCTTTGAACATTTTTTTAGCATTTTTTCCAAGCAATATTTTAACAGCTGCTTCTCAATATCTTAAATAGCCATTATTTTTATTAAATAACCTTGAGCAGGGAATGACACTTGAAAGAGAGAAGGCATAGGGTAAAATTCCAAATATGATGTCTTGTGATACTACAATTCTTAAACAGGAAGCTGGTATTATACACACATCAAGATAAAGGCTAAAAATACCCATAGGCCGAATATGATATCAAAAGATTCAGGACCTTATAATGATATGTCATTTTGCACTATTCGACTAACATGAAGCTACACCATGAATAAATGGAACAAAGGATATTAATGATATTTGTTTTCCTACTTCTTTCACCATCCCTCACTGTTAAGGAGTCAATGAGCCTCCCTTAGCAATCATTGTGTGACATGCAAATCTCAAAAGAGGATAGGGGGTCTCATTATGAGCTAGCCTACCATGATCATAAGGATTGAACAGGTGACATGCCCATTATGGCCACCACACCAGGGTAATGACCTTCTCATCTATTAGAAGGACAGGAGGTCTCATCATGAGTCGGCCTGATCACTCTGTTGAAATTCTAGTGAATGACACTATAATTATCTAGCTACTACACTAGCACAATGACCTCCAAATGGATCAAAACATTAAAATACAAAATCAAATACTACATGTCTTAAGAGAGGATAGGGGGTCTCATCATGAGCCAACCTACCATGTTCATAAGAATCTAAGCAATTGACATGCCCACTATGGCCACCACACCAGGGTAATGACCTTCTCATTTATTAGAAGGACAGGAGGTCTCATCATGAGATGGCCTGATCATTTTGCTGTAACTCTAGTGAATGGCACCATGATTACCTGGCCACCATACCAGCATGGCAATCTCTCCATCAAGATGATAAAATAACTATTCTCACATAGGGATCATGGCTCATTTTTGGGGTTAAAAAGCAACCCTGTCGAGGCTATGAACGCCTGCTGGAAGTAGTGGCTTTGCTTGTGGTATGAAATAATTCTTCTTTGATAACAAAATATTGTTACATATACCTTGTTTTCCATTTTATTTTACTACAAACCTATTACTCGAATTAGTGACAATCATGGCTTACAATAAGAATAAATAATGAAGATTTGATTACATATTTCGAACTTGGGAATGAAAACACCAATCAATAATTGATTAAATCTTTCTTCCGTCACAACTTTCTAATCATACAAAGACATCATATCGTAATAATGACAATAATGTCTTCTCTCACTTCTCGGCCTTCTCCGCACAAGATTCAATGATGGAAAATTTTAAATGTGATCGTTTGCTGCACATGAAATAATTACTTAACCGTCCATCCTCCACATGAAAAATTACCAAAATATGACATTCCCATGCTCGCATTCATCACTGGTAAAATCTCTCCAGTAAATGAGGGCATGGGCGCCCTTTTCTTAGGAGGGAGGGGTGTCATTGGATTTGATTGGCTTTAATTTGGGAAGCAGGTGAAATCCCTACACAAATCCCATCAAACACATCGGTAAATGCTAAAATTAAGGCATGGATACTCTTTATACAGAACCACAATCTCTTTTTCGGTTACACTCAGCTCCCATCAAAGCCAGGAAGAAAGATAATCAGAAGAGAAGAGCATACCAGTCATGGGTGGAAATACTCTTCGAAACGAGCCGTCGAATTTCCCAATCTCAGAAGTAGTAAGTAACATTCTCCAGCGAGTTGGATGGCTGACATATGTGCATAGATTACAAGGATACAACACAGAAATTGCAATCGAATTCCTGCAAAATTTGCAGGACGGGAAAACCAGAGTAAATGACCGAACCATACCTGTTACAGAGGAGATCATAATAGCAATTTCTGGAATACCAGCACAAGGGGAGAGATGGGCAGAAAAGCATCTACTCCTACGGGAAGAAATAGTGCTATACCAGGACCCATGTGAACCATTGGAACGAAGGGCTAGAGGATTTTCTCCCGCTTCCTTACACCATCCATGGAAAGAGTTGGCGGTATTCATCCAAAGATTCATAACATGTGAAGGACGTTGGGAAGCGGTAAAACCTCGACAACTTAAACTCTTGGCTACACTCAAACAAAAAATTTCAATTAATTTTCCTGCCTTTTTAAATTCTGTATTGCATGATACCGCTGTTCGACTAAGAAAAAATAAGAGGCCCCAATCAGTGGTTAGTCACCAAGGCTTAATAAAGTTAATCATTATTCATGAGCTAGATAGGCAACATCTGGCATGGCACAATTTTGTCAACCCAGAAGTGCAGGAACCAGAAGTTAACCCAGAAGTGCAGGAACTTGAAGTTAACTCCAAGGGTACTAAAACTGAGCCTCCTAGGGTAAACCCTCCAAAAAGAAAAATAAGTCGAGCCTCAAAATCAAAGTCAAATAGAAAAAAACGGGCCAGAGCACCCTAGCGAACTTCGAATGCCATAGATGGAGCAGAACCCTCCCAGGCACCCTTAAAAGAATTTGAAGAGGAAATGGCCCTAGTCCTAGGGAAAATAAGGACAAGATTCGAATTAAGGAACTCATTAGAAGCAGGGGAGGAAGAATAATTTACTAATAAAACTGCCTCCCCCAGTAGCTCTAGTCACACTAATATCCTATCCGACCAAGAGGAACTACAAGAGAATGAAGCTCTGTCTCCCATTAATAATTATGAAGTATATGATGAAGGAAATATAGAAGAAATATTGGAATCATAGGCTGATTCAGGTGACACTGTCCTCGTGGAACAAAGTGCGCACACAGAGACAATACCCTTGTCACCAGGAGGCAACATCACTCCTCCTTGTCAAGACCCTCATAATGAGGTCAATTCTGAAGAAGTAATTAGAAACACCATTCTAGACCTTACCCCTAAGCAAGAGAATCCTACTCCCCTACCACCTATTGAAGTAAAAACAAGGGAAGGTTCAAATATGAGAAAAAATGAGAATTTAAGAAAGACCTGCAAGAAATTGAAGAAGCTGATGAAACACCTGAAGAAGCAGTTGAAAAGAGAAAGAAGGGTCAGGAAGTCAAAAATAGAAACTTCCATTATAGGGACCCAAATAGAACCAAAAAATACTATGGAAATTGGGACACAAACCAATTTGAAAACCACCACTGAAACCAGAGTGCAGACAGAAGAAACAAAAAACATCGAAACATCCACCCAAACTGAGCATAAAGTTCTAGAGGAAAAAGGGATCCAAATAGAGGGAGTCCCTGCCTATGCCCATTTAATAAAGATAGCTGCTAAACATAGATTACAAAATGATTTAGTGCAATTATGACATGAACTGACATAGTACATGAAGGAGGTAGTTCCATTACAAGAGCATCAGGCACTACAAAATAAGTTCACTGACCTATGTCTTATAGAAGATGAGACATTTTCCCAGCTTAGAGGAGAGCAGGCAAAGGTTAAAGTGGTAGAAAGGCAGGTAGAGCAAGCCAAAGAGCAGACCTTTGCAATTTTTTCTCTATATGATGATTCTTTATCATGTAGGTCACCAGAAACTAACTATGCCCTATTCCTAACAGAGCGGTACCTACTTCTGAAAGTCAAAGCTGTGAGAGCAGGAAAATCCACTTCCTTTAAGACTGTAGAGGAATTTTTCCAATGCTATAATGAATAGAATGAACAGGTTCAATGCTTCTTATGTGAGCTCTACATGCATAACTTCTTTTTAGAAAACAACACTGACAACAACCCTGGCCCCTTTATAGGAGATGTACAATTACAAGGTTTCCTTTCATTCGCCAAAAACTAGATCAGGTGGGCCAAATCTTATGGAATTTTTTAGAAAAGAGAACATAATTTGGAACTATGGGTCAGGGGAGAGCCTATGAAACCCATGCAGTTGATCATCCGACATCAGAATTTCATGAGAAGGTCGGGTGTGAAGTCTAGATTGGGTCCTTTCCATAAATATGTCATTGAAAATGCACGAGATTACTTCGAAGACATCAGTGAAGCAACCCTAGCAGTAGCTAAACAACGATGGATGGCCTCCACAAATAATGTGAAAAATAGGGATCCATTCAATTATAGGAACTTCAAGGCTGTTGCCTCCAGATTCCGTTTATACAGTAGCTTAGTCTAGAGCATGGGGCCTGCCTGGCTGGGTTGAAGATACCGGAATCCCTTCCTCTAGCTTCCTCCTGAGGAGTATAATCATGACTACGATTTTCCAGAAGGAGTCACAGGCCCTGCCTTCACACTCATAAAAAGAAAGTGAGGCTTCAGAGCACCCAATGAGAAGCCCTACCCCGCTTATTCTTTAACATGGTTAAATCTTAATCGTTTTTTTGCATGAGGACATGCAACAAGGTAAGTAAGGGAGCATGTTGGGCCCATATAAAGGTATGATTTTCACCCTATAAATACTACAAATTATATTGTAATTTCAAGAAAATCCCTCTTCACATTAAAAATAAGGAATAAAAATCATGAAAATGGGAACAATCAGATTAATGATAAAAAGGACGGTTTATAATAAGAAATTGACTCTTTTTGTCTTTACCTGCAGGAAACTAGGAATGCCTAAACCGAATGCGAAAGGAAGCCAACAAGTCCTAAGCAGTCCAAACGATCACTAGAAGGTGAACGAGCAAATTGAGTCTAAGAACTCAAACGACAGCCACACATAGTGGGCTGTTGTTTTAGATACATTCTAAAAGTTCTGAAGATTGCCTTTAAAAGGGCAAAGAATAGAATGAGAGGGCAATCCGATAATAGAAAAAATCCAGAACAATCTGTCTAATTATATTTTGTAGCATTCCTAGATGTAACAGAGATTTTTGAGTAACTATCTTCTGAAGTTTCCTCAGTGCTGAGGCTTCTGTAGGTCTGGGCCCAACCTCTGGGAGCTCCACACATGTTTTCATGTTCTGAAAAGTGACAGAATCGATACCTGTGAACTTGGTGTAGTTGTAATACATACTTCCATTTGATATAATTACAAATATTCTTCTTTAATGAATCATTGACAGTCACGTTCTTAAAATAATACAAGTGAAATTCCGTTCTAATAATGTTTTGTTAATTCCGGTTCTTCTGTTGTCATGATAATTAATTCCTAGGCCGTAGGAAGATTGATTTCAAAATTCTGCGTCTTCATACATTGCGTGCTCCTTCTAGCATAACAAAATCAATTCACCAATTGATCAATGTTGCTTAAAGACGTCTTACAAATAAATCCATTGAAAAATTATTTAATTATAACTGTATGAGTTATTTGACTTGTTTCGATTATATTGTTGTTCATTACTACCAGATTAGTTCTACTGATGTTTCATTATTGCACAACTAGTCATATTGCTTAATTCTACTGCTGTTTCACTAGTGCACAGTTATTCATATTGCTTAGTCATACTGCTTGTTCATTATTGCACAACTAGTCACCATTCTAGTGATATTGCTAGCCATATAGCTGCTTCGTTACTGCTTAGATCACTAGGTCGTTGGTTCAATTCAATTCCATTTCTAAAACAATTTAGTTATACTACTGTTCTACTTAATCTCATTACTGTCATTTCAATTCTTGCTTGATTTAGTTAGGTTGATATTCAGTTTGATGGATCTGCTATTTTATTCCAGTAGAGAAACACCAAATCCCATTACTTAGCTTTAGGCTAAAATATCCATTTAAGACACCTTCTCTAGGATCAGTAAGCCCCAAAAGTTAGTAAATCCTTCTGTACATTGACAAAGAGAATCTGTAGACCAGTTAACTTGCATATACTGTGCTGACACTCTTGAAATAAAAAGACTTACCCCGGGTTGATAATTAAATAAAGGATCAATAGAGTTGTCATAAAAATTCACCTCTATCCTACCCAACAGTCGTGCTACAAGAGTATTTTTATTGGCCAAAACTTTGATAAGATGTTGGGAAGTACATCTGATCCTACGCTACTAGCGCCATTTCCAAATCGACCATTGGAAGAAAGGCCTACATACTCCTCTGCCTACTCCTGGTCTACCTTGGGAATCCATCTCCATGGATTACATGTAAGGCTTCCCTTTGACTAAGCATGTCAATGACTATGTTTTCATGGTCATCAATAGATTCTGTAAGATGGGCACTATGGCAGCCTGCAAGAAGAGTATCACAACAAAATCCACTTCTAAGCTCTTCTTTGAATGAGTGTTGGTACACTTTGGGATCCCAGAGTCCATTATTTTAGATCAAGACAACAATTTCCTATGTACATTTTTTCCAAGTGATTTTCATCGATGTTGGATACCAAGATCACTAAGTCCATAAATTTCCACCCCCAAACGGATGGACCAAAAAAGTTTGTCAATAGGATGATCATACACATTCTATGCATGTACAATTTGAAGCATCGCACATGGGACGAAATCATCCCCTATGTCTTGAAAAGATATAATAGAGCTCTCCATAGCTCAACTGGCCATAGCCCCTTTCAGGTGGGGTTGGAATTCTGGCCACTATGTCCCATTGATGTGGCTATATCATTTGCAGCTACTTGGGAAAATTTGACCAATGTCTAGTCTGAAACTGACAAGGCTAACAACTTCGTTGAGAAAATCTAGCACATCTTCTAGCAGGTCCATGAAATATTGGACAAAGCCAATGCTAAGTACAAGCAACAACACGATCAACATCGGGTTCCACACAAGTTCCAGGTGGGCGATAAAGTTTTTTTACATTTGTAGAAGGAGTGCCTCGTTGGGCCCCACAACAAGCTTCGACCACTCCGATATGGGCCATACACCATCACCAAGGCTGTAGGGGACAATTATTTCGAGCTCAAAATTCCAATTTTCAAATGCGGACCACCTTCGACCATACTTTCCACCATTATTGGACACATCTGACATTGTAGAACAACTCACACCAATATAGCTAAACCATGATTACATGGAACATGTCACAACTGATCGGATCATGAACGTGTAGATCAAGAACACTCACTAGAAGAAGATACAACTATATCAAGTTGTTAAAGAGGCCAACTCGCCCACCAAGGCAAGTGGCTCACTAAGGACCAAGTTCAATAGATGTTTCCCCATCTCATGGAGGCACTCAACGCAATGGGGACCATTTCTTCCTAAAGGGGGAGGAATAATCTAGGTATATATCGGTGGCCACCCTATTTCACTTAGACCCCCACCATTGTTTCTTTTAGTTTGTTAGTTTCCTTAATTGTAGCACAATTTACTATTTTTAGCAAATTTTCAGGTCTTGAACTTTCGAAGCCGTTTTGAGGCCCTCAACGACATTTTTTTTTTTGGAAACTAGGAAAATGTGAGTCTTTGAATCCCTTTTTTAGTTGAAAGTTATACGTAAAACATAGATACTATGCCAAAGTTACGACTCCGGGAAGTTGATGTACCAATTTACCCCAACGGGGCCCACAATTTTAGCGATTCATCTCCTAGGGTTAGGATTTTAGATGTTTAGGGTTTTCCATTATTTATCAATAATAAATAGGCCTTTGAGCCTCATTGTAAGACATTTCAGAGGCATGTAGCCGCAACATCTCTTCTTAGAGATAATCTACCATCACCCGAGCTAGTTTATTTCCACTCTATTTGTAAGCATATTTCAGTTCTTTGATATTAATGAGATTACATGCTATTTCTACCGCATCTCTGTATTTATGGTTATGTCTATATTTTTTTGCGTTCTTGTCTAGGTTCATATTTTTTATTAGGTTTATTGTAGCTAGAATATATCTTTTGTTGCTACTACTTCAGATGAGGATCAAGATTGTTGTTGTTGCCCTTTTTTCATGCAATCATAAGGAAGTGAGAGTGTTTGTTTCTTGATTGACTATGAAGCCCTTTTTTGTTTCAGTAGATTGTTGATGGCTTCAAATTTTCCCTTTGCCATTAATGTCAAAGGGGGATAAAGTGAGGAGTTTTAGTTTGATAAGTTATTCAGAGGTTATTTGGATAATTTAGCTTGGGTTGACATCAATCCCAAAGGGAAAGATTGTTGGCATTGATGTTGTGAGGAAATGCTGATGGTTGGAATTGATGTGAACCCGATAGAATAATTTTTTGGTACCATGTGGTGCATAGGTACTTGGTTCATGGGTTAGTTGCAGACCTTAATCAAATGGTTGCAGATGATGGTGCATGTATGTTGGGAAAAATACTGAGAGGGGGGGGTGAATCAGTATTTAGGGCAAACTGAAACTTTTTACTTTTTCATGCTCTAAAACCCATACGCTACTTTGCTGAAGCCAACTAGCGTATACACGCGGATATCCTTCATAAAACTCGCGTATACACAGAGATCTAATTATGCCATTAGTTCTTCACTCATATCATTCCATCATTCATTCATTAGATGTTCTATAAACAGTAAACATGTGCAGTAAGAACAGAATAAACCATCACACAAAGCATCACACATGAACACCAGGATTTTTGGGTGGAAACCCAAGTCGGGAGAAAACCACCGCTGCAGTTGCTCAGCCTTCAATATTTTATTATAGAGAAAACATCTTACAACATATGTGCTGGTGCAGACTCCTACCAGCACGCAGGCACCCACCTGCGCTCGTTTACCAGCCTCTCCTGGAAGGGAGCTCCAACCCCCTGACTCGTTTACTAGCCTCTCCTGGAAGGGAGCTATGACCCCCTAATCTCGTTTACCAGCCTCACCTGGAAGGGAGCTACGACTCCCTGATCTCGTTTACCAGCCTCACCTGGAAGGGAGCTACGACCCCCTGACTGAAGGCTACAACCCTCAGCACCTCTATGGACCACGTTTAATCAATTTTCACATTGGATCCAAAGCTTCCTTTAGGACACCACTTGCAGGACACATTTCATCGTATTTTCAGACTAGACCCTCTCCATACATTCAAGCACAGTCAAACATCAACAACAGATAGCTAAAACACAGCAGATCAGATCAGACATTTCATACCCCATACTTCAGCAAACCCTAGTTTTCATACGCGCTTTTCTTTCACTGATGTCACGTATATACGCGCTTCCGTCCACATCAACCAGCGTATACATCTGCACAAAAACTTCACTGCGCATACGCGCTTTTTCTTCAGAGAAGCCGCGTATATACGCGCTTCCTCTGCGGCTATCTAGCGTATGGATCTTCAATCATTACAGAGCTGCATACTTCTTCAGATCAGATATTCAGTTCAGATTCAACCCTTTACTTCAGACAGATGTTCGCCTCATCACAGATCTAAGCCTTCCATAAACAGATCTAGCAAATACAAATACATTCCAGATCTAGATATTCTGCTTCATCATTTCTTCATAGGTGCACCATAGATTCAGATCTATCATCAAACCTTTACCCTTTCCATATAGATATACTTCATAGAGAAGTATTCATTCAAGCTCAGACATCTTGCTCCCACACTCATGATTTGCACAATGAATTTCTTCTCTTTATATAGGTTTACCCTTTTTCAATACCATGAGCCCCTTTTTCAATACCATGAGCCAAAACAATACCATGAGCCCAAAACTACATTAGTTCTGATGGTATTCCTGGACGGGGTCATTTAGACAAATCATTACCCAATACAATGGGTCAATACCATGGTGGTTACCCCTGGTTTTGCACTTTCTGAGCGCTTTTGCCCATACGCGACTTATCACGTTCTTTCCCGCGTGCATACGCGACTTCCCCTAGACATATCCGCGTATGCCTTGAGACATACTCCTTTTTATCATAGATCTAGCTCAAACTTTATTTCTTTCTTCATTCCTCTTCTCAGATCACCGAGATACATCAGATTTACTTCATCATGAACATATTCTATCAAGCACAACTTCATCAAGTAAGTTGCCATCTTCTTCATCAAGTGGTTTCTATTCAAGGACAACACACTTAGCATCATGTTGCTAACTAATGATCATTTCATCAGATTTACATCATTTAATAAGTCCATCAAGTCACGAATAACTTCATCAGGTGGATTGCCATCAAGGACAACACATGCCAACATTCTCATGTCTTCATCTTCATTCAGTGGGTTGCCATCAAGGACAACACTCTGCATCATATTGCCAACAATCTCCCCCTTTGGACTTGATGGCAACCACGATGGTGTTTGATCACCACAACAGATAGGTACATTAAGAATACCATGACACCATGTCACTCTCTCCATTTTTGACACCATTGTTTCTCTTCATTCAAACACCATGTCACTCTCCCCCTTTGACATCAAGGGCAAAGGGCGGATCAAAAACCAACATACTCTCCCCTTTTTCTCCTCATGTGGAAGAAGCGTTCTGCAGATCTGATATATACTGAAGTGACCAAGCTCCCCCTGAGTTCATGATGAATCTTCAAACAAATTTTCAATGAAGTACATGACTCTATGAACTTCCTATCACCAAAGACTCATACTTACATCAAATATCCAACCAAGTGGATTTACATAAGAGACTCAAATACCCAACCAAGTGGGTTTACACATTGCAACACAGCTACCCAACCAAGTGGGTTTACAAAAATGACAAGTCCTTACATGATTGAATATTACAATTTTACATCATGGGTCTCAACAAGGCCTTTTCAACAAATTAAAAAAAATGACCATTTAAGACCAACACCAGAAAGTCCTCAAGAAAGAGAACATATTTCAGAACCACCATAATGCCAACAATGCATTGTACTCAGCAATGTCACTGCTCCCCCTGAATCTTTGCATCCAAGCATCCTTTTCATATGACTAAGGCTCCCCCTTAGTTTGTACATCCTGAACACTTTCACCAACAAATCATCAAGGCATCTTTATCAAAATATGAGAAATAGAATTATGAGAACTGGAACACCACCAGAGATACCAAACAGTTTCAGAGATACCAAACAGCATTGCAGCTGTGCTGAAGAGAGCTGACTCTAAGCAAAAATTGTCAGCAATCAGACATACGCGGTTTTATGTGCAGGAACTCGCGTATATACGCGACTGTGTTTCAGGAAACCCGCGTATACAATACCATCTTCTATATTTTAACCAAAACTGATCCTTTGTGAGGCAGAGACAATGTTCAGCTTCTTTCTGAGATATTTGAATATTTTTCCTGGAATACAGATAGATAAAAAAATGTAGTTGTATCTTCAAGCGTCATCCAATGGTTGTAGCATAAGCACATTAGTAACCAAGCCTTCAGATTCTTTGCAGCATCAATACATTATTTCCATACCAGAACAACATCTTCACATAAGTGTCAAGCAATCATCCATGTGGTCCAACATCACCATGATCTTTAAGATTTAACATGAAGTAACATATGTAGGCAAAAGATCTCAACCATAGTAACAAGCTCTGCATGAACTATTCCTATCTCTGAATCATAAGGCTTCCAATTTCATCCAACAAATAAACTTCAGCAAGCAGTAAACACAGCTCATTCAACGTCTCATCATCATAAACCATGTACCAAGCCATCATCATTTGAGCATGAGTATCACAATAACCAAAGAATAAGAAGTCATATTGCCAACAATGCAATCATTAGTATTCAACCTGCTGCTCCCCCTGAACCAATGCTCTTCCTTAACTCGTGCAACCTGAAAACCTTCATCAGCAACAATCTCTGTATGATCTGTCCTTATCTCTGAATTATAAGACTTACATTTCAGCACTGAATGCTCTTCATCAAAAAGAAAACTGGACTCATCCATAATCTTCTACATAAGAAACCAAATATCATATCATCATTAGAACTGAGAAGCTAGGCTGATACTGCGTCAATAATACAGTTATTAACAATTAGATTGATGCTCCCCCTGAACCTCTGCTCCAGATCTTCAGCTATCATACAAATGCATACGCGACTGTGTCTACTGGAACTCGCGTGTATACGTGACTTTAGTTCACCGAACCCGCGTATGGAAAGTGTTACATTGAAAATTTCACTTTCCTTCATCTCCCCCTGATCTTATGCCTCCTGTACCTGTCTTCTTCACATCAGATGCACTGTCAGAAATAAATATAACCAGAATCACCAAAACAACCAAGGGAATAACCATACATCGCTTCCCCTGTGACGATACATTACTAAGCTCCATAATGTATCTCACATCACTTCTGCAGTCAATAAGAGAAGTAAGCTTCAGAAGCGGATGACTGCAGTAGGGTTTGAATTCCCTACGTTTCTGATCGGTCCTCCTTCTTCTTCCAGATTTGTTTGAACTGTCTATTTGTGTGCTGGAAGTTTATCCAATTTCTCATATCTGTTCAACCTGCATTCTTTTTCTACATGTCCATACTTGTTACAAGAATAACATCTCATGTGTCCAGAGAAATAAGCATAAGAATCATAATGAGTATTTCTAATCTTCCTCCTTTTGCAATCAGCTGCTTTATGTCCATACTTGTTACATGAAAAACAATATCCCTTGAAGAAATCAGAGTACCTTTCTATGTAGGAACTGTTTGTTTGAGGCTGAAATGATCTGCTCCTGCAATTTGCTGCAACATGCCCATAATTATGACATTTAAAACATTCAACATTCTTGAATGATATCCTTTGAGAATTCATGATCGTTGGTTGACCTTTTGTTTCTTTCAACTCTTCAGGTTTTGCTTTGACATCCTTTGAATCTTTAGCACTTCCTTGCGAACTAGATTCTCCTTTAACAGTTTCATGAAAACCAAGACCAAGTTTGATAGCAGGAGACCTTTGATTACTCAGAATATTGTCCAAAATGTTAGTACTATCTTGAAACCTCAAAAGTTTAACCTTTTCTTCTAATTTACCTTTGAGAATGTTTAACTGAATGTTTAACTCAACCTCCAAGGCTTGACATTGCTTTGTCATGCTTTCTTCTTTCCTTCTTCCATCTTCTACTTGATCTTTCAAATTTAGAATCTCTTCTTTCAACCAATTTTCGTTTTCTTCACATGTTTGTTGCAGCTCTTCATTCTTCTTATTTGATTTTTCCAGATTTTCTTTGAGAGAGATGATTTCTGCTTCAAGGCCTTCCTTTTCAAATGGTTGTAGAGGTTCCTCATTCTTCTTACTTGATGCTTCTAGATCTGCTTGTAGAGAGATGATTGTAGCTTCAAGTCCTTCATTCTTCTTGTGTGATTCTTTGAGATCTGCATTTAGATCATTGATTTCTGCTTCTAGTCCTTTAATTCGATTGGATGCATAAGTATGAAACCTTTGATACTTGTCCACCTGTCCATTCATCATTTCTATCTGTTTTTCCATATGAGAGATCATCTCTTTGTAGATAGTTTCTTGCTTATTAGATGAACTTTGTAGTTCTTCAACTTTAATCTTGAGAGCTTCTTTCAGGTCCAAAACTTTACTTTCACTATCTTCACTATTGCATACACCAGAAAGTGAATCACAAGAACAACTGTCAATACCTAATTTATCTTCTTCATTTTCTGCTGCACATGTTTTCTGAGCTATCTCCATTTCAGTAGCCTTCTTCTTTTGCTTCTTTGCCATGAGCACTTGTAGAGCTTGGTCAGAATCTTCTTCATCTTTAATCTTGACAGTCTCTTCTAGGTCCATACTATCACTTTCACTATCATAACCTTTGCATATACAGTCAAGTAAAATACAAGAACAACGATTAATACCTGTTTCATCTCCTTCAATTTCTGCTATACATGATTTCTGAGGCTTCTTCTTTCCTTGAGTAACCTTCTTCTTTTGCTTCTTTCCCATTGCGACGGATCTCCTTCAAGCGATCAAGCTTCTGCAGAAGGACCTCGCTCTGATACCAATTGTTGGGAAAAATACTGAGAGGGGGGGGTGAATCAGTATTTAGGGCAAACTAAAACTTTTTACTTTTCATGCTCTAAAACCCATACGCTACTTTGCTGAAGCCAACTAGCGTATACACGCGGATATCCTTCATAAAACTCGCGTATACACAGAGATCTAATTATGCCATTAGTTCTTCACTTATATCATTCCATCATTCATTCATTAGTTGTTCTATAAACAGTAAACATGTGCAGTAAGAACAGAATAAACCATCACACAAAGCATCACACATGAACACCAGGATTTTTAGGTGGAAACCCAAGTCGGGAGAAAACCACCGCTGCAGTTGCTCGGCCTTCAATATTTTATTATAGAGAAAACATCTTACAACATATGTCTTTGATGCGAGTCTGCAAGCACGCGAGCTCCTCCTGGCTGGATTTTTGACCTCTCTGGAAGGAGCTCCAACCCCACCGACTCGTTTGCCCGGCCTCTCTGAAGGGAGCTCCGACCCCACGATCTCGTTTACCGGCCTCACAGAAGGGAAGCTACGACCCCACTGATCTCGTTTCGGCCTCACACAGAGAGAGCTACGACCCCCACGGCCAGAAGGCTACAACCCTCAGCACCTCTATGGACCACGTTTCATCAATTTTCACACTGGATCCAAAGCTTCCTTTAGGACACCACTTGCAGGCCACATTTCATCGTATTTTCAGACTGGACCCTCTCCATACATTCAAGCACAGTCAAACATCAACAACAGATAGCTAAAACACAGCATATCAGATCAGACATTTCATACCCCATACTTCAGCAAACCCTAGTTTGCATACGCGCTTTTCTTTCACTGATGTCGCGTATATATGCGCTTCCGTCCACATCAACCAGCGTATACATCTACACAAAAACTTCACTGCGCATACACGCTTTTTCTTCAGAGAAGCCGCGTATATACGCGCTTCCTCTGCGGCTATCTAGCGTATGGATCTTCAATCATTACAGAGTTGCATACTTCTTCAGATCAGATATTCAGTTCAGATTCAACCCTTTACTTCAGACAGATGTTCGCCTCATCACAGATCTAAGCCTTCCATAAACATATCTAGCAAATACAAATACATTCCAGATCTAGATATTCCGCTTCATCATTTCTTCATAGGTGTACCATAGATTCAGATCTATCATCAAAACTTTACCCTTTCCATACAGATATACTTCATAGAGAAGTATTCATTCAAGCTCAGACATCTTGATCCCACACTCATAATTTGCACAATGAATTTCTTCTCCTTATATAGGATTATCCTTTTTCAATACCACGGGCCCCTTTTTCAATACCATGAGCCAAAACAATACCATGAGCCTTCAATACCACGGGCCCCTTTTTCAATACCATGAGCCAAAAAAATACCATGAGCCTTCAATACCATGGGCCCCTTTTTCAATACCATGATGGTTACCCCTGGTTTTGCACTTTTTGAGCGCTTTTTCCCATACGCGACTTATCACGTTCTTTCCCGCGTGCATACGCGACTTCCCCTAGACATATCCGCGTATGCTTTGAGACATACTCTTTTTATCATAGATCTAGCTCAAACTTAATTTCTTTCTTCATTCCCTTCTGTACTCACTGTAGATACATCAGATTTACTTCATCAAGAACATATTCTATCAAGCACAACTTCATCAAGTAAGTTGCCATCTTCTTCATCAAGTGGGTTGCCATTCAATGACAACACTTAGCATCATGTTGCTAACTAACATCATTTCATATCAGATTTACATCATTTACCAAGTCCAGCAAGTCAAGAATAACTTCATTAGGTGTATTGCCATCAAGGAAAACACATGTCAACAGTCTCATGTCTTCATCTTCATTCAGTGGGTTGCCATCAAGGACAACACTCTGCATCATATTGCCAACAATGTATTTGGCCTGTATGTTGATGCCTTGGTAGGATGTGGAGCTACTACACCTAGTTGACAGTGATGGAGATTTCTAAATCATGTTTATGGTACTTGGTGTGTGTGTGTGGATGTTTTTGAATGCTTTTGGTGGGTGTCATGATGTTACAGAGTCACGGGCAAGGTTTCCTCAGTGTACCAAGTATCCTCCTGAAGCAGGGTTGCCAAATTATTAAGAAATCTCAATTTTGGAATGTATAAGCTATTTTGGTGAATAAAAATAGTGTACATATGCTAGTATTGTGAAGAAAAAGAGAATATGCTACACTAAGGTGATTTTCCCCGCATTCTTCATCCTTGTCAACTATTTTTTGGTTTTTTTGGCATTGTTTTTTGGGATTTTCAATGGAAGGTCGGAAAAGGTCGAGGAACATCTAGAAGTTGATCAAAGTTGAAAATACCAAAAGGCTAGTGGAGTAAGTGGCTTGATTTGGTCAATATTCCTATCTTAATCAAATTTGAAGCATGTGAAGAATTTATTGATTTAAGCATTTCCAAAAATTACAAATATGAGAAGAAAGGTATCTAATTTGGTTGGTTCTCTTGTGTGAGAAAATTATCATAGTGTTTTGGAGAGCTAATGGTGAGGAGTGTGAATTTTCTATAATAGAGACAAAAATATGCATGGCTGAAGACTATTTACATGTAAAATAAAAGTGGCAGGGTTATAAAGGAGTTTTATAATGAAATATTTTTTATTGCAAGGGAATTTTTTTTATTTGAGTTTATATATGCTGCTAATATGATGTGATAGATGGATGCAATAGTGTCCCATGTTTTTATATGGTAGTTATGTATTGCATCATTGAGTTTTTGCATCTAGTTTATCTGTATAAAATGTATTGAGGCTATGTGAGTTGAGGATGATGTATGAAAGTGAGAGATGGCTATGATTTGAGTTTGATTCATTTTTTGATGTTTTTTATTTGATTATGTGCTACGAATAATTTTTTTTGTGATGTTCATTTTGGGCATCTCATGGATTCCAGTTTGAAAATGCATGAAAGGTGAACCACATAGAGAAGTGGGGTGGGTGCTCCGACAAAACAAGTATTGAGAACATATTTCTTCATAAGTCCAATGGGTGTTGGGTAAGGCTTATTGATCAGATGGGTGTCTATAGAGTTGTGAGATGGATATCAGAGTTCCTTTAAGATAGTTTCCATATTATATTCTCTATGTAATGATTTGGTTGACATATAATCCAATATATTAAGCAACACAACACCAGCAAGGGTAGTTTTTGACATGGAGGGGGTTTTCCACCATATATCCTATGTTCCTATGTGATGTGATGATTTGTGTCTCATTGTGCAATGTTATTTCATATGTTATGGCTCTCATGTGTTGTTTCTAGTTGAAATTTCATGTTCAAATCTAATGAATATTTGTTAAGTAATGAATTGATTAATATATTGGAGAATTTTTTTTTAACATTGTTGAAGTTGTTATTACTACTGATTTAACTTCCATCCCCCCCACACCTTTCTTAGTAGTGGTCCTGGTTCCAACAAAATTTCTAAAATAATTGTTTCTCCTCATTCAATAGCCCACACTTTTCTTTTTCTTCCACTTCTTGTTACTCTATCCATTTCCCTTCTTAATTTCTTCTCTTTCTTGCATGACTGGTGTACTTAGGAAAAAGGGTAGTTTTCTCTTATCCTAGGAGGTGAAATATAATAACAATTAATGTAAATTTAACGAAATTTTACTATGCATATACTAATCATTTAATAAAAATGACATTTTACTCAAGAGTTTTTTTTTTTTTTTTGTGGTTAAGTCACTGCAAATATATTTATTTTAATCAAAGAAAAGATACATCAATTATACATCCAATTCTCTGACCGTAGCCAAAACATTCACCAACAAAAACAATATCACATTTTGACCAAGAAAGACATCATTAAAATCCAAAATGAGTAGACCATTATCCTTGACATCCAAAAGGACATGTTTACACCAATACATTAAAATAAACATTTGATGATTGCGAATACATACATGAATGTAGAATTTGAAACGTGAGTCGTGTCAACTATGTCCCAGGCCAAAAAAAAAAAAAATCTGCCAACCAGCGAAGCTTCCAAAGGCCAACCACACCCTCAATATAAACAACACCTTCATTCTAGAAACATGAAATGTGGCTTTCAAGCACCAAGAATTGAGTGGCCACAAAAAAGAGAGACCTTGCCTAAATGCATCATATATATAGCTCCAAAAAAGGACCAAATTTTACCAACATAACTACATTATATGATTTACTCAAGAGTTAGATGCCAACCAATTGACTTATAATTGTTTACTATTTCAAAAAAACCAACATAAATGATTGAGTACCTATTTAACCAATGACTTTTATATTCATATGATAAAAATTTCAATTTCAGCATACTATTTATTAATTAATAAATGATGTATTTTAGTAACTAATGTGTTTACCAAACCATTATATTACGTGTGCACTATATATATGTAAGTGTAACTTTTACACAAATATATTACACACAAATTGTTATGGATTAGTAGATCATTATACTATTTGTCATCTATCTGGATGCTCTCAAAGTGGAAAAATTGGAGGAATCAAATTGCGAGGTCTTTTTTTATCGATGGGTACCAGTTTGGAGAATTGAGGTATGAAACCTCGAGTTGACATGTATCCCTCTTAAAATAAAAATAATATTTCCTCTAAAAAAACAATAACAACTATAAATAAATACAAAATGGATATACATATTTGGTTAGTTTTAATTAAAACCATTATAAAACAATAATAATTCCATTCTCATCGTGCTCACTCAATTCATTGTTCAGGTTACACCCCACTATGAATCACATGTAGTAAAAATTCACTCTCACTTTCAGCCATGAATAAAATATTTGGATGTCCATATTAAGTAACTTAATTTTTATCAACTTTAGAGAGATGGAGTAATTAAAAGTGTGTGTATATATATATCATTTAAAGTGGAAGGAGCATGTAAAATTCTTATATATTTTAAAGTATTTCAATATAGGACTTAAATACACTATTTAAATATCTATGTTAACTAATATATTTCAATATCACCTTCATATACTTCATTTTAAAGTGTAAGGAACATGTACAATTTCTATATATTTTAAAAATATTTCAATATAAGACTTAAATAAATTATTTAAATATTTATGTTAATTAATATATTTCAATATCAACTTCACATATATGTGTATGGAGAGAGAAAAATTCAACCATATTATTTTATGGTTGAGCATAATAAAATATTTCTCTAAAGAGAAAAAATAATTGAAAGTAAAAAAAAAATCAGTTAATTTCTAATAAAAATGTGATGTGTAGCTCACTGAATTCTTAACATAAAATTGATTTATGACATTTACAAAATATTAATAAAAACAATAAAATTCAATGTGGGTCATAAATAAATTATTTGATTTATCATGTTAAATAAAATATTTCAATATCAACCATGTTTATATTATATATGGTTAAAACAAAGTTTTTTTTTTTTAAGTCAAAACTTCTATTAATTGCGACTGAAAATTAGATACAAAGTCATAGATCTACATGTCTCACCCCGACCAAGTTTATTTATCATAACTAATTGATAATCATAAACTATCTAAAATAAACATAGTGTCGTCGTCCAGAGCCTTGTAGGCCAAAAACTCCAAAATACAGAAAAATAATCAAAATTCCATAAACCATACCTAATCATTAGAAGTAATAGATACCCGATTATATGGCCCTATACCTGGAGGGGGTTGAGGGTGGTAGGTGCAATTAGCATGTTGTTTCAAAGTGATCCAGACATGCTTCCAGCATGTCCAAATTCTTAGAAAGAAGATTTTTTCGACGCCATACTACAACCACATGCTCACGGAGGTGGAATTGAAAATAATATAGTTGATTGAGAGCCACAACCAGTGCTTCATGCTCCTCCCAATGAGTTTTATCTTGTTAATACAACAGTTCCTGCACCGCTTGTCTAGTTTTCCTCTTAACCGTAACTTTTGAGGGGTGCCTAGCCAAGTGATGATTGGATCCACAACCCCCTCTCTGGCCACCACGCTGCACTCTAATGCTGCCTATCCCTCGGCTAACCACAACTCTAGTACTCTGACCACGTCCTTGGGGCACTGTTTCCACCGAGGCTGTAGCCACATCGGCAACATGAGAGATGCATTTGGTTGGCTTCATCCTGCCATAAGTATCACCAATAATAACACCTGCCACCAAGTCTTTGGAAGATAGTTGAAGTTGGCACAAAATATCCACCACCGGCCACAAATGCAAAGAGGAAAAGCTAATAAGGTAGCCAACAAACGAGCTACCCCGAGAGCACCAAGGCTCACGAGAAAACCAAATACAAGCAGAGAAACCCAACACCCTAGAACTAGCACAACGAAACGACTCCCCAACCAACCAGAAATGAAATGTCAAGCGAACATGTAGAGACTAAATGCGACATGTGAGAACACCAACACCACAAATATGAACCACACATCAAGGGGAAGAAATACAAAACCCCCCAAATACCCACCAGACCTGCAACCATACTAAACACAATAAACACTTCAAATCTCTTAACCTAGTCAACCCAGACCACCGCCACTAGAACCAGAGAATATCCCTAGAAGAAGAGTTAATAAAACCCCAAACCAAGACTAGAAAGACAAACCCAATTTCAATAACATTCGAAGGCTTAGGTACAAAGAGAGCCATTATCCACCATTTTCTCTTGAGAACATGAATACTCACGTACGTAAAACACAAACATAGATAAATGAAACACCCCCAAAGGAGTCCACTTACCAAACACCATAATAAGGAGTTCCATATAAAAGACCATACCCCAAGCATAGGAGGAGGTTTTCCCACAAGACTCTTACTTATGATGTAGGAAATCCCAAAAGCCAGGAAATCAAACCAGGAGCCAGAAGGATGACCATGAAGCATACATAAAATGAAATCACGAATTAACATGACCCTCTTACCCACTAAAATCTTTGGGTTCTCAGTCAGGCGTCACGGATTTCCACCATCACCTGCGAAATCGACAATGTTGCCTCAACCTACAGACATATTGTTTCCTAGTTCGGACCTGTTGAAAAAAACTAAGTAGTCCCACTCTCTACACAATCAGACTAACATATAGAGAAGGTGTTGATTGAGTCCCATTGAGAGCCATAAATTCTCTATCTTTCCACTACCACCACCATAAATGAAACTTTCCTTCACACTCACTTACCACTTCTCTTACCCTGTACTCCATGTGAGTGGGAAACTCACATGCAAACCCCTCACCCTGATGTATCTCATTATGCATGCAACTATGTAGGAGGAGCATGCCCAACTCCTACTTCCTCAGGATCCTACACCCCCATAGGGGAGGTTTAATATATATATATATATATATACAATTGGAAAAATAAAATGTGGTTAAAATATTTCAAGTAGTCTCACTATTCTAAATTTTAGTTGATTTTTAAGTATATTTTTAGTTAATTTTTTTTGAAGTCCAACGAAGTTTTGTTGTAATTGCAAGTTTCAAATGTGTAATCTACATAATCCAAGTTCCCAAAAGGATTTTCAAGGCTTTGAGTTCATTCATGTATTCAAAAATGTTCTTTAAAGAATGAAAACCTGTATATTATATAGAAATTGTATATAACCATTTTAACTACAAAGCTACCAAGCACATGGATCAAATATCTTGAAGTGCAAACCCTTTTTCATGTTTTTCATTATGAATGCGGTTTGCACGATAATAGATTTGATCCCTCTTAGTGCTTGTTGGATCCATGACTGAGATGGATCTATACTAGTGTTATTTAAACCCATAAATGTGAGTGAGGGTTTTTTATAGACATAATACCAAAAGAACATATGCTAGAAGAAATGGAAATCAAGTGGGTTAAAAAAGAAGCAACATGAGTAAGCTTCCAAGGAGGGGAAGAAAAAGTTGAAAGGGGGAAAAGACATAAATATAACAACGACAACACACTAGTTCAAATATCCCAAAAAACACTATGACCACTTCACGTTGATGGTGATACAAAGGAAAAGTGTTGGAAGTTGCATCTAAAGCTCAACCCTAAGAACAAAAAGAAATATGCTACGAAGAAAAATGTCATGGCCATTAATATGAGAAACCAAGTGGAAAGCAGCTCAAACATGGATGAGAATATTGTATGCACATCAATGTATGAAATGGGTGAATCTAAGTATCTTTAAACAACAAGAAGAGAAGGAAATGAACCAACTCTTCCATAAATATACAGGATAAGAAGATAAACATTGATGCTCTATTCAACTCAGGATCCTAGGTGAATCTCATAGCAATAAATATAATGAAGAAATTAGGACTGGAGAATCATGACCATGCTAGTCCATATCTATTAGGATGGGTCAATAAGGAAGCAAAGATAAAGGTATCTAAATAGTGAAAAATAAAATTTTATATTAGTGTTGATTTTATTGATGAAGTAGAGTTGGATGTCGTTCAACTCAATGTACGTGGAGTTGTATTTGGGAATCTCTATATGTACATGTGGGATGTGATATTCATGTAGAGAGCTGACCAATACCATGCCATCAAGGAAAAAAAATACTTCATCATCAACACAAGGAAAAATCAAAGATCTCACTGGTAAGTGCCAACTAGGAAAAACGATTAATCAGTTCTAGTAAGAAATATGTTTTGTTATTTTAAAGACATAATTAGTTTTTAAGAGAGTCCACGAGGGCTAAGTAATATTTGGATGGGTGCATTAAGTAACAAAAATAACAACTAGTAGAGTTTTTATAGGAATACAAAGGTGTGTTCTAGGATCCTAAAAGGCTAACACATAAGAGGGAAGTGGAGTACAAGATCTAGTTGTTTCTAGTTTCTCCATTACCAAGCATTGGATTATATAGGAAGTTCATTATAATGGAAAATGAGGTGGAGACGTAGTTGCAACAATTACTGAAACATGGTGTCATTCAACCAAGTACCTCACCATGTGGGTCACCCATGATTAATGTTGTAAAGAAGGATAATACTTGGTCGATGTGTATTTATTACAAGGTGTTATACAAAATTACACTCAAGAATAGGTACCGCCTACCTAGGATAGATGATCTATTGAATTATTTTCAACAAGCTAAATGCCTCACCAAGTTGAAATCAAATTTAGGATATCAGTAAGTTTGGGTCAGAGAAGAAGATACTTGGAAGGCGTCTTTCAATTCTAATCAAGGGTTGTATTAGTGGTTAGTCATATCGCTTGGTATATGCAATGGGAAAAATATATGCATGGGTTTACTGAATGATATATTGCACCATTTTGTAGATTCATTTCAATATTTTTTATTTGGATGATATACTGGTATATAGTTCTACTTGGCAGGATTTCATCTCACATTTGATGCAAGTTTTAAAGACATGAAAGAAGCATCAACTGCTAGAAAATATTAAGAAGTGTGTTTTTTCACAACATATTTGGTGCATATCGGATATGTGATTGGTGGGGTAGAGTTAAATATAAAGCCTTCCAAGATGGAGGCCATCATGAACTGGTTGGTGCCTACTAATTTTTATAAGGTCAAAGGATTCATTGGGGAAACATAATACCCAAGGAAATTATTTGCCTCATTTTCAAAAATATTAGTACCACTTCAAACCAAATAGTGAGTGGCAAGAGTTTCTAGTAAGAAAAGGGTCAATAGAGGGCCTCCTAGGAATTAAAGAAGAATATTAATAAAGCACTGATTCTAGCATTACAAGAAATGCAATATCCTTCAAAGTGGAGATATATATGAGTGGGTATGTTGTGGGAGTGGCCTTGATGTAGGGAGGAAAGCCTATATGATATTGTTCTAAACTATTTCATGGGATTGTTTTCAACTAATATACTTATGACAAGGAGCTCTATTCCCCTGTGAAATATATGAATAAGTGGAAACACTATATGTTGGGAAAGGAGATAGTAAAACACATCAATTACCAACCATTATAGTACTATATGCCAAAATTAAGCTAAAACAAACCAAACATTACAAGTGGATGATGGTGACAGCATAGTTGACTACCATCTCTAGAATGGATTACTCTATGGATTAGATAATTTATGTATTCCTAAAGATGAGTGACTAGAGATGATCAAAGATGAGCACACCTCTAAGTTTGTAGGGAATTTTGTGTAGGAAAAATATTTCCAACTTGCAAAGGTATGTGTATTGGATTAGAAAGTAAGAAGAGGTGGATATGTTCATAATAGGATGCATGGTTATTTATACCAACAAGCTTAGTAATAGGAAACATGGTCTATATCACCCCTTTCCTATTCCCACTCGTCCTTGGGAAATATTTTGCATGGAATTTGTGGGATGTCTACCAAGAACAAGGAAAGGACATACCTACCTATTCAAGATAGTTGATTGGTTCAACAAGATCCGTGTTCTAATTCCCTATAAAATAACCATAAAAGGGAAACTAACAGTGGAATTATTCATTGGACATGTATGGGTGCACTTCAAGATACCAAGGAGCATCATTTCAGATATGGATACAATATTTATTAGTTCATTTTAGATTATATGTGGGAGAATATGGACACAAAGTTGAAGAGGTATATAAAATTCCATCCACAGAAAAATTGGCAAACAAAAGTAGTCAACATGATTTTGGTACACATTTTTATGGGTTACAATCAGAAGCATCCAAAGAATTGGGATGAAGATATGGTATATATAAAACACTCTTATAACAAAGTACTCCACACTTCTACTAGTAAGTTCCTATTTGAAACTTTCTTTGAAAATTTTCACCTTCACCTTTTGATTTTGAATATTGACAACAAGGATGCGTTAGGGAGGATATTATAGGGAATGACTTAAGGGGAAAAAATGTTGAGAAAATCAGGTAGATCCATCTATAGATACAAGAAATGTTTCAGAAGTCATAGGAAAATAAGGCCAAGCATGATGAATGCAAAATAGAGAATTCATTCAAGGTAGGAGATAGAGTATGGTTATAGTTGAACAAGGAGATGCTATAAGGTACTGTTAAGAATATCAAGGCTTTGTGAAATGGTCCCTTTGAGATATTCGAGAAGGTGGGAGATAAAACCTATAGACTCAATCCACCCCCATACACGTGCATTTACTCAATGATGAATGTATAAAATTTGAAACTCTATGAACCTTCCATGTCTAATTAGGAAGAGGAATAGGTCCTCCCTTCTATAGATGATGTAGCACTAGATGCTCAGTTAAAGTTGAAAAAGGATACATTTTTATAGAATTGGTCCATAACTATAAGACATGGGGCATGAGAAACATGAATTTTGATATATTGGGTTGAAAGGAAAGATTTCATGCAAGGCTAAATGGTACGCATGAGAGAACATGGAGGAAAATTTTCCTCAACTCATTTAATAGAAATTTTTGGGGACCAAAATTCCAAAAAATAGGGAGGTATGATCTGTATTGGATTATATTATTTTCCATCAATCTTGATGCTTTAGAGTGGAAAAATTGGAGGAATCATCTCATAATACCATTTTACTGGTAGGTCCAATTTTGAAAAATTGGGGTCTGAAACCTTCCAGAAGTAGTTTGAGGCATCAAATGATGCCTTTTAGGCATAAAAATTTGTTTCTTAGGCATTCATCCACTAGTTTTATTCTACACATATATACCTTTCCAACAATGGAAGAATCACCTCAACTGGAGTTCATATGCAAAAGTTATGCCACCTATAAGTTGAACTTCTTGTTTTTACCACCACGATTTTAGAGAATTCCATGTCACCCCCTGTCATTCATGGAAAGTGGGATACTATACATGATCATGACGAAAAAATTTCTAGAATAGTAAAAAATGTAACTCTATTAGATATCATTTTTTGGGATTCAACTGCGCTAAGAAAGTCATTCAACTATGACCATTTCCATGAGAGGTAGTCATAACTGACTAATTTCCCATGATTTTTGAATAGTCCAGTTAGCACTCATTGCATAGGTGATGCTCACAGTGGTGAAGAAGTGGGATTGAAACTAGTGAAATGAATCACATAGCATCAATCATGACTTTCTAGGCTTTCACTTGGTAACCAGGACTTCCCAGGCGGTCGCCCATCCTAGAACTCCTTTGGTTAAAGCACGCTTAACTATGGAGTTTTCCCCAAAATCAAGCCCAATTAGCTTGCTACCCCATTTGCAAAACCTTAGCAAGTATTGTGCCTCATGAACCATTCAAGTAGAGCTCCCTTTACTCTTTTGTTTTTAAGTATTGAGGGGTTTCCGCAGTGCATTATATTAGATATAATTTTTTGGATTCAAATGCATTCAGAAAGTCATTCAAATATGACCATTTCCATGAGAGGTAGTCGTAACTGACTAATTTATCAAACTTAACCACTAGAAGGATGTTAGGTTGTACTATAACCAAGTCACTAGGAGAAAAACGAGTTCCATTCTATTTGAATGCATTTTTTTCCATATAGGAGTATGGTAGTTGAGAGTGGACACATAGAGGAAAATTTGAGAGGGTTTGTGCACTGTAACATCCCACAAGCAACTAATCTCACTCCTTTGTACTTGCATCCATTTCTATTCAAAGAAAGAGAGAGTAGAACAACCTCACCTTCCAGTTGAGTTTTCTGATGAAAGGGTTTCCTACATCATATCTTGTGTTATTATGATTGTATTTTTTATTATCCATTTTCTCCATTTTTTTTGTTTTGCATGCATAACGCAATAACTCAATAAATGAAAAATTCTAAAGAAAATATCTCTCAAAGTATAAATTTAAGATTTTTTAATATAAATTTATTAGATCTATTGTGACAAACTGTCCAATGGAATATCCAAGGTAGTTTAGGAATCGAATGAAATCTACAATAAAGATGGATCTTTACTCATAGAGGAAGAAAATAAAATGCTAAAACATATCTCTTCTTTGATAAAAAATGATGAAAAATAATCACGAATCCATCCAATATCTAGTGAGGACGTCCATTTTTTCATTAAATCATTTGATCATAACAAGTTTCTAGTGCCAAATGGATTTACATTCCAATTTTACAATAAATTTTGGAAACAACCCAATCCTACAAATGGGGCCAAAATCCAATGGATATTAGTTAGATATATGACTTATTGACATAAAATATCTGACACATTGGTGTTTATCAAATCATCGCTGGAATTTTCTCGAATACTCGACGGTTTAGTAACCGTAAGATATGAAATGGTATAGTTGTCGTTTATCTGACACAAAGAAAGGCCAAAATGGTCATTAAAAATCCAACATTTATAGGTTGGTTTGGTGACACTAATTTTTTTGGATATATGACGGTCCTAACATTGAATTTCATTAGGTCTTGCACTAGTACGCAACAGGATAATCGAAACATAGGTCACTTTTTCCAACAGAAGAAACTGATAGTCACATGTCGGGTAATCAACTAAATAAGTAAATTGTGTGAAAAAAGTGTTGTCTCTCTGATGCTTTAAAACAGATGGAGACACATTAGATATGCGATAGATATTCTACACATAGGTCATTTTGACCAATCGGAAATATCAGGGTTGAGTTGTCGATTAATCGACGCAATAATAAAATTGTGCAATAGAAGTGTTGTCACTCAAATGATTTCAGGCAACAGTTAAGCGTTAGATAGGTGACGAAAGGGAGTTTTGTATGACGAGAGTGTTAAGGTACCAATTTTTCCTTCTGAAAATTTGGTCATCAAGTATCCAATGAGGATGCCGACCGATGATTGTCGAATATTTGATGTTCTGGATATTTTGTCGAATATTCGATGGCTATACGCATAAAAAAAATACAATACACATAGACTGTGAGTTTTCTTGGTGTCTCCTCCCCTTTATACATTCTATACTTGCAGCAGACTCGAGGGTTTCTCAGTGGCTTCACTCCCTTATACGTTTTTGGCATAGACTATGAATTTTCTCGGTGGCTCCCATTTTTGACATGTCATTGCATATGGATTTCACATAGACTGTGAGTTTTATTGGTGGCTCCGCTCCCTCATATTGTTTTAGCATGTTATTGCACATGGTTCTCAATGGACTATGAGTTTTATTGGTGGATCCACTCCCTTATATATTTTTATGATTTCATTTCATATGGTTTTCGCATAGACTGTGAGTTTTATCGATGGTTCCTCTTCCTACATTCGATTTGGCATGTACAATTTTGTTCAAATATGAATCATACAATGATTCATCTCCTTCATTGTATTGTTTATCACTTCCATTAGACACTAGTTTCCTACATATTTTTAAAGGCAAGAATGAAATTGGTATGATGACATAATCGGTATGTAAGTGTCTTCCAGTATAATAACCAGAATCAAGCATCTCATCTTCATCATAAGTGGACTATATAGAGACATAAATTACATGCATTGCTATATCACATTACAAATAAACAAGTATTGGTGATAAGCCATCCTCGAAGAAAAAAGAATAAGCACATTACAGGTTGGTTTCATCAAATATATTGTTCATGTACCAAAAGTGTAATATGAAACATTACAACAATAAATTAAAATCCATAAAATATCACAGTTTTGTTACTATTTTCCTAACAAAGTATTAAGATTCAAGAAATGGTTGGACTTCAAATGTGGAATGTCACTTGTGTATACCAGTGTTCTCCACAGAGACCACAAGTTGGTCAGAAGGGCCCCACATGGATTCCACACAAATGGTGTTGAAATTCAACAAGAAAATTTCGGCACCCAAACCTAGTGCATTAAGCACCTACACTAGGGTGGGGCTCACAATGCTATTTTTGGTGCATGTCTATTTTAGTTATCCCTTAATTAAGATGGACAATAAACTGTAATCTATTCTCAATGATAACTTGTAATAGTTAACTGAGAGTAATAAACTCAGCTAGCTAGTGGATTTCGAGTTAGAGGTAGTTAGTGAGGCATGCAGAGTAATTATAGTTGTAATAGAGTTCAAAGTGCAGTGGTGCATTAGTTAATGCAGGTTGTATTCGGTTTAACTCAGTTAAGTGAGTTAAACTCAGTTGTGCTAGCTGTAACTGTTAGATACACTAGTGAGAGATCAAGTGAATTAAATATTAATTAATTCGTAATCAATGATCTCACATGCAACCGAGGATTTACTATTATTAGCTGCATGCATGTCAGATCTAGTGGAGACCTAGTTGAGATCTAGGTGAAAGGGAAGTTGACTATCAATTGTAGGATTATTAGGTTGCACACTTGAAACCAAACACCCATTGGAGTGCCCATGATACTTGCACAGTCAAGGAAGGCCATAATTCCTATCTTTTAGGGATTGCATCCATCAGGGATTACGCAAGGCAGGCAGGTTGTCTGGAGGCAAGAAATTGACTAAGTATTGGTCAGTTTTATGTATGACAGTGTGAGAAAATTAGATGAGTACTGGAGGGATCTTGTGAGAAGAGTTTTGTATATAAATTTTTCATGATCCATGCTGAATATATAATAGAAATAGTGGGGTTTTGAGTAGAAATATTTCCCCATGAAATTATCTTTGTTCTATGTGATTTGATTCTTCTTTACTTCATGTGATTAGCGATAGTGTTTTTAATTCCACAAAATATTTGTGGAAGCGATTCAGTATTTAACTTTAGTACATTGTTAGATCGAGTGAATTCAAGATATACATGCATGTTGTATAATTTCTACATGGTATCAGAGCACAGGAAATTGCAGAAGTGAAGCAGGAGCTCAGTTTGTGACTAGATAGAATTTGAATTTGCAGAAAGAATTTCTTGGTGCTACAGCTAATTCAAGATTGAAATGGATTTCAATGGCTTGATGTTGGAGTATGCACGCGAGGGAAAATCAAACTATATTTCTTGGAAGGATAGGAGGGAGGCAGTACTTGAAGATAATAACTTGAAGGAATTCATTAACAATGATGTTCCTAAACCTGTTGTGACAAATGCTGCAAATCTTGATGCATGGAAAAAGAAAGTAGCAAAGACGAGGAGGATCCTGTTGGAGGGAGTTTGAGACCACATTGTCTCAAGCCTCCATGGGAAAGCCACACCATATGAAATTTGGAAGGCTTTGATGAATCTATTCCAGAGCAACATCGACCATAGGAAATTGGCGCTCAAAGATAAACTCAGGAAGATCAATATGGAAAAGGGCGACACCATTCCAAAATATCTAACAAAGTTAATGCAATGTCGGGATGAACTGTGGAGCATTGGAATAATAGCTGCTGATGATGATTTGGTGAGCTTGGCTCTCCTAGGACTTCCTAAAATTTGGAAGAGTTATGAAGACTCTGTCAATGGATGGAAAAAATTTCCAGATTGGGAACAACAGTGGTCGGATTTGGTGCAGGAGGAGTTCAGATGGAACACCAGAGATGGCTCTTCATCTAAGCATGAGGATGAAGAAGATTTTTCTTTGGCTGAAAAGGTGAAGAAGGGGAAGGGGAAGAAATTAAAATCCAAGTCCAAGTCCAATAATGGCAAGAAGTAGGACATGTCCAAGGTGAAAGTGCTTTCACTGTCACGAACATGGGAATTTTTCTACTAACTGTCCAGAAAAGAAGAAGAACAAGAAGGCTGCTAGACCTCTAGCTGGTGAGGTTCTTGCCTCACATTTTGAGCTTGAATTATCATTGATCTCATGCATGGTTTCAAGTGCATTGAGATCTGTGTGGTATTTGGATAGTGGCGCTTCCTTTCATATCACGGGAGATAAGGAACTTTTCAGTGACTTGGAGGAAAAAGATCTCCAGATGCATATTGAAATGGGTGATGACGGGCGATACAATGCTACCGCTATGGGTACCATTACCTTCTAGAGGCAGTCAGGTAAACCCTTTCAATTAAAACATGTAATGCATGTACCAGGTTTGAAGAAAAATTTAGTCTCAGTAATAATGTTGGAGGATAGAGGCTATGATGTTGTTTTTAGTGAAGGAAAATCTTTCATGCGACATAAAACAACAGGAAAAGAAAAGAGGATAGGGATTCGAGTTAATAATATCTAAAATTTGGAGGTAGATGGGTGCGCAACAATGATGGGCAAGGCAGATCAAGTGGTGAGCCGGGATGACGGAAAATTATGTCACAGGAGATTGGGTTGTCTTCACCATGGAGCCTTGAAAGTCATGTGGTAGATTTCTAGTGGTCTTCCTAGGGGTAAACTTGCACAGTTAGACACATGCAAGGGATGTAATATGGGAAAATATGTAAAGGCCACCTTTCATGAGAAGGAAAACTGAGCTTCGGGGATCCTTGAGATCGTTCACATAGACATGTGTGGACCATTCTCTATTGCTTCGATAGAAAAACATAAGTACTATGTAATATTTGTTGATGACTTTTCTGGTAAGTGTTGGATCTTCTTCATGTAGAAGAAAGATCAGACATTCTCTAAGTTTCTTGAGCTTATGGAACTGGTGGAGAAATATTCAGGGAAGTAGGTGAAGGCTCTTAGGAGCGATAATGGTGGAGAATACATCTCTAACGAATTTAAGAAATTCTGCAACAAAGAAGGAATTCGAAGAGAACTCATACTGTCTCATAAACCACAACAGAATGGGGTCACGGAGAGAAATAACAGAATGATCATGGGTGCATCACGAGCGATGTTGCATGATCAAGCCCTACCGATGCATCTGTGGGTGGAAGCATGCAACACAACGGTACATGTTCAGAATCGTTGTCCTCATAGGATACTTGGCATGGGTACACCTTAAGAGGCTTTCATTGGTAAGAAGCCTGATGTTTCAAACTTTAAGATTTTCAGCTCATCTGTTTATGTGCTTGTGACCAAGGACACCAGGAAGAAGCTGGAACCAACAGCTGAGGTTGGTATTTTTGTGGGACACACTAAAAAACCCCATAATTATCGTTGTATTTTCCAAATAGAAGAATGAATGTTGTGCGAAGAGATATAAAATTTGATTAGGAGAAAGCCATGAGGTTGTCCCTTGAGAGGGAACTGGACTTGCATGCAGAAGAGGAATCGTTGATTCCCAAGGATGAGCCTCAAAATTTGGATAAGACACATGCAGAGGATCATGGATTGGAGGAAAACACTCATACAGAGCCATCCATCAGAAATGGCAGAAGGCGCACCACGGAAGCTGATAAATTGAGACTTGATGCTGCAGAGAATGTAGGAGCCCCTACTTCATAGAGCAAATAGAGACAATCTCCTGACCGATTTACTTGATACATGGCTCTTATGAGAAAATGTATTGTGACTGAACCATCTTCCTTTCAGGAAGCAGTGAAATAACCAACTTGGGTTGATGTAATGGTGGAGGATTATGACTCCATTGTCAAGAAAAGTGCATGGGTGATTGTCCCAAAACCGATCAACAAATCAGTGGTTGGATCGAGATGGATCTACAAGGTAAAGAAAGCTACTAATGGGAGTGTGGAGAAATACAAGGCCAGATTTGTGGCCCAGGGATTCTCACAGATCAAGGGAATCGATTATGATGAGAATTTTGCACCTGTTGCAAGGTACTCTTTTATTAGATCCATATTTGCACTCTCAGCGCAGATGGGCTAGCACATTCATCAGATGGATGTGAAAACTGCGTTTCTCAATGGGATCATTGAGGAAGAGGTGTACATAGAGAAGTTTGAAGGTTTCAATATTTTCAACAGTGAGTCGCATGTGTGCTGACTCAAAAGAGCATTGTATGGGTTGAAGCAAGCACCTTGTGCTTGGTACACTCAGATAGACAACTATTTCACTGGATTGGGATTCACCAAAAGTGAAGCAGATGCAAACCTGTACCACATTGTGGTTGAGGGTAAGCTATTGACTATTTTTCTTTATGTTGATGATATGATTTTGACTAGTGATGAGCAGCTGATACACTCATGCAAGGAGGATCTTGCAAGGGAGTTCGAAATGAAGGACATGAGACTCCTTCATTATTTACTTGGTTTGGAAATATGGTAGCGGGATGGTGAACTTTTCATGTCTCAAGGAAAGTATGCAAAGGAGATATTGGGTAAGTTTAACATGGAGAGCTTCAAACCCATGGATACTCCTCTTCTAGTAAATTTGAGGAAAGAGGATGCTACTTCAAGAGAGGTAGTGGATGCTACTGTCTACAGGAAGTTAGTGGGTTCACTAATATATTTGGTGAACATGAAACCAAACATTTTCTACACAGTTAACCAGTTGATTCAAGATATGGTTAAACCTACCAAGCTCTTTTGGAAGGCGGGGAAGCATGTCCTGAGATACGTGAGGGGCACATCAAAGTATGGCTTATGGTACAGAAAGACATAGGGAGTGAAGTTTCAAGGATTCACGAATGTAGATTGGGTTGGTAGTCCATCAGACAAAAATATCACATCAGGAGGGATCTTTAGCATTGGATCGACAATAGGAGGCAATGATCTGTGCCACTTAGTTCAGCAGAAGCAGAATACATAGACTCAATTCAAGCTGCATGTGAGGCTATCTAGATGAGAAAGAACTTGGTTGGTTTTTTTGGTTCTCAGATGGATCCAATTGTGATTCATTGTGATAATCATAGTTGCATTAAAATCTCGATTAATCATGTGTTCATGATAGGTCCAAGGATATAGATATATGATACCATCATCTTAGATATTGTGTGTAGAGAAGAATAATGTTGCTTCAGTACATTCCCACGGAAGATCAGGATGTTGATATTTTGACGAAGGCGCTCACCAAGAGAAAATTTGAATACCATAGAGAAAGGATTGGGGTGAAGGATAATCCCTTTCTTGTTGAGAGGGAGTGTTGAAATTCAACAAGAAAAATACAACACCCATGCCTAGTGCATTAAGAACCTACACTAGGGTGGGGCCCACATATCCTGAGTTGAATATATATGTGTTGTGTGTGATTTGATTCTTCTTTACTCCATGTGATTAACGATTGTGTTTTTAATTCCACGAAATATTTGTAGAATTGATTCAGTATTTAACTTTAGTACATTGTTAGATAAGGTGAATCCAAGATATACATGCATGTTGTATAATTTCTACAAGTGGCTCCTTTGGTGGATAAGTAGCTTTGTTAATAGACGATAGTCACAAATAGTAATGCAATGAAACAAATTTAGAAAGCTTGCCAACATAGGTAGTGCCTTGGTTAGTTTCATGAATGGAGGTACTCGTTTATGTAATCGAGCTTTAGTTTTTATCACATATCATGGTTCACAATTCAATTTGTTTCACCAGAAATGTTTTGTTATTCATGCTTAATATTTTCAGTTTTTCTGAATATCCCATTCCAGCGGAGTCCTTTATCTACTATGATATCAACAAAAAAATGAACTACCACAAATATTATGTCAAGATAAAGCCTAAAATGAAAATAAATTACAAAAACTAACATACTTTACGAAGACAAACATACTAATTCAATGACTAAGAAAGAAAAATGAACATGACCAACTCTCACAATTTAAATTGTGAGACTAGAAATTGGAAAATGAATAACCCCCAAGGCACAGTGAGGAAACATAACTTGTAAAATATATGCAATAGGAAAAAGACTAAGGATGTCCAACTTGTAATCCTAATAATGTGTCCTTTTGGAACAATACCTTTTACAATTTCTAAATGCACATCAATAATGATCCAACAAATAACATTACTTAGGTTTGACTGAAATTGGATTGTTGAACAATATGGATGATGATAACCTAGTTAGTCTCAACTTCACTAGTAAATTAAGCTTTATCATAAGTGAAAACAACTCACTCAACCTAATCATGATACTGGAATTTGAAATAAACACAAGGCCTAGAGAAGTAACGAAATGTGTAGAATGTGCAACAGAAACAAGATTGAGGGTGGTCAGCTTGCAATCCTAATGTACCCTCTTTAAAATTATTCTTGCTACAATTTCCAAATGCAGATTAACACCTATACACGAACTACTATTGAGTAATATTGGACCATATTGACCAAAGTGGAAGATGAAATATGGCGCCTTAACTGTACTTGATGTGAAAGTGAGGAGAATATGATGAACAAACCATTCAAAAAAATATAATACACAAGTTTGCTCAATAAAGATGGATATATATATATATATATATATATATATATATAGATATACTATTTTGAAACTATAATAATGTCATCACACATAGCATCCTTCAATGTTGATCACCCAGAGTTGGAGATAGAGTTGAAGCTATAGGATATGGAAAGATACTCTAGAACATGAGATTTGTATTAAATATTTTTCCATAAAACTCATCTATATAAACCTCGTTATGTAAATTATTTATTTGTGATTATCAATTGATGATGGGATTGAATTGAGGGAAATACAAATCCAAATTTCTAAGAGGGAAAGCCCATGGTGGGTTGTTGCATGGACATTTAATTCATGTTTGATAGTGGTTGGTTTTCCTATGGCGTGTTATGAATAGTACCATACAAACCACCCTTAATTGTCATAACTATATTCCTAATGAAGTATTGGCCTACCCTGACAAGCATTGAAGTCAGAGTGGGAAGCTTGAGTGGAAGATGGCATCATAATTCCCCCTCTCCTTATGAAATGTGGATAGAGTAAAGAAGGCACTGGAAAGAAAAGGCCCTGAGTGTGAAAGAAGAAGGATTGAGAAAATGTATTCTTCTTACATTGTGGAAAGGAGAATGGTCAAAGTGTGTAGAGAAGGAATAGAGAAATTGGTGCAAAAAATTTACTGCATGAGAAAAAATATTTATAATCATGCATCACATCATGAATTAGTCAATGAGTTTGGGTGAGAACCCCAAACCATGACTTAACATGTACAACGAGTGGGTGCGGTTAGTTAAAGGTACACCCAACCAACACTTGAGTGAATGATTATGTATATTGCATGGAGTAGACGTGTGTTGGCCAAAGAATTTTGGTGAGTCAACTTGCATGGGTGTCATGTGTTAACCCAATAGGACTTGAAGGGACATGGCCCTTTTCTCTCCATACACCCCATATATATAGCCAAGTGTGTGGAGAGGAGAAGGAATAAGTAGCAGATCACATCAACTTGCACGATTGGTTCATGGTGAAGAAGGATGCAGATTATAATGTCACAAATCAAAATTTTCCATGGGGATAGTTCTAGGGTTTTTGGGCATGTAATTAAGGTCACTCTTCAACCTAAGTTGCATATTGGTTGGAGAAGGGGACCAATAACAAGTTTAAAACATGTGTGTTTTTGGTAGTTCTATGCTACTTAGTGGATTTGTTTATTGGTGCATGTAGATGAGTGGAAAATGAATTGGAACATGACCCAAGTTTTGTTTGTAGGTATTGTAGGTAGGGTCAAGTGACACTCGAGCCATTAGGATTTGAATTTTTTGTATTTATATGGAGTTTTAGGTTGTGGGATTCTTCATAGAATATGTTTTGGGAAAAATCACATTAAGATGCTATAAGTGTAGATCACATGGTGGTCACATGGAGCCACCTGGGATTATCACACATGTGCTACATGAAATGTCAATGGATGTGGCTACTGTTGTGTCATTGATGAAGTGGAAAATACACGTAGGATGAAGCCAACTAGAGTGTGACATGGAAACATAAATGGCTATTGACATGTCACTAGTGATGTGGAATTTTGGATAGGATTTGGTGTCATGGCATGTTGTCATGGTGTGTTGATGTAGCACATTGATAGGGAATTTAAAATTTCATAGATTTTACTCATTCATTGTAGAAAAATATAGAAGAGATGAGAAGAGTGATTTGGAAAGAAAAAAAAACCATGCATCTATATGGATTCATAAGTTTTGGAAATCCTAGATCTAAAAAAGTGGAAATTTGGAAGATCAAATATCTATAAATTTTATAAAATGATTTTACATAAATTGTGTGATATGAATGGATCAAATAGGATGACATTTATAACTGAAGATGTGGCGTTATGAGGAGGCGACATGCTGGAAAGGAATTTGCCACATGTCAACTGATGTGGAATTATATGGTGCTGACACAAGGCCAAAGAGTTACGATGTGGATTAAGACAAGTTTATAGGAACTTACCATAACTAATATGAAGATACCATATATCTTGGGTACATTTTACAACACGATTTAATGAACAAAGTGAATACATTATTTAATAATAATATCATTTCTTTATGGGGTTTCATGCAAAAATCATTTAAATATGGAATAAAGGCATGTTACACATAATGTAAATATCCCATATGTCTACATATTAGATATTTGTATTGTCCTATGTTTTAAGTTATATATGGATCTGGATCTCTTAAGGAATGATTTACATGAAAACCTTCCTGATTATGATTATTTTCCCCTCTTTCTTCAATCCACATCCGATCATATTTTTAAAATAATACTTCATGTTCTTCAGGATTATTGGATACCAGGTACATTTTTAATTATATATTACATTTGGACATAGGTAAAAACAAAAACGATTACACTTGTTTTATTCTATATACCTCTGAGTTCCAGAACCCATTTCTGGTGTTCTTGTTTGCATTGCAATCTTCCTTATTGGCATTGTCTTGATGATGAACAAAAAATAATAATGATGATGATAAACTAACATTATATAACAAGAATTGTCAATATAACGAGAGAAAATATTATAAAAGAAACCCTAATTTTGTTTTCCCTTGCTTTTGTCAACATCTATGGTCTTGGAAGATTTGCAATGTAGAAATAAAAAATTGCTTGAAATAAAATGCAACACAAAACTAAATCACACACCTAGTAGCCAAGCGCTTGGTGGGCTAAAGTTGAGCAATAATTTGATTAAAAAAATTCACATATATGAATCCAACCATATGTTGAAGCATGAAATTGTTTCCTTTTTTACTACCTTTTTCAATATTCTTCACCTTTTTGTCATCATTTTTGTGGAAGTCTCAACATACTAAAGTTCAATTCAACTTATAGAATGATATTATCACCCATTTTTAGAATCTATGTTTATTTATGAATTATAATTAAAATATTCCTACAATAACAGAATTGTGAACATTTCGAAGCTATTGTCATATTATGAAACTATATCCATGATTAGATAGGTTGCAAGGCATCAGTAAATAAAAAAAGGGTCTCTGCAGATGAAAAATGTTCAATAGATGGATGAAAGCCTATTTTCATGACTTGGTAGGCTATAAAGATCAAGATATCTAAGAGTCAAACTTTGAGTATGACAGTGCAACGATCAAGAAAAGAAACAAAGAATCAAAATGACATCAAACGAGCGTATAAACGACCTGTTCAACCGGATATGGTTTGAGAAGAATCTCTTATGAATTTCTATTTTAGTAACAAGTCATAAGGAGATATAGTTTCAAATTAAATCCATTTCATATATGTCATATTAGTTCATATTGTATCGGAATACAACTCTTGAAGTTGTTTAACAGAATTTGTATAAAGGATGTAAGGTGAGACCCAAAACACAGTTCAATTATTAATTTTATGGTGGCTTATTTTCAATACTTGTGATATTATGTTCCGAGTTAATACAATTTTCTGTTCTCAATGCTTGCCTAAGGAATTGTTTAATTGATAAAAAACCTACGCTCACAGGAGAGCCCCCTGTCGAGTTGTAAGGTTATTTTTTGTTTATTTTGCATTTCCTGTTTTATTATAGAATGGTAGTTTCTTTCAAAATTAACTTAATTAGTTTCATCATAGTCATATTTTGATCAATTTTTTATTTATTTATTTCAGAGTACTCCTAAAAGGAAAATGCCAAAACGATTTGATTCTTACATGCATTTTCTTTCCAACAATTAAAGTTTCCATTACTCAAAGTTAGTTTCTTAGATGATAATATACATGTTCTTTAGAGTTAACTACACACACAAGTAATCATTTTAGAGTTACACCTTTTCAATTTGATATTTATTATGCAATTAGAATTTAAGTACTTTTTATGCAGTTTCCTTTTATGTAATTAGTATAGAAATTCCTTTTTTTGCAAATTAGTGTATAAATTCCTTTCTGCAAAATAGCATTGTAGTGTTTTCAATTATACAAGTAGCACTATATTCCTTTTCTTGCAATTTAGTATTAAAATTTCTTTTTATGCAAGTAGAAGTAAGTTTTGAATTCCGCAATTAAGATAGATTTTCAATTCTGAAAAGAAATGGATTTCAATTGAGTTAAGTAATTAGGATTTGATGTAACTTTAAATTGAAATAACATGTGTAATTATTCTCTAAATCTCATTAAAACATTTGTCCATACTTAGGTTAATTTCATCTTCGGAATCAATTAATCCATAGAGATAATCCTATCATATGTGGTGCACATACTCTTCATAAGTACATGAATCTTGGTTGAAAATTAATGAAGTAATTTAAGAGTAACTAAATTACCCAAAACCATAGTTAATCTTTCAAATCCAAATTTGTGAATGAAGGTACCTGCAAAAAAAAAGGAAGGAGGAGAAGTTAGATGTGATAAATAACTATTAAAATAGAAGAAAAATCATACCAATTCCTTATGCTCAATTAATAGAGTAAGATTTTATGCTACTTCTCTACATGAAAAATGACATTTAATGGTCTTTCACTCATATAAAAACACAATTATCAAAGAAAGAAAAGTACTAGAATTTTTTTCATGGAAAAGTTTGTTATTTCTTACAAGACTTTATGTAACTTCCACTTGGATAAGACATACAAGACAAATATGTTGTCTCACCTAAAACCTTACCATTTTGAGCTCTTTTCTTTATATGGTTATTCCACTTGAACATTTGAATTGAAACTAGTTGTCCTACACATATTAATGAGACCAATGAGGAAAAATTAGATTAAATTTGACCAAATATTAAAATTAATTGCTTGAATAAATAATAATTAAAAAGAGTTGCATGCATGAATACCTGAATGAGCTCCTCTTGGTTTCAAGAATCAATTTTTGGAGTGGTTTAATCTTGGAGCAAACTTCCCTCCACTCGATGAAGGAACAAAAAAGTCAACATTGAATTTGTTGTTGCTCTGTTGGATGGAGGGTGTTTTTCTCCAAGATTATCCAAATCCTAAATTATTCTCTACTGAAGAAGACCAACCACTTGGAGGTGGAATCTCTCATGCCCCCCTCACATCACTCGGTTCCTCAGTACCCAATCTATCTACTCTATAAGAAATAGTTGAAAGCAAGACATTAAAATACATAAAAAAATAAACAACTAGCATTCATTCATTCATTTGTAAATCCACAAAATATTTCATCTCAATAATTTTTATCATAAAAAATATGTTTACATAATATGAAACAACATCATGTACATAAAGAGACATATAACAATTATTCATTAACATATAACATTAATTCATTATTCATAGACAAAATATTTCATCTCAAATATTTTTTATAATAAAAAATATGTTTTTATAATATGGTACGCTATTTTTCTAATGATATAACTATTACAATAATTTTTTTTTCTTTATTTTTGATGGACTGGTCGTGTACTCATGACATTGTCGAGGCTGTCACAAGAGGGGTGGATCATCAGTTGTAACAAAAAAGAAATGTTAAATTGATATTTTTTGTTATTATTCATTAATACAAATAACATTAGGGTTTTCTTTACCTCGTGCATTAGTCGACATTGTAATTTAAAAAAGGAGACAATTACCACAATATCAAAACATAAAAGTGTAATTTTTTAGATACTTCTCATACAAAGCATCGATACTGGTCAAGAAAACCAATATTTCCTCCCACATTCACCAGTAGCGTGTATGGCATCTATGTAGGAGTATGTTTGGAATTCATAGATGCCCCAAACAATGGTGAAGATGAGAGGCAATATTGGCTGTCTTGATCAATATTGACACTTTGTTTGAGAAATATCTGTAGAATTGTACTTTTCCATGTTGATATTGTGGTAATTGTTTCTTTTTTTTTAAATTTTTGAAGATCAATTCTAGGTTTTATTAACATCTATAATTTTTTTTTTAAACATGAATCACTAAGGGAATGTGGATATGCTAAAATGGATGAACGTTGTATTTTCCAAGAAGAGGACAACAATGGAAATATGGAGATTCTAATATGGAAAATGTGAAACACAATCGTTATAATATGGAGATTCTAATATAGACAATATGAATACCTGAATGAGCTCCTTTTGGTTTCGAGAATAAATTGTTGGAGTAGTTTAATCTTGGTTGAGAAAACCTCCCTCCACTCGACGAAGCAACAACAAAGAAAACATTGAAATTGTTGTTGCTCTGTCACATTGAGGGTGTTTTGCTCCAAGATTATCCAAATCCTAATTTATTCTCTACTGAGCAAGGCGAACCACGTGAAGGTGGAAGCTCTCATGCCCCCCCTCACATCACTCTCAGTTTCCCAGTACCTAATCTATCTTCTCTATAGGAGATAATTGAAAGCAAGACATTGAGTTACATAAAAAAACAAATAGAAAAAATTCATTCATTCATTTGTAAATCCAAAAAATATTTCATCTCAATAAATTTTATCACAAAAAATATGTTTGCATAATATGAAACAACGTCATATACATAAAGAGACATATAACAATTATTCATTATCATATAACTTTCATTCATTTATTTTTTCATGAATCCACAAAATATTTCATTTCAATAAATTTTATCATAAAAAAATATGTTTACATAATATGAAACAACGTCATGTACATAAAGAGACATATAGAAATTATTCATTAACATATAACATTCATTCATTCGTAAATCCACAAAATATTTCATCTCAATAAATTTTATCATAAAAATATGTTTACATAATATGAAACAACGCCATGTACATAAAGAGACATATAATAATTATTCATTAACATATAACATTCAGTAATTCATCAATCATAGACACAAAATACTTAGGGGTTTAGGGGAATAAATAAGAGGGGCCTATATAAAGTATTTAGGGAAGAGTGTAGTTGATGATGTTTTTAGATACTTAAAATGAGAAATTTAATAGCATTGGGAAATTAATAATTGCACATTTATCCTTCAATATTTTAAGTCTCATCCAAATGACATGCATGAGCATTGTTTTTAAAATTAGGAATCTGAATTGTTGCACCATTTCAAAAATTTGGAAACTAATATTGATCATGATTAAAATACTGAAATTCACTTTCAAAACATAGTATCCAAATTAAGTTTGAAAACACATTGTTAAAATATCAGACCTAGTTTGAAAAATACAATCACCGTACTTGAATAGGACAAAGCGATCTTGCACATACCGTAAATAAGATACAAATTCTGAACATGACTATAGAAGTCACAACCTATGTTTGATGCATAGATATTAATGATTGATATTGGATAAATATTGGCATATGTGTATGTGTGTGTGTGTTATGTGCATGAGAATTCTAATATCGATCAAACTAAGAAAATAGAGAATATTAATAACCTACAGGAGCCCATACCTAGCACACAATGTTTGCAAGATCTTCTGAATATGGATTGACGAAAATAAAATACCTTCATTAAACGTATACTAATTAACCTATAATTAGTGTACCCCTTGAAGCTAGAGAGTCGTGAAAATAGCAGAAGGCTTCAAGTCCTATAAATTGCCATAATTTTAATAGATCCTCAAAGAAATATTATGACATTAAATGATTATTGGGATAAAGCATGATACACATTGATACACCATCCCATGAAGCATCAATATTAGTCTAAATATATACTAGTCGACAATTTTGGAATGGCTGCTATATTAATTTCTACTATATTTATTGTAACCAATCTATATATTGGTTGCATTTTCTAATCTATATTAGTCTAACAAAATTCTAACATATATTAGTTGTCAGTTCACAACATTTTTTGAGTATGATGACAATTTAAGTACACATGAGTGTAATTTCCATGTTGGGATGTATGAATTTTTCTCTGCACATTTCCCATCAACGATTATAACCTTGAATGGGTTAGCATTGTTTTTCCATCACCATCTCAAAATGACCCGATAGATGAAAATTTACCATGTCTGTAATAATCACTTCAAACTGTCTCATAGATGACCCATTCTACAAATTATATGCATGAATGTCTGGCAGACCATCCCCTCTACCTAGCTTATAATAGGTCAACAAAGTACAATTTATAAGTAGGGGATATTGTCAACAAAGATATGTCAATTTTCCTTTATTCACTTGTTGTCACACTGAATCATAGGATAGGTAGAGAGGAAGGCCTTCCATAAATTCATGCATATAATATATAGAAAGGGTCATCCATGAGATAGTGTGAAGAGATGATGACAAACATGGTAAATTTTCATCTGCCAGGTCATTTTGAGATGATGATGACAAACCCGTGCTATCCCATTCAAGGTTATTATAATATTTGACAGAAAATTTGGGGATGAAAATTCATACATCCCACCATGGATATTACACACATATGTACTTAAATTGTCATCATAATCACAATTTTTTGTGATTAGACATTGAATTAGGAGTAGCTAGCACCTAAATTAGGAGTGTTGTAGTGTGTGATGGAGTGGGACATGTATACAAATTAGTATATGATTGAATTATCATGGGCACATATTGTGTAATGGATTAGTTTAACACATGAATTTTATTATAGGCTCTTGGTGTTTGTAATAGAGTTAATTGACTTATACCACAAATTTATCAAATATATGGTATTATACACCCTATTTGTATCACAAAAAATATAATTACACAATATGAAACAAAACTGTTCTAATTTTATGCAATGGAAAAATCACAACTTTTTAGTAAGATAGTCCAAAGTTACATGTGCACATGGCATCAGGCATTCAACTTCTTAGTAAAAATTGTGGTAGTAAAAAAACGGGCTGTAAATAAACAAGTTCAATAATTTTTTATCATATTTATTTCTCCTTTTTAGCGTGGAATTAGCTAGGATGTCTTGACCTTGGCCCCCTTGAGTTGTTATGATCTCTGGTGTAATATGTCTTGTTGGTGACCTACTCATACGACTATGTTGCTGCAAGTGGGGTCGAGCATCAACTTCAATAAGGAAGAAATGTCAAATTCATATTTATAGTTATTATTATTACAAATGTTTTATTAATATAAATAGTAGTATAGTGTTCTTTACTTGCTTCAGTAGTAGAGGGAAGCGAAATAATTCCAGATGTGGCAATATATTCATCCTTTTCTTTGGCCACATCTTGAACATGCTCTGGTGTCGAAACAAGAAAGGTTACAATTAATATACAATTTACATTTAAATATTTTTAATTGTATTCCATAATACAATTTTTTTATAACACATGAAATACCTCCAGTACCGAGTAGAATATTAGTCTCAAGATCATGCACTCCACTGTCAATAGGCTCATGTGTTACATGTACATTGCTTGATTTATTCTAACAATCAAGCACATTACTTTATGGCCAAAATTATTAACCAATAGATTGTAAACGTAATGATTTATAAATTTGATTCGTTTCCTTTATTTGCTTGAGTGTTACATTCGATGATGGAAGACTGTGAAGATGCCAAACTTGTCCTCCATTCAACCATGGCTTGATAGCCATACTTGAAAGAAATATTCAGGTCTTCCTCTGTGGGAGACTCTTTATATTGTGTCTCCTGCAATTTAGCATTAGAACATGATTTTTTCTTCTTGTGTGATATTAAATTAAAATTGTTAGCAATTCATAATTTTGAATCAAATTATTTTTTTATATACTTACAATGTTTGTGGCCAATTTCAAGTAACCACCCGGGCTAAGATGATGCTTCATGTGTTTGGATATATTAGCTTGTGTGGCTTTGGAAGTATCTAGGAGCCTATATTTAAAACATTGAAAACATTAATTAGATTTTGGAATGATGATAAAATGTTGTAACTAATTTATTAAACACGCCTCATACCTTCTTGGTCCAGGTGGAGTATTTCTTGCTTTTTCAAAGTGCTTTCCAATTGAGACCTATACTGGTCCCAAAAATATTTTAAATGTACATCTACCTTTGAGGTAACTTGAAATTTGTTGAAGGCACAGTCACCAAACAAATGAACAATCATGTTAATAAGTTCCTCTTTTAACTTGGAACTTTGGGATTTCCAGTTTGTGTGAATGGTCGCCCCAAATATTTCCCAGGTTATATCATACAAATGCCTATAAAATACATCATTTCCTGCAAAAAATATATTAAAATTAGTTTAAAATAATTAAATACTATCCTTTAATTTCATTTAAGTTGTTCTTAATATTTAAAACACTTCTTAAATACCTAGAAGTTTCTCTATTTTCATAGGGGTATCATCATCATCTACCAACAACATGATTGATAGTGATCTCATGCTAGTAACAAAGGAAGACCCAGGAAAGTTAATTTCAAATTGTGCAATTGTATTGTGCTCTCCATCCACAACATCATGTGTAGATCATGACATATGTTGTTCAGGGGGTGCACATCTTTTTTTGGGTGGTTGAGAAGTTTTACTAGTTTCAATTACCGGTGAATCAATCAGAGGTGGAGCATCAGTGCTGCTACCAATGTCGACCTGACCCATAGTCGTAGCATGAGGATCAAACTCTGCCAAAAACTCTTGTAAAATATATATATATTTTTTATTTTATAAATAATGAAATAACTAAATCATAAAAAAATAATTGGCATAATTAAATGAATTTCTTAACCCATACCGATGAATTTGATGCAATGATGTTTTGATTTCTCCTTTTATCTAATTTGTCTGAGGCTCAATCAGAACTAAATAATTAAGTTTCTTGGTTGCTTTGATTTCAAGCTTCCTTATTTCTTGCATTGGATCGACAGACATAAAAAAATGCATCATTAGTAACCTCTTCCTCATCATGAGCATCTATGGAATTCTCTAAGGCTGGTGCATTCCTGTTATCGCCCTATTTATCAAATAAGTGTAATTTTCAATTCATCCACAATTAATCATCATTATATTAATAAGAAAACCACTATTGACATATGTCTAAATTTATATAGAAACTTCATGTAGGAAATGACAATCATAACATACTATGGAAATTTCCTAAAAGTTGAGCAAATGTTAGGTCCCTATATTACTAGTTTAGTCCCTTATTGTTACTGTTGTACCCCTGTAACCCAAATATTGTTATTATTGTGCCCTTACATTGTTATTGTTAGGCCGGCTAGGATTATATTGTGAGCCCATTGACTCCTATATATAGAAGGAGGTTTTGGTCATTTGTAGCATCCAAGAATTGTTCATTTATGTAATGTATTAGAGGTTGCCCCCTCAAAGTGGCTGATTTCTAAGGCGTTGATCTCTCTTTTCTTCTATTTTTGGAGCTGGTTTCATAACATTTGGTATCAGATCTTTGGATTCTAGGGTTTCGTTGCTCCAAACAAGTCATCGTGGAATTTTCGCTATAATTTTTTTTCTACGAAGGTTCAGATGCTGAAATTGTTAGAATGCGAAGCCCAAATCCTGATGAATATCTTCACAAAATTTCAGAGCTTGGGTTACAATATTTTCAGAGATATGATCTATGGAAGTTAGGGCTTTTTGCAGGCTCCTGAATTCAACCTAAACAGGTTATTGCGGAATTTTCGCTATAAATATTTTTCTACGAGTTTTCAGAAGTTGAAATTTTCACAAAGAGAAGCCAAAATCCTTAAGAACCTCCTGTACAAATTTCAGATTTTTATTCGCAATATGTTTGGAGATATGATCTGTGAAAGTTAGGATTTTTTCAGGCTCTCGAATTTCATCTCAAAGAGGTGACCGTGGGAAAAACATCATAACTATCTCTCTGAGCGTCTGATTTAGATTCTATAAAAAGTGGCCACAAGTACATGGACTGTAGTTTTCTTTCTATAAATTTCGAAGCCAAAGGAGGAAACAATGACACGTGGCAATTCGTACAAGTTAGCTCTACTGAACCAGTCCATAATTAGGTCATTGTGGGAGATTAGATATAACTTTGTCTTGAAGAGTCCAAATCAGGTCAAACCTATGGAATTCGAAAGAGGATTTAGAGGGCTACCTCAAGGCTGAATTTCAAGTATTGAAGATCCGAAATCATAGAGATAATTCAGTTTCAATATCGCACTCCTCAAAAGCAAGAAAAATGTGTGTATTTTTTTTTCGAATTACATAAGTCTCTTTTGAAAAAAATTAGTTTGAATTTATTCCAAGGGAATATTGAAGAATAGATATCATTATTGGGTTCTAAAATGCCCCCTAAAAATAATTCAACACCCATTAAGCCTTCAGAAGGCTCTATTATGACTCATGAAGACAAAGAAAGGCAACATGAGATGTCAAAATTGCAAGAGGAAGTGCACCTATCGCAAAGAGAAACAAAAAATGAAATGGAAGTTTTGAAGAAAGGTGTGGAAAATAATATGGATGATTTGAATAAAGGCATGGAAGCTAATATGGAGGGCATGGAAGCTGGCATGGAAGCTAAGATAGATGACATGGAAGCTAAGATCGATGAAAAAATGGAAAACATGAAGAATGATCTAAAAGTAGACATCGAAGGTTTGACAAAGTTGATATAAGGAATGTTTCCTAATGGTGAAAATATAGCAGAGGAAACTCATGGTGAGAAAAAAATAAATGTTAATCGTGATTTCATAAACCCTAATGTTGGATGGAAGAACCACCATATTCCAAAGATGGATATGAGGAAGTTTTATGGAAAGGATCTCGTAACATGGATACTACAGATGGAGCAATATTTTGATATCAATAATGTGAAAAACAAAAAAAAGGTACACATTGCAACTTTACATTTAGAAAAAAAAACATTTGGATGGTATCAATGGCTTTGCTCCCATAAAAAAATTGTCACTTGGTCAATTTTTACGGAGGAAATGATAGCACATTATGAGAATACAAAAAGCAATATCTTCTTTAGCCAATTGATAAATCTCAAACAAAAGGGTTTAGTGGTAGAGCACATTTAGGACTTCCAAAAATTGAATATAAGGGTAACTGATATTCTAGAGGAACATAGGATTGATGTCTTCATAGGGACTTTAAAGGATAACATCCAACATGAATTTCGAGTTTGGGAACCTGATTCATTGGAAAAGGCATTCAGGTTGGCAAGAAAAATTGAATGTAAAATTATGGAAACAAGGAAGCCTACCACTCACATATATAAAGATGGAAGTGTTGCTACTCCTAGACTTCCACAACATACAAGGTTGACACCACAAAAATTGGAAGAAAAAAGAGCAAAAGGTCTTTGCTACAGTTGTGATAGCAAATACACTAAAGGTCATAAGTGTGCTGAGAAGAAATTATTTTACATAGATTGTGAAGAGGAAGAAGAAAATGAACAAGAATCTTCAAAAGAAGAGGATATATACTAGGAACCGACCCTATAAGAGGAAGAAATGAGTCCGATCATATCATGTAATGCATTGGAGGGAATTACCACTCTGCAAAATCTCAAGATAGAAGGACATATCAAGAATAAAAAGGTAATAGTGTTGATTTATTTGGGTAGTACCCATAATTTTATTCATTGTAAGGTAGCCAAGGAATTGAATTGTTTCCTATACCCAGCACTAGAATGTCAAGTGATGGTTACAAATGGAGGAACTATAAATTGCTCTAGAAAATGCCATAATATAAAGCTAACCATGGGGGAATATGTATTGAATAGTTCAATGCTTTCCATTCCTATGGGAGGTGATGATGTTGTACTAGGAGTACAATGGTACAATCTTTGGGGACTGTAGCTTTTAATTTTCAAGAAATTTTCTTGAAATTTTTTCAGAAGGAAAGGAAGTTGAATTACGGGGTATCGCAGGGAAGCCGAGAAAGATAATAAGCTCTAATGTCATGACAAAGCTTCCGAATAATGAAAAACGAGGCGTAATTGCACAATTATGCTCATTAGAAGTTCCAACATCAAAATCATCTATTTCTGTAGATCTCCAAAAAGTATTGGACAATCATTCCAAGGTGTTTGAAACTCCCAAAGGACTCCCACCTATTCGTGATCATGATCATGCTATTCATTTGATTCCAAGAAGTGTTTCTCCAAACATCAGGCCTTATAGATATCCTTATTTCCAAAAGAGCGAAATTGAACGTATGATCGCAGAAATGTTAGAGGCTGGTATAATTCAACCTAGTCAAAGTTCTTTCTCTGCTCCAGTAGTATTGATGCACAAGAAGGATATATCATGGTGCATGGGTCCAGATTATAGGGAGCTCAATAATCTCATGATTAAAGATAAATTTCCCATTCCTGTGATTGATGAATTATTGGATGAATTACATGGAGCAATTTATTTTATCAAGTTGGATCTTCGCTCAGGATATCATAAAATTAGAATGAAGATTGAAGATATTCTGAAAACAACATTTCGAACTCATGAGGGTCATTAACAATTTTTGGCCATGCCTTTTGGCCTTACCAATGCACCTTCTACATTTCAAGGGTTGATGAATTTCATTTTCAAACCCTTCCTTTGAAAATTTGTGCTAGTATTTTTTGATGATATACTAATCTACAACAGGTCTTGGAAGGATCATGTTCAACATGTTGAGAGGGTGCTCAAACTATTGCAGGAGAAACAATTATATGCAAAAACATCCAAATGTTTCTTTGGAGTACAAGAGGTGGAATATCTCGATCATATTGTATCTCACGAGGTGTTAAGGCAGACCCTAACAAAATTAAAGCCATTAAGGAATGGAAATTCCCCACAACCATAAAGCAGCTGCGAGGATTTCTCGGGTTAACAGGGTATTATCGCAAGTTTGTTAAGAATTATGGGAGAATAGCAACACCTCTAAAAACATTATTGAAGAAAGATGCATTTTCATGGACTCTTGAAGCAACTAATGCCTTTGAACATATTAAATAGGAAATGTGCCTAGCACCAGTCTTAGCTATGCCAGACTTCACAAAAACCTTTATTGTGGAATGTGATGCCTCAAGAATGGAATTGGTGTTGTTTTAATGCAAGAAGGAAGACCCATTGCTTTTGAAAGTTGTCCAATCAAAGAAAGTATTTACAGAAAGCTATTTATGAGAAGGAAATGTTAGCAATAATACATGCACTAAATAAATGGCAACCTTACCTAATGGGAAGACACTTCAAGGTAAAAATTGATCATGATAGTCTTAAACACTTTTTGGAGCAAAGACTATCTTTAGAAAAGCAACAAAAATGAGTCACAAAGATGTTGGGTTATGACTTATAAATAATCTACAAAAAGGGAAGCTAAATGTTGTTGCAGATGCACTCTCAAGAAAGAATGAAGAGGTGGAAGCATTGCTTTGTGACATTTCTATTATCCAACTAGATTGGATAACCGAAGCAAGGGATGAATGGAAGAAGGATGAAGAAGTGTGGACACTCATTCAAAACTTGCAGCAAGATCTGAGTACATCTGATGCATTTATTTGGAAAAATGATTCCTTATGGTACAAAGATCACTTATATCTTTGTAAGAATTCCCAACTAAAACAAAAGATTCTTTTGGAATTGCACACTTCTCCTTTAGGAGGGCACTCGGGATTTTTAAAAACTTACCACAGGGTGAAGAATTTTTTTTTTTGGGATGGCCTTAAATCTGATATTCAAAAGTTTGTGAAAGAATGTTTGGTTTGCCAGCAAAATAAAGTTGAGACAATTAAAGGGTCTTCTGCAACCTTTATCCATTCCAAGTCAACGTTGGGAGGAGATTTAAATGGATTTGATCACAGGTTTACCTAAGTCCGAAGGAAAGAGTGTCATCATGGTGGTAGTTGGTAGAATTACCAAGTATGCACAATTTTGTGCATTATCTCATCCATTTAAAGCAAGTACAGTTGGTACTACATTTATGGACACAATTCAAAAGCTACATGGAAACCCAAAGGTTATTGTGAGCGACAGAGATCCCATTTTTACTAGAAATTTTTGGACGGAGCTATTTTCTTGTTTGGGTACTCAATTAGCTCATAACTCATCTTATCATCCTCAATCCCATGGTCAAACTGAGATAGTGAATAAATGTTTGGAAGGATATATTCATTTTTCTGTATATGATAAACAAACACAATGGGTCAAGTGGTTACCTTTCGTTGAATGGTGGTATAACACTTCCATCCATAGTGCAACAAAAATGACCCCATTTATGGCACTTTATGGATATCATCCACCATCCATCACATCATCTTTAAGAGAAAATTCTAAGGTTCAAGCAGTGGAATATCACATTGAGCATCAACAAGAATTTCTCCAACTCTTAAAGGATAACCTAAATTTGGCACAAAATTGAATGAAACAATAGGCAACTCAACATCGCAGCGAGAGAAGTTTTGATGTAGGAGACTGGGTATTTTTACGGCTACAACCATACAAAAAACTTTCCCTCCAGCAAGCTAAGAAGGATAATAAATTATCGCCAAAGCACTATGGTCCTTACAAGGTGTTGCAAAAGATTGGTACTATGGCAAACAAATTGAAGCTTCCTGCTTCTTCACGAGTGCATCCAGTTTTCCATGTTTCATGCTTAAAGAAGGTTATAGGTGAAAATCTTCTAGTTCAAACAATATTTCCAGAACTTGATGAGGAAGGAAAATTCATATTGGAACTTGAAGCAGTCATGGAAATAAGAACTCGATAGCTATGAAACCGATTAATTTCATATTATCTCATCAAGTGGAAGAACTTACCCACTGAAGATTCTACATGGGAGGATGAGAATTTTATACAGAAGCACCCAGAGCTACTCAAGCATTGAGGACAACACTTTTTTGAAGGAGATGGGCATGTTAGGTCCCTATATTACTAATTTAGTCCCTTATTGTTATTAGTGTAGCCCCCTTATTGTTACTATTGTACCCCTGTAACCCCAATATTGTTATTATTGTGCTGTTACATTGTTATTGTTAGGTCGGCTAGGATTAGATTGTGGGCCCATGGACTCCTATATATAGAAGGAGGTTTTGGTCATTTGTAGCATCCAAGAATTGTTCATTTATGTAATGTATTGGAGGTTTCCCCCTCGAAGTGGCTGATTTCTAAGGCGTTGATCTCTCTTTTATTCTATTTTTGGAGCTTGTTTCATAACAGTAAAATTGAATACATATCTGTTAGATCAGGAGGAAACTCCGCAAAAATGAAGATGAATTAGATGGAGATTGTGTGTGTACTTATAGATGGAGGTGAGGCTACTGGGATTCACTTCCCAATGTCTCTTGGCCTTCCTTATTTACTAAATTACATTAATATACGATCTCACCCAATCCCTTAGGATTAGGTGTCAACATTTTCCCCTTTAACCTGAAGGGATGTTGGTGAGTCCAAGCATCATTCTAAACTTTTCAAACTTTTCTCTTCCAAGCACTTTGGTGAAGATGTATGTGGTCTACTCATTTTTGGAACAATGACGTAGATGGATGGTTTTGGCCTCAACATGATGTCGAATCAGATGGTATTTTGTATTGATGTGCTTTGTTCAATCATGGAACTTCGGGTTCTTGGACAACTTTATTGCAGAAGTGTTGTCGATCATGAGTGGTGTTGAATGAATTTGTTTCATCTGCAAATATTCTAGGATTTTCCTGAGCCACACAATTTCCTTTGTTGCTTCAGTTGCTACCACATATTCTACCTCGGTTGTGGAATCTTCTAGAATTGATTATTTGCGTGATCTCCATGAGAAAGCTCCTGATCCAAGACTCATGGTATAACCTTAAGTAGACACCCCAGTTTCTTTGTCCCCATATAGGTATGAATCAGAGTATCCGATCAAGATGAAATTGCCTACCTGTGTATATTTGAGTCCAAAGTCTTGAGTCCCCTTCAAGTACTTTAGAACTCTTTTTGCAGTAGACCAATGGCCTTCACAATGTTTTTTCATAAACCTAGAGAGGATTCCAACAACAAATGAGATGTCTAGTTTGGTAGTGAGGTAGATAAGAATTCCTACAAGCTGTCTATACTTTGTTGCATCCTTAAATTCCTTCCCTTCAATGGATGTGAACTTCAAGTTTTGTTCCATTGGAGTGGTTAATGGATTGCATTCATCCATGCCAAACTTGTTCAAAAGATATCCAATGTACTTCTTTTGAGAAAGAAATATAAATTTAGGATGTTGAGTTACTTCAATACCAAGATAGTAATGAACATAACCCAAATCAGTCATTTCAAAACATTTCTTCAATTATTTATTTATGGATGCAATATAACTCTCATTGTTCCCTGTCATCAAAAGGTCATCTACATACACCACAAGATATACAACTATTTTTCCAACTTTATTAACAAACAAAGTTGCATCATCGAGATCAAAATGTTTGAATTCAAGTTTCATAAGATGCTTAGTTAATTTCTCATACCAGGCTTGCGGTTCTTTCTTGAGGCCATACAAGCATTTTATAAGTTTTCATACTTTATGTTCTTGGCCCTTCACAACAAATCCTTTTGGCTGGGACATAAAACATTTCTCCTTTAGATCTCCATTCAAAAAGGAAATTTTTACATCCATCTAATGGACTTTCCATCCCTTCTGAGCTACTAGGGAAAAGAATGTCCGGATGGTGGTCCATTTTGTTGTGGGAGCAAAAGTTTCTTCATAATCGACCCCTTATTTCTGTGCAAAACCTTTTGCCACAAGCCTGGCTTTGTGCTTGTCAAGTGAGCCATCTGATTTGTAATTGTTCTTGTAGACCCACTTACAGCCAATTGGTTTGGTTCCCAAAGGAGGATCAACCAGCTTCCAAGTGCCATTATTTATCAAGGCATCATAATCCTTTTGCATCGCTTCATTCCATTCAACATGAGAAGCTACTTCTTTGAAGGAAGTTGGTTCATGATTTGTAGACAAAATCAATTCACAGTTATAAGAAATATCCATATCAACAGGTGAATCAAAATTATCTACATCACCTTCATCTTGTCTAGTGAAACTTCTTGTTCCTATCTTTCCAACCTCATTGGGACGAACATTTTCTAGTGTCTTTGTCAGCCATTTGGGGGGACCTTTCTGAGATGACCCAAGCTACTCATTTGACTGAGTTGGAATTGAATCAAGATTAAATCTCTCAATTATGTCAATCACATTGTTCAAGGTGTCATTCGCGGTTGGTTCTTCATGTGGGGGAGAGAGTGCTTCGGAAAATGATTCCACAGATTGATTCAGTATAGGAATCCCCCCTTCAAGATGTGGAATCTGATTAACAATTTCTTAAAAATACTTTGCATGTGTGAATCTATCCAGGCAATCAAGTTGCCGCTCAACAGCATTGTCAGTCTTGGAAGATTCAAGGAATATGACAACTCTTGCTATTAAAAAATTCTTATTGACTTCATCATAGAGACGATATCCTTTGGAGGTATTGGAATACCCCAAGAAGATACATTTTCGACTTCTAGCACCAAGTTTATTCCTTTGTATATTGGGTATCAAAGCATAACAGGTGGAACCAAAGACCCTAAAATGATTTACCGAAGGAATGTGGCTATGCCACATTTCATAAGGAGTTTTGTTTCTGATTGAATTTTAAGGAGACCTATTCTTTATGTATACATCACATAGAACTGCATCAACCCAAAACATCAATTTTACATTCTTAAAAAACATCATGGAGTGAACCGTATTTAAAATTGTCCTGTTCATTCTTTAAACTACACCATTTTGTTGGGGATTATAGGGCACAATTGTTTGATGTTTGATCCCATGTTGATGAAGATAATTTTCAAATTCGTTTGAAGTGTATTATTTTCCATTATCAGTACATAAAGACCCAATATAAGTTTATGCATTATTTTCAATCCATGTATGAAAATTATTGAATGTTTCAAAAGCATCAGATTTGTTCTTCAATAAGTAAACCCAACACATTCTAGTGTAATCATCAGTAAATGTCATCATATATTTATTTCCATTTGCAAAAGCAACATGTATAGGGCCACATAAATCTGAATGAATAAGATCAAGTTTTCTTTGTGCTTTGGAATGTCAATCATGGAATGGATATTTGCTATGCTTTCCTAGAATACAAGCCTCACATTGCTTAAGTTTCCTAGGAATTGTAGGCAGTCCATTAACACCATTTTTCTTCAACAATCGAAGGTTGTCATAGTTTAAGTGTCCAAATCTAGCATGCCATAAAAGACTTGACGGGAATGTACCTTCATCATGATGTGAATTGAATGCAAAGTTTTGTGCATGAGTAGAGGAACCTTGTAGCTTCAAGAGTCTTCCTTCTTCTATTCCCTCCATGACAATTGAGCGAACTGATGCTTTTTTTACCTCAACCTTGCCATCAAACATGTGAATGGAGTGTCCTTGCTGGCGGATGTGGACCAAGGATAGCAAGTTTATCCTCAACTCAGGGAGGTATAGAACCTCATGTAGAATATGATCTGGAAGACCATGCAACTTAAGCTTGATTGTGCCAAACCCTAATGGCTTGAGTTTGGACTTATCTGAGAAGTATACTACTCCATCAACTTTTTCAATAAATTATTCAAAAAAATATTTTCTAAATGTCATGTGACATGTTTCTCCTGAATCTAGCAACCAATCATTTCTCCAAGAAGTAAATGAAACATCAAACAAGTCTTCAGTTACTCCATTGTTACAATGTGCTACCACATAATGAGCGGATCCAGGTTCTTTACCTTTGTCTCTGTCACGATTTTTACCTTTTTCTTTATTTCTTTACTTCTCAATTTTATCCCAAGGCAGCTTACATGTAGATGCATCATGCCAGACTTTATTGCAGCGCATGCAATGAAGATCAGATTTTTTAGTTTGAGTTTGTTTGCCCCCCTTCCTCTGAAATTTATTCTCCCTCTTCCTCTTCGGCCACCTCTTCCTCTGGAAGAATCTTGAGCATGAATCTTCTCTCTATGTGCAAAGCATACAACCTCTTCAGAAGATGGAGGGGCTGTTATCTTTCCAAAATCTTTCTCTCTTTCTGCAAACTTTTTCTCAAGGGAATCAAAGGTGATTTTCACGAGGTTTCCACTTGCTTGCAATGACTCAAGATAATGTGAGTAAGTGGGATACATTTCCTTAACATATGCTATGAGAGGTATATCAAATTCTACACCAGTGTTCTTAATTTCTTGCATGATAGATATTACTTCTGAAGCTAAGGCAAGAGGGTCATTATTTTTCAATTCAAGACCGAACAGCTTAATCATTAAGCGAACAATTTCAAGTTCTAAATGTGAATCATAGAGTTATTTTAGATTGCTCAAGGCTTCATAGGCATTTGAAAATGGTGTAATATGGTGACTCACCTCTTCATTTACAGAAGCTGCAATCAAGGCATAGGCCTTGCAGTTCTTGTTTTCCCAAATGGAGATCTCCTTGTCTGAAGTGGGCTTTGCTGGTGGAAGGTCTCCTTCTCCTTCACAAATTCCTCTCCACAACTCATTAAAATGAGAGTGTGCTTGATTTTCTAAGACCATTCAGGATAGTTCTCCTTGTCAGAGAGAACAACTCCTACAATAGGTATAAGAGAATGCATTATTTTGAAGAAAAAATTCTTTGCTGTCAGGGTAAAAAACTCAATTCTGGTTTAAATTTTGCAATTTTTTTTCTTTTGTAAAAAAAAGTTGGGGAAAAATAGAGGTATTATCTAAGGGAGGTATTTTATGGGGGAGGTGTTTTCTGGGGAAGGTTTTTACCAGGGGAGGTATTTTCTGGGGAGGTGTTTTCTGGGAAAGGTGTTTACCAGGGCAAGGGGAGGCATTTTCCGGGGTGGGTATTTGCTAAATAAATAAATAAATAAATTTGAAAAAAGGCCATAGAGGTCGAGGGATGGAATGTAAAGGATGGGAGGGGTGAGCGGATGGAGGGTGAGACGGATGGGATGGGTGAGCGTGTGAGGGGGAATGGAGCGGTTCTGTGTGAGGGGGCTGGGGGGTGAGGGGTCGTGAGCGGGGAGAGCTGTGAGGGAGGGAGGGAAGGCTGACGAGGGGGGGGGGGGGGTGAGTGGACAACCGAAGGGTGTGAGGGGTGGGTGGGTGGGAGGGAGGGATGGGAGGTCGAGGGCTGTGAGGGGTGGGCGGGAAGCTGTGGGTTGTGAGGGAGGGAGGGAACGGGTCGGGGAATGAGGAGCGGAAGGGTGGGCTATGAGGGGGGGTGAGGGAAGGCCGAGGGGTGAGGGAGGGTCTATGTGAGGGGGCAGGGGATGGGAAGGGAGGCCGAGGGGCCGAGGGAGGGGAGTGATGTTGGGAGTGATGTGAGCGATGGGAGGGTGGACATGAGGGGGGGTGAGGGAAGGCTGAGGGTTGAGGGATGGTGAGCAGGGTTTGGAAATGGTGAGGGCGAGGGAGGCCGAGCGGGTGAGGGAGGGTCTGTGAGAATGGAACTGAAAAAAAAAAAAAAAAAAATATATATATATATATATATAATAAAAAAAAAAAATAAAAAAAAAAAAAATAATAATAATAAAATAAAATAAAATAAAATAAAATAAATAAATAAATAAATTAAAAAATAAAAATAAAAAAAAATTGCACAGTAAAAATTAAATGTGCAGAGAACTTGAGCTCATAATTTGAGCTGAAATTGCATAGTGGTGTGCAGAAATGAGGCAGAATTTGCCAAAAAAAAGATGCATAACTATTCCAGAATTGCAGAATGCTAGGAGCAGTAACAAAATATGAATGCCAGGAGGAGTAAAAAAAATTGAATGCACAATGACAGTCTGCAAAAAATGCAGAACATGAGGGAGTTACACCAAAGGCAGGAATGACATGAATGAGATTGGCTCTGATACCATGTTAGACCAGGAGGTAACTCCGCAAAACTAAAGATGAATTAGATGGATATTTTGTGTGTACTTATACATGGAGGTGCGGATATTGGGATTCACTTCCCAATTTCTCTTGGTGTTCCTTATTTACTAAATTAAAATAATATAAAATCTCACCCAATCCCTTAGGATTAGGTGTCAACAATATCACCCCCATAATAGCAATATTTTTATTTTTCCTATTCAAATTGTAATAAATGAGCAACTCTTCCCTTGCGGCTATTGATTTAATGACACAGACAAATACATGATTTCCTTCACATCTCTCAAATATGAAATTGGGTTGCTTATTTGTAGTGACGAGACATGTATTAGTTATAAACCCTGCAATATTACCTATTTCTTTTGGCCTTCCATCACTATACATATCTGCACCTTTATTTTCATCATTTTATTTTAGTTGTATATAATTTGTGGCCGCTCCATATATTTGCATACTTTTGGTATATTGGACTAGTCATACCCAATCATTGTAGTTGTAACAGGGTCCAACATACTACATCAATTCAACTAATCCTCCGTAAAATACCTTTATGCCATCCATAGAAAATAGCCCCAAACCATGTAATGGTGATGGGGCAATGCGTTATATCATTTCATTAAAAAAAACATCAGTTTTTATTTCATGAAGATCTTTGGGTGCCCATTTTTTCATTAGATGTTTGTACCTCAAGGGCACCTCAATGTCATATATACTCTCATCATCATAAGAGCATGACCCCCCTTTAGCGAGAAAAATTTCCATGCATCTATGGAATTTTATTCTAATATTTTCACCTCTAGTTGATCTTCACCTGCTAGACGACGTAGCATATGTTTGGTCAATTTATTCTATCCAACTTGAACTTTCGTCAGTGGATGAAGATAGATCTAACAAATAACTATTTGGTTGAATGTATTATAACACTCCATCATATGAGAGAAATTATTAGCGAGTGTCATAAGGGGTGTTGAGAACATCTTGATGAAACCAAAAGAACATTATATTAGTACAAGTGAGTTATAAGGAAGTTATTTGCATTTAAAATATTCAAGTAATATTTAAAAACTCGAGAAATTGAAAACCTATTCATCCTAACCAATGAAATCACTCGATAAATTGAGAACTCAACATAATATGATATCATTTAATCTTCCATTACAAAAAAATAGCCACATCCTTCAATATGTTGAAGAATGTAACTAGTTTATGTGGAATAAAAGGAAAATTTTTTGGATGTCAAGGTTATTGAGATTTGTAGCTTGGGAAGTACTCCAAATCCTAGGTTATAGGGTTTTGGAGGAATTAGCACAAAAAAGTGACATGTGGTATAAGAACCTAAGCCCTTTGGCTTTGCACCCAAGGGGGTAGGTGTGGAACCACGAGGAATTTTGATGATTTGACACATGTAGGTGTTAGAGGACTTTGAGAGGAACCAAATTCTATAATTTTATGAGTTTTGAAGGCCATGAAAATATATTATATGGTTACATTGATAATTTATAAATTACAATGAGGAGAAGCCTCATTCTCAACAACCCAAGTCAACTTCCTAATCCTTCAATTTAGCCTCAAACAATTTAGCAAGTTGGAATCAAATTGTTAAATACACACATGGTAATGAACATCAAATGAAGATAAGTGTGAACATGTTTTTTGTTAACCAACATATAAATTATAATACATTCTTGTGACCCTTGTTCTTCACATTCCAAGTGGTCTCTTGGACTCCCTTTGACCATTCAACTTCTACACCAACCCTTAGAGGATTAGGTGTCCAACATTTGCCCTGTTAATCTGAAGGTGTATGTATGATTCCAAGAAGAGAGATTTAATAAAAATGGTGAAAAAAATGCATGGAAACACTAGGCTGAATGTGCTCTATTAAATGTTGGCATATTGAGGTGGTTTAAGGATTAACAACAACATTGGAACGCTTAGTGTAGTTCCTGGAACTCTTCCAAATCTGGAAATAAATTGAATTATTCTGCTAGAGAAAGTGATCCTAATGCTTTGAAGAGGGGGACCTTCAACCTAGAAGAGTTAGGTCTACATAATGCATAAAAATGGAGAAACTCAACTTGAAAAGGGAGGTCTCATCCTATAGTGGTTTAAGGATGACCACCAACTCTGGAATGCTTAATGAAATTCCTGGAACTCTTCCAAAACTGGCAAGAAGCTGAAGTCTTCTGCTAGAGGAAATGTCCCAAATTATTTTAAGAGGGAGAAGCTCAACCTAAAAAGAAAGGTCTCAACCCTGCATAGATGGTTTAAGGCTGATCACCAACCAAAGGAATTCTTAGGCTCCAACACTGAATCTAGTATGGAAGGTTATATTATGAAACCAAATCCAAAAATAGAAGAACAGAGAGATAAACGCCTTAGAAATCAGCCACTTCGAGGGGGCAACCTACAATTCATTACATAAATGAACAATTCTTGGATGATACAAATGACAAAACCTCCTTCTATATATAGGAGTCCATGGGATCACAATATAATCCTAGTCGACCTAACAATAATAATGTAAGGGCACAATAATAACAATATTTGGGTTACAGGGGTACAATAATAATAATAAGGGGGTTACACTATGTTGAAGCCCCGAAAATCGGGTCTACAACAAGGGGGATACCGACTCGGTCCGGACCTTGGATAGCAGCTCCTTTTCCGTTTGGTGTAGTGGGTCCGACTAGGGATAATGGGACCAGTTTCCCAATATGTGTGTGTGTGTTGAGATTTGATATTTCTTTTCTAAAATTCCTAAGTAAAATGCTTTTAATATATTTCTAATCTATTCATATGCAAACTGTATTCTAAGAAATATCTAATTCTAAACTAACCCGGGATGTAATCTTTCAATATATGCGATCTAAAAGGATTTCAGATAACAATTGATAATAAAGATCATTCAATTATTATGAGAAAAGAATTCAATAAAGATAAACTATTTCACATAAAAATTTAGATGAAACAGTTGTGGAAAACATATCGCATATTAAGCTATTCATATATCAAGCACAAATAAATAATTATCACCGTACAAAAATGTCAAATGATAAACATTAACATATAAACAAATAAACATAAATATTACTTTTAACACAGAAACAGAAACAGTTAAGAGATAAAAATACCATTTATAACTGGTTCTACTCATGAGATAGAAGTAATAATGATTTATCTCTTTCTTAATCCAACATCTATCAAGAGTACAAAAATGCAACATCAGTAACAGATATTAGACACAGATATCAATAAATATCGTTCCATTCATTTATCAAAACCTCCTCTGAGGGTGCAGAAGTGCATGTTCTGAGGATAAGTTTTTAACAAATTTCAGGACCCTTCTCTAAATGCATGAGAAGGGTTTAAATACTAATAACTAAAATCTAAAAATAGTTTATTACAAAAATTTAGGATTTGGTTTAAATGACCGTCCTTTTTCTAGGCAAAAATACAGTAAAACTAAAACTAAATCTAAAAAAATAAAGACTATGAACTATCTACTTATGAATTTGATCTTTGATCTTGCAAGCATCCAACATTGTTTTGAGAAGAGGTGGTTGGCCGACTTCAGATTTCAACTGCCCCGAAAAGACAGACTCGGCAAGTGTAGGAGAAATCTTCTCAGCAGAATTAATGATGCAATTAAGCACACTACATTGACTGTGGGGTTTTACTAGGTATGTCCAGTAAGAATCCCAGTTTAATTTTGTCAGTTCTTGAATTGACTTTGCCTTTTCATCAGCCTTTTGCCTCCATTATGTTTGCAATTGCTGTGCTTGCGGAAGGTATCCTAGAATAGTTTCTGAAATCAAATTAACTTTGTGCAAATTTTGATTTACACAATCGTTACCCTCTGTTTGTGTTTGCTTCCTACGATGAAGACGTGCAAATCACCCATCTACTGGTTCGACTGCCTATTGAGGCCTAATACATTGATTGTTCCAATCGAGGGGAGGGAATGGGTTTGAGACGAACGATATTCCGAAAGCGGAAGGAAATGGGGATGGAAGGAAATGGGGATGGATATGAGGAATTCACTTGGTCTGGTCAAGGAGCCCGCTCTGGTAAGTTTGGGATTGGAAAAGTTTCTCATTCGTTGATAATGAATTATGACTGCTTTTTCTGCCTTTCTGATCTGTACATCCCAATTGTTGAAAAGCAGTTCTTTATGACTATCATTGATGATCGGTGTTCCTGCTCTTCTTCCTTCATCTGTCTTTTTCCATGCCATATAATTAGTAACTCTTTTATTAGTTAAATCATAATCATGTTGTAATTCTATGACATGATTAGTGATTTTATCACTTTCTTGACAAAAAGAGTTGTATTGCGAGATTTTCTGGCATAATATGTCTTGTTGTTGTAGTAGTTGTTTGTTCAAAGAAACAGACTCTGAAATAAACTCTGGAAGCTTAGGGTCATCTTTGTGCTCCTCTTGGATAATCTGTATTTGTTTCTCTTTATCTGCCAAACTTTTCTGATATCCAATCTGCATCTGTTGAAGCTCTTGCTGTAACTCTTCAATTTTTATCTGTGCTTCACTGTTAGCATGGGCTTGTTGCAATTTTTGTTGCAGAACTTGTATCTGATCTTCTTTTTCTTTTAATAATAGCTTTACTTCAAATGATTTATCAATAGTTGCGGAGGCATAAGCTCCTGTAATCTGAGATAACTTGGCAAGATTGTCAGTTGGATCCGTAGTAGGATCCTTCCATAAGACATCTAATTGTTCTGCCTCAGTAGAGATTGAGCTCTCTAACTTTCTCTTTTTCCTCTGCTTCCTCACTACTTCTTTATACTGCGGGCTATAGAATACATCTAGAGGAGGAATGTCCTCTATATTGAGTACAATTTCAGAAGAGGGAGTGATAGGTATATGCTCAGTTTCTGCGACTTTACTACTTATTCCCATGCTCAAAACTTTTGTTGTCTGTACAGGGGTCTGTATATTTTGTCCTTCTACATTAAGCAATTGATTAAAAGTTTCCCATTCTTTGTCCAATTCAGTCCTGACTGTCGGTTGCTGTACATTGAGAGGTGGAAGATTCAACTGTGGAGTGGTAAAAGTCTGTTGTTGTGAAAGCTCTTTTGATTGAGTTGTATCCTTCACTGAGCTTTCATCATTATCAGTATTTTTAGAACGCTCAGAAGTCTCTTTGTCAGACTTCGACTTAGACTTTTCTTTATCTGAGCTGCCACTAAGACTGACACTAGGAGTTGGTTCCCTTGCGGGTTCCAAGCGTAAATTTTCCAAAGGGATAGTAGTTATTCTTCTCTCTCTGTAGGCTTTAAATTCCTGAAATTCTTCTGGGGATAACTGTGTTTGAGCTAAATGAAAAACTTCTTTAAATGAACATTTTGTTTGAAACATATCATCAAAAGGGTCTTCTTCTCCAGAAAACACTCTTACTTTGATTGCAGTGGTGAAATTTTTGACAACATCATTTGGATCAAATAACCTTCTCGAAAACTTGAACAGTTGTAAGCATGTAATATTTATTACCTCTTTGAATGTGTGACCAACATCAAACAATGAAAATGTTCCACAGGCTACCGGAAATTGTGGCCAAATGCCCTTCTTCCTCTCCTTTAATTCCTTTGTCAAACCTCCTTCACCACAGGTTTGATAAGCAATCTCCCGAGCTACAAGTTTATCTGGAACATACAGGGGTAAAACATGGGGGGAAGCAGAACTTCCAAAAACCCTCACATAAGTAAACAAATCTTCTCCAAACCATCTTGCGACAGGGAGAATGTCGACTTCTGCTTCCGGGGATAACCTTGGAGCATCCTTATTATACAATATTCTGTACAGAGGCAGCATTATGCCATGGCAAATTTTGTAAAAATGAGGAACAAAATTTGATTCCCAAAACTCTTTGTGATAGACATGAATAGGCAAGGGATCATGAATTGTCCATCGCCAACCCATCAAAGGGAATTTAGAAACAAAACAAATTGAATCCATAACATAGGCAGATATATAAAAAGGAGGATAAATCCTCTGAGAAACAGTCCATTTGGACCGGTAATTGAAAATAGCAGTGGCTAAATTATCAGACAAGATTTTGGCCCAGTCTAAAATTGTAGCGTTAACAACAGCATTCAACAAAGGGAGCCATTCAAGCAAGACCATATTTATGTCAGGCTTTCCAAAAAGCCTGCATAACATAGCAGCAGCAAAACAATATGGAGAGGTGAGAAAACCAGTACTGTACATACCGTGTTTGTTTTTCTTCAATGGTTCCTCTCTTTTGGTCCATTCCTTGGTGCATTCTGCCAAATTTGCATTTTCTCTGGCGAATTTCTCCATAAATTGTTTGTTGTAAGTTTCCTGAGGTTCCAGTAAGTGATACATAAGCCCCAAATATTCTGTAGTGAATGACCCGATAAGTTCTTGTCCTGGAGTTCTAAATTGCCTGTCTGAAATATCGGTGTTATCCAACACCCATTTTACCATATCTGTATACGGAAGAATTCTCGGTCTTGCTGCTATCCTGTGCAGAAATGAACAAGCCAATTCTGTAAGAGACACTTCAGAGGAATTACTTGATCCTGCAGTAGCCGCGACTTCCATTACCTTGGAATTTTCTTCTTCGAGCAAATTATACATCCCCTCCCAAGTGGTGATACCGGCATCCTTGTTGCAAGCAGTGTCTGCGTATAAGGAAGCCATCTCTTTGTTTTCAGCATTTGCAACTTTCTCTTTCTTACCCATAATGCTCTGTGAATGCTTTGTATAGTCTTCTGCTCCTTCGCGCCTGTGGTGTTACGAATTAAGTGAGAGTAATGATATGAGAAAGGTGACAGGATAGTTTTAAATGCTGAAGGCGGATGAAAAATATTATTTTAAACGTGAAACAACCTTTCAATCAAAACAAAATCCTTTCCATCAATATTAACAATCCATTCATTAATTTTGACATCAAAGCGCATAACGAATATTTATTTATGAAAATATTTACTTTGGACAACGCGCTAGAAGAATCTGCGATAATGCGATCTACGATTTGCTGTGCAATATCGCAAAATCGCAATATCGCAGATCACAATCATCACAAATTGCAACATCCACAAATCGCAGTCTAATATCTTCGCGAAATCGCAATATCGCAAAATCGCGAAATCACAATTTCACAAAGTATAACTTATTAAACAACTTTTCTGCGATATGCGGTTTGCGATCAATACTTTAATGTATAGTTCTTTTGGATCGCGCTATCGCAATATCGCAGAATCGCAATTTTAAAAGATTCTGCTTTTACAAAGGATATCCACCTTTTGCGATAGATGCGGTACCTTTCTTCAAAGAAAGATTATGTTTTGATCTATCATAAACTTAGGTTTATTTTAAATATTTTCAAAGGTATTTCCCTAAGTTATGATAGTAAGTTTTATTTGAGAAAGGAAATAAATACTAATTAATTTTTTGGATTTTTTTGACTAAGGGTCCCCACTTATTTAGTATTATTACTAATATTAAATAAGAAGGGGTGTTGTTGCTGGCCACAACAATTGGCGATTCACTTGGAAGAACCAGTTATCTCTCCATTTCTTTTGAATTTTCTAAACTTTTCAAAACAAAAATTTTCCAGAAAATCAAACTTTATTATAAAAAGACAAAGTACATTATGTTTTAATCTATAAATGATATTTCATTTCTTCTATATTCAACTTTTGATTATTCACTTCCTAAAGCTAGTCCTTGTATTTACATCAGTCATTACTTAGTTTAAAAAGATAAAAACAAAGGCTTCTCTATAAATCAGCTTTAAATATGCTCATTTTTCGTAGGTAGAGCCACTGCTGCCAGCAAGCGTTTATAGCCTCGACAGGGTTACCTGTTACCCAGCAATGATCTTGTATCCTACTTAGAGAAATATACAATTTTCAAAGAGAAATCCATATTCACACTTATTGCTTTTATTTTTCTTTTTCTTCTTAAAGAACAATGTCTTGGTTTGGTAGCCAATTTATGACAGTGCCATTCACTTGATTTATAACTTTGCTGAACAAGTTGGCTCGTGATGAGACCCCTTGTCTTTTGATTGCAACAATCTTGAGTCATTGCCCTGTTATGGTATGCAGTATTGGCAAAGTCAGCAAGCTATAATATCTATGATCATGATAAGTCGGCTCGTGATGAGACCTCTTACTCTTTAAGTTAAAAAGTGTATTATTGGATAATTCTTTGAAGATTGTAATTTTCTAAGCGGGGAGGATATCATTGTTTCTTTAAGATAGCTCTTGACGAAAATGGTAGAGTTTTTGGAAGGAACTTTTCTATAGAGAAACTTTGTTTTTCTATTGATACCTTTCATTGAATTGATATAAAACAATTTTTCACTAAAATTTGTCTTTCATCAAAGTTTTCAAAGTTGAAACTAGTATCATTTCTAGGCTAAAGTTTTTAACTGTATCTCTAAATAATAATGATCAATATTCTAAAAAGAATTCTATTTATAAAAGTAGAAAAAAAAACAAAATCTAAAAAGAGAATTCGCATCTTCTTTGTGAATTCCAAATGTAACTATTAACAACTCGTTTTATTTTGACAATAAAGAAAACTAATATACAAAATAGAAGAATGATCTCCTATGGAAAATATTTTTTGAGAATTTGTCCATTAACAGGTAAAGACTCTCTTTTGCTTGTTAAATCCTGTATCATAAAAGTAGATGGACCTATGATTTCTACAATTTGAAAAGGACCAAGCCACATTCGTTGAAATTTCGTATGTTTTCCCTTTTCCTCATGAGCCTTGTCCCATTTTAAAACAAGATCTCCAACCTGAAAGTATTTTCTGGTTATCATGTTTGAATAAAAGGAAGCTTTTACTAATGCTTGATGATGAGCATGAGTTATTTTGGCTTTTTCTCGTTGTTCTTCTAACTTAACTATTTCCATCTGTCTTAGTTGCAAGGACGAAGTTGGTACTTCATCAATATATTGAACTAAGGCCAAAGAAGGAATTGCTAAATGAGTTGGAAGAACCACTTCTTTCCCATAAACTAAATTAAAGGGAGAAGTGCCAGTAGAAGCCTTCTGTGTTATTCGATCTGCCCATAAAGCATATATTAAAGACTTATGCCAATTTTTATGATTTTGATCAATGGTTCGCTTAATGATTCTGATTAAGTTTTTATTTGTGGATTCAGCTAATCCATTTCCCTGTGGATAATAATTGGCAGAGTATTTAAGTTTGAATCCTCTCTTGAGTGCAAATTAAGTCATAGCATTACCAGAAAAATATGATGCATTATCAAACATTAAAGCAAAAGGTAAACCAAACCTGGTGATTATGAACTGATCTATGAATTCAATGATATGCTCAGCATTAGCAGTCTTGAGAGGGACTGCTTCTACCCATTTCGTAAAATAATCAGTTGCGGTAATGATATACCTATGTTGCTTAGAAGAGTGAGGAACGATTTCACCTATTATGTCCAATCCCCATTGATCAAAAGGTTGTTCAATGTTTACTGGTTGTAATGGCAATGATGGTTTCTTTTGTCTTCCAGCTGTAGTTTGACAAACTTGGCATCTTCTTACATAGCTATGTGAATCTTTGAATAAAGTGGGCCAGTAATAGCCTGCACGAAGAATTTTATGTGCAGTAGCATCTCCAGCATAATGTCCACCTGCTGGTCCATCATGAAGTTCCTGCAAGACTTTTTCAGCTTCAGATTTCTCTAAACATCTAAGAAGAACGGAATCGTAATTCATTTTAAAAAGAACATCGTTTACAAGCTGATATTGTTTAGCCTTCAACCTTAAAGCTCTTTTCTTGGTGTGATCGAGATTTGGAGGAGCATATCCATTCTTTAGATAAAAAATGATATCAGCATATAATGATTCAACATCATTTAGGCTTACCTCATACGTTTGTATCTCTTCAGATGATTTCTCAGAAATCTGTGATGCTCCAGCTAGTATTTTGCAAAAGCCTTGACCTCTTACAATATTTGCTGGTTTGATCTTAACATCATATTATTGTAAGGCAGTAATCCAATTAGCTCTTTTCTCACCCACATCTTTTTGGACTAAAAGATTTCTTACTGCTAGAAAATGTATAATGATTTTTGTATGGGTTTTAAGTAAAAAGGGTCTGAAATAATTAATTGCTTTGAAAATAGCGTAAGCTTGTTTCTCCACATCTGAGTAATTCAACTCAGCTCCCTGTAAATTTGAACTAAAGAAAGCAATTGGGGCTTCTGCTTTGTCTTGATTTTCTTGAGTGAGAATCGCAGCGTAAGATTTATCAGAGGCAAATGTATACAAAATAAAAGGATTGGAAAATTTTGGAGTTGCTAAAGATGGAGCATTAATGATTGATTGTTTGATTAGATTGAATGCCTCATATTAATCTTGGCCACATTTGAAGTTTGAATTCTTTTTAATCATTGCTTTTAAAGGAGATACAATTCTTGAAAAATCCGGTACAAATCTCTTTAAAAAATTAATTTGGCCGAGGAAAGATTGCATAGCTTTCTTGTTGTGAGGTAAGGATATTTCAGAAATCTCATAGATTCTATCAGGATCAATGTGAATTCCAGATTTTGACACTATGAATCCAAGAATTTTTCCTTCACTTAATGTGAAAAAGGATTTTTTCGGGTTAAGTGAAAGTCCATACCTTTGACAACGTTGGAATATCTGCTTCAAATCTCTAAGATGATTGCTTCGTTTTTTGGAATATACAGTTATATCATCCAAATAGATTACTACTGATTTGTTAACCAATCCCTTGAAAGCGATGTCCATGGCTCTTTGAAATGTAGCACCAGCATTGATCAGACCAAAAGGCACCTTTTGATATGCATAAGTGCCCCATTTGGTTCTGAATGTAGTTTTCAATTGATCATCTGGATGAACTAACACTTGGTTGTAGCCAGAGAAACCATCTAAGAAAGACATTAATTCTGATCCTGCAACTGCCTGTAATATTTGCTCCATGGGAGGAAAAGGAAAATTATCCTTTTGGCAAGCTTTATTAAGATTTCGAAATTCAATGCAAATTCTAATATCTCCGTTTTTCTTTCTAACAGGAACCATATTGGAAACCCATTTAGAATGTCGAACAGGAAAAATAATTTTGGCTTTCAATAACTTATTGAGTTCAGATTTGATTTGATTTTCTAGATTGGGATGGATTTTTTTGAGCTTTTGTTGTACAGGTTTCTCATCATTTATCATTGGGATAGTATTTTGGATGATATAAGTGTCATAAGTTTTGAGTTCATTGTAGTTCCAAGCAAAGACACTTTTATATTGTTTCAAAAGACGAACATATGCTGATTTTTCTTCAGGAGTTAGACCAAGGCCTAGGTTAATATTTTGTGGTTTGATATCAGTTCCTAGATTTACTAATTCATAATTCAAAGTTGAACTTTGTAATTTTGAATTGGTAGATCTTTTAAATCGGTCTTTCAAATCATAAAGGTCTTCTAACTTGACAATTGACTTTGGAATAACATTATTAGTGCTATCATGTTGTAATTGTTTGTCATGCTGGTCTTCGTCGATTATCTGATTAGTATAAGATCCTTCAGATGTGAGGAAGCTTACAATATCAGGATCATCGTTGAAAATTCTCCAATTGGTAACGTTATCAGGAATCGAAGGTCTAAAGATTAATTCAATTGAAAATCGATCAGGACTAAAGTCTTCTGCAGGAATAAGCTTAGAGGCTACATTGGCTAAGAGGTATGCACTAGCATTCTGGATTCTAGGAATTGGTGAAATATTGAATGCTATAAAATGTTCAGTCAGATCTTGAACTAAAGATTGATAATGCTTTAAATGACCTGATAAACAATGTATAGTATTGTGTACCTGTTTGATTACGATTTCTGAATCTCTGAAAACTTGCAGATATTTGATATCCAATCTGATTGCTTTATATAACCCTTGGATTAAAGCCTTGTATTCTGCGGTATTATTAGTGCATTCAAACTCAAGTCTGTAGGTTAGCATAATTTTTTTTCCCTCTGGACTAACCAACACGCATCCTGCTCCTGCTCCTTCATTAGACTTAGAACCATCAAAAAATAATTTCCAAAATAAATATTTATTTACAGGAGTATCTACAAAATTGATACATTTAGAACTGTTTGTTTGAGAAAAAATTTCTATTTGAGATAAAACAGAATGTTCTAAATAAGGTGAAGTGTGAGCATTGAAATTTCCTAAGAAAGAATCAACTGAGTAATTTCCAATGATATTACTGCTGTATGCAATTGGTTCATTCTCTCCTTCCAATTCTGTTACTATGTATTTCTGATGCTTTTCTCGTTCAACCTTTATCTGATTTGGTTTACCATTGTAAGGAAGCCACATGTGCGACCAATCAGTTGCAAAGTATCCATGAAGTTTTTCTGACCAATCTTTGCTAAGAATTAAGCCATAAAATTATGGAATATCTGCAACTAAAATATCAATGACTTGACATACCTTAGGATTTGATGACAACCTTATGGTAACCTGATTTAATTCGCCAGTCACTTCAATTTGCGATCGATCTAACTGCACTATGCGCACAGCAGATTTTTGTGGTTGAATGTTCAATTTTGCACATACTGATTTTGGTAGAATATTAGATGAAGCTCCAAAATCTACTAAACAGTTACGCAAATTTTTATTAAAAACTTCGTAAGTAAGAAGAAATGGAGGAGTATGAGATCTCGACCTTCCTCCAATTAAAGCGATATTTTCTAGGTCAACTTTACTGATCGAATTAGTTGGAGGTCTTCCCATGTCATTAGAAGCTTGAGAAATTACAGGATCGAGTAAAGGTTTTTCTGGTACAACATGTAATTCTTTCAAAAGTACTTTTTGCTGGTGTTTTAACTTGCTCAATTCATAAAAAGTGATGTTAGCCCTAGTCTTCTTCATATCTTCTATAATTTTATATTCCATTTCATCCGAAACAATCAGTGTTCTTGATGGAATTGATGAATCTGTTTGGACTGGGCTAGTTTAAATTGCTTTGGATGTTGTTTTCTTGGGTGCAACTTTATCCTTAGCCAATGAGCTTGCGCTCTTTGGTTTAGGAGTAGATTGAGGAGGATCAAGTTGATTTCTACTTCTAGTACTAACCGGGGATGCTTCTTGATCTTCCTCATTTGGGAGGATGAAATCCCACATGCCTTGTACTTCTACCACCTCTTCTTCATCAGTAGTTTCTTCAGTAACAGTCTCTTCTTCTTCTTCTTCTGATTCAGCATTCGTAATAGCATTTGGTGGTTTTGAATCAGTTGAAGGATTTATTCTAAAAGGCTTGAAAGACTTTTTAGAAGATGTTTCTGCTACTTGTTTCTTGATATCAACCATTTCATTGGACATGGTTTTCAAAACTTTTTGCAATCCTTCTAAATCAAATGGATCTTTTGGTTGTTTTTTCTTGGGATCTTCCTTAAAAGTGACCTTCTTGGATTTTCGTTCTTCTATTTCATTTTTCTTTTCTAAAGCAATGATTCATTTCTCTACTGCTATTGCTTCCTTCATATTGTCTGCTAAAGTTGTTTTATTAGCCCTATCAACAAAGATTTCTATGTTTGATGGTAAAGCAGAAATGTACCATTCACTTCGCACTTCTTCACTAGGCTTGGAGGCAGTAGGAATTTTGTTTAAAAATTTATTGAAACGAGAATTGAAATCCTTGACAAGTTCTTTTGAATTAGCTCTAAGATTAGACAAATCATTGATCAATGTTGTTGTAGACCTGTCATCACCAAATTTAGTCAAAAATTGATCTTGAAAGATATTCCAACTAGTAATAGATCCAGATGGTAATGAGAAATACCATGATCCAGCTGCTCCTTGTAGGGTATAAGGAAAAAGTCGAACAACAGCATCTTCATTAACAACTCCATTGAGATTTATGGATAACATAAAGTTGTTTATATGTTCTTCTGCTAGCATGCCTACTTCAGGATTAAACTTAAGCAGCCATTTTTCAGGATGGGCTGGTATTTGACTCAAGGGTGCAGGCATTAAGACTGCCCCTGGATTATTCCACAGCATTTGGGCCATCACTGAACTACTAATAGATGAAAGTGTAGAAGATGATATTTGTGACTGAGAAGATGAAGATATTATGATTTGAGAAGGAGAAGTGGAAGATTGAGTGGACTGATGGATAGTAGTCTGGAGTGGAGGAGTGGGTGGTTGACTTCGAGATGAAGTGTTTGAGATGGATGATGATGATGAAAGAGTCTCAATATCATACCCTTTGGGTGATTTCCTAGCTCTTTTTCTTGTAGGTAGAGGTAACTCAGTTGGCTGAATGCCAAGCTTTTCACTCTGTAATCTAGTGAGAGGATGAGCAGGATTATATTGTGAAGTCACATTGCCTTGAGATTTATCAGACCTTTGAGGTGATATTGAAAATCGCTGAAGTTTATGAATCAAAGATTCGACTTCAGGAGGTTCAATAGCAGATTCTTCTGAAAATTCAGGGTTTGTGGTAGTGTCTGTTCTTCTTTCGACTTCTGGTTCTAGATTTAAAATTTATGAGTATGATGGAGAAGTCGGGGAAGATGGTGAGGGTGATTTACTCTCAGAATGGTATATAGATTTAGATTCACTTGCCATTCATAGTTGGAGGCCCTCCTTCTAGCGCCAAATATGTTGAAGCCCCGAAAATCAAGTCTACAACAAGGGGGATACCCACCCGGTCTGGACCTTGGTTAGGAGCTCCTTTTCCGTTTGGTGTAGTGGATCCGACTGGGGATAATGGGATCAATTTCCCAATATGTGTGTGTGTGTTGAGATTTGATATTTATTTTCTAAAATTCCTAAGTAAAATGCTTTTAATCTATTTCTAATCTAGTCATATGCAAACTGTATTCTAAGAAATATCTAATTCTAAACTAACCCGGGATGTAATCTTTCAATATATTCGATCTAAAAGGATTTCAGATAACAATTGATGATAAAGATCATTCAATTATTATGAGAAAAGAATTCAATAAAGATAAACTATTTCACATAAAAAGTTAGATGAAATAGTTGTGGAAAACATATCACATATTAAGCTATTCATATATCAAGCACAAATAAATAATTATCACCGTACAAAAATGTCAAATGATAAACATTAACATATAAACAACTAAACATCAATATTACTTTTAACACAGAAACAGAAACAGTTAAGAGATAAAAATACCATTTATAACTGGTTCTACTCATGAGCTAGAAGCAATAATGATTTATCTCTTTCTTAATCCAACATATATCTAGAGTACATAAATGCAACATCAGTAACATATATTAGACATAGATATCAATAAATATCGTTCCATTCATTTATCAAAACCTCCTCTGAGGGTGAAGAAGTGCATGTTCTGAGGATAAGTTTTTGACAAATTTCAGGACCCTTCTCTAAATGCATGAGAAGGGTTTAAATACTAATAACTAAAATCTAAAAATAGTTTATTACAAAAATTTAGGATTCGGTTTAAATGACCATCCTTTTTCTAGGCAAAAATACAGTAAAACTAAAACTAAATCTAAAAATATAAAGACTATGAACTATCTACTTATGAATTTGATCTTTGATCTTGCAAGCATCCTGCATTGTTTTGAGAAGAGGTGGTTTGCCGACTTTAGATTTCAACTGCCCCGAAAAGACAGAATCGGCAAGTGTAGGAGCAATATTCTCAGCAGAATTAATGATGCAATTAAGCGCACTGCATTGACTGTGGGGTTTTACTAGGTATGTCCAGTAAGAATCCCAGTTTAATTTTGTCAGTTCTTGAATTGACTTTTCCTTTTCATCAGCCTTTTGCCTCCATTCTGTTTGCAATTGCTGTGCTTGCGGAAGGTGTCCCGGAATGATTTTTGAAATCAAATTAACTTTGTGCAAATTTTCATTTACACAATCAGTAATATTTCCTGCTGCTGTAGCTGCTTCCTCTGCTGCTTTTTCTGCCTTTCTGATTTGTACATCCCAACTGTTGAAAAGCAGTTCTTTATGACTATCATTGATGATCGGTGCTCCTGCTCTTCTTCCTTCCTCTGTCTTTTTTCATGCCATATAATTAGTAACTCTTTCATTAGTTAAATCATAATCATGTCATAATTCTACGACATGATTAGTGATTTTTTCACTTTCTTGAAAAAAAGAGTTGTATTGCGAGATTTTCTGGCATAATATGTCTTGCTGTTGCAGTAGTTGTTTGTTCAAAGAAACAAACTCTGAAATAAATTATGGAAGCTTAGGGTCATCTTTGTGCTCCTCTTGGATAATCTGTATTTGTTTCTCTTTATCTGCCAAACTTTTCTGATATCCAATTTGCATCTGTTGAAGCTCCTGCTGTAACTATTCAAGTTTTATCAGTGCTTCACTGTTAGCACGGGCTTGTTGCAATTCTTGTTGCAGAACTTGTATCTGATCTTCTTTTTCATTTAATAATAGCCTTACCTCGGATGCTTTGTCAATAGTTGCGGAGGCATAATCTCCTGTAATCTGAGATAACTTGGTAAGATTATCAGTTGGATCCGTAGTAGGATCCTTCTATAAGACATCTAATTGTTCTACTTCATTAGAGATTGAGCTCTCTAACTTTCTCTTTTTCCTCTATTTCCTCACTACTGCTTTATACTGCGGGCTGTAGAATACATCTAGAGGAGGAATGTCCTCTATATTGAGTACAATTTCAGAAGAGGGAGTGATAGGTATATGCTCAGTTTCTGTGACGTTAGTACTTATTCCCGTGCTCAAAACTTTTATTGTATGTACAGGGGTCTGTATATTCTGTCCTTCTACGTTAGGAAATTGATTAAAAGTTTCCCATTCTTTCTCCAATTCAGTCCTGACTGTCGGTTGCTGTACATTAAGAGGTGGAAGATTCAACTGCGGAGTGGTAAAAGACTCTTGTTGTGAAAGCTCTTTTGATTTAGTTGCATCTTTTACTGAGATTTCATCATTATCAATCTTTTTGGAATGCTCAGAAGTCTCTTTGTCAGACTTCGACTTAGACTTTTTTGTATCTGAGTTGCCACTAAGACTGACACTAGGAGTTGGTTCCCTTGCGGGTTCCAAGCGTAAATTTTCCAAAGGGATAGCAGTTAGTCTTCTTTCTCTGTAAACTTTAAATTCCTGAAAATCTTCTGGGGATAATTGTGTTTGAGATAAATGAAAAACTTCTTTAAATGAATATTTTCCTAAGAACATATCATCAAAAGGATCTTCTTCTCCAGAAAACACTCTTACTTTGATTGAAGTGGTGAAATTTTTAACAACATCAATTGGATCAAATAACCTTCTCGAAAATTTGAACAGTTGTAAGCATGTAATATTGCTTACCTCTTTGAATGCGTGACCAACATCAAACAATGAAAATGCTCCACAGGCTACGGGAAATTTTGGCCAAATGCCCTTCTTCTTCTCCTTTAATTCCTTTGTCAAACCTCCTTCACCACATATTTGATAAGTAATCTCCCGAGCTACAAGTTTATCTGGAACATACAGGGGTAAAACATGGGGGGAAGCAGAGCTTCCAAAAACCCTCACATAAGTAAACAACTCTTCTCCAAACCATCTTGCGACAGGGAGAATGTTGAATTCTGCTTCCGGGGATAACCTTGGAGCATCCTTATTATACAATATTCTGTACAGAGGCAGCATTATGCCATGGCAAATTTTGTAAAAATGAGGAACAAACTTTGATTCGCACAACTCTTTGTGATAGACATGAATAGGCAATGGATCATGAATTGTCCATTGCCAACCCATCAAAGGGAATTTAGAAACAAAACAAATTGAATCCATAACATAGGAAGATATATAAAAAGGAGGATAAATCCTCTGAGAAACAGTCCGTTTGGACCGGTAATTGAAAATAGCAGTGGCTAAATTATCAGACAAGATTTTGGCCCAGTCTACAATTGTAGCGTTAACAGCAGCATTCAACAAAGGGAGCCATTCAGGCAAGACCATATTTATGTCAGGCTTTCCAAAAAGCCTGCATAACATAGCAGCAGCAAAACAATATGGAGAGGTGAGAAAACCAGTACTGTACATACCGTGTTTGTTTTTCTTCAATGGCTGCTCTCTTTTGGTCCATTCCTTGGTGCATTCCGCCAAATTTGCATTTTCTCTGGTGAATTTCTCCATAAATTGTTTGTTCTAAGTCGCCTGAGGTTCCGGTAAGTGATACATAAGCCTCAAATCTTCTGTAGTGAATGACCCAATGAGTTCTTGTCCTAGAGTTCTAAATTGCCTCTCCGAAATATTGGTGTTATCCAACACCCATTTTACCATATCTGTATATGGAAGAATTCTCGGTCTTGCTGCTATTCTGTGAAGAAATGAACAAGCCAATTCTGTAAGAGACGCTTAAGAGGAATTACTTGATCCTGCAGTAGCCGCGACTTCCATTACCCTAGGATTTTCTTCTTCGAGTAAATTATGCATCCCTTCCCAAGTAGTGATACCAGCGTCCTTGTTGCAAGCAATGTCTGCGTATAAGGAAGCCATCTCTTTGTTTTCAGCACTCGGAACTTTCTCTTTCTTACCCATAATGCTCTATGAATGCTTTGTATAGTCTTCTGCTCCTTCGCGCCTGCGGTGTTACGAATTAAGTGAGAGTAATGATATGAGAAAGGTGACAGGATAATTTTAAATGCTGAAGGCGGATGAAAATATTATTTTAAACGTGAAACAACCTTTCAATCAAAACAAAATCCTTTCCATCAATGATTAACAATCCATTCATTAATTTTGACATCAAAGCGCATAACGGATATTTATTTATGAAAAGATTTACTTTGGACAACGCGCTAGAAGAATTTGCGATAATGCGATCTGCGATTTGCTGTGCAATATCGCAAAATCGCAATATCGCGGATCGCAATCATCGCAAATTGCAACATCCACAAATCGCAGTCTAATATGATCGCGAAATCGCAATATCGCAAAATCGCGAAATCGCAAATTCACAAAATATAACTTATTAAACAACTTTTCTGCGATATGTGGTTTGCGATCAATACTTTAATGTATAGTTCTTTGGGATCGCGCTATCGCAATATCGCGGAATCGCAATTTTAAAAGATTCTGCTTTTACAAAGGATATCCACTTTTTGCAATGGATGCGGTATTTTTCTTCAAAGAAAGATTATGTTTTGATCTATCATAAACTTAGGTTTATTTTAAAGATTTTCAAAGGAATTTCCCTAAGTTATGATAGTAAGTTTTATTTGAGAAAGGAAACAAACACTAATTAATTTTTTTTGGATTTTTCGACTAAGGGTCCCCACTTATTTAGTATTATTACTAATATTAAATAAGAAGGGGGGTTGTTGCTGGCCACAACAGGACCCCCTCTTCCATCCTCTTTCATTCATATTTTCCTATTAAAAATTCCTCCATTTCCTCAAGAAATCCCTTTAAAAACCTTGTGAATCTTCTTTTACTTGGTTTAAAACC
>CM076572.1:604869477-605062595 GCA_034641835.2 Pinus albicaulis
CATATCTAAACTAGGAACTAGAAAATAGGCAATGAAACAACTTGCCTCTATATGCTAGGAAACTGATCCATTCACTTACATTTCACCTTTTGGTGAATGAATCTCAGAATGAGTAAAAGTACAAATACATCATGGAAATGGATAGGAAATTACATCAAGGTACATCAAAAATTACATGAAAAAGTGAACCGGCCAAAACTAGGCGAAATTTCGAGTTGCCGAGTGAAAAATAGGTCAAAATTTTCAAGCGCCACATTGAATCTTTATGCACAAGAAAAATTTGGAGCCGATTTTGAGGCCCTTATTGAAGTCAAAATTGGAGTACATGATAGTCATTCAACCCCGAAAGGGATCGAGAAAATACATCATATAGACAAGACTAACCCATTCTCATGCCTTTAGGGGTTGAGCTCATCATTCTAGGAGTTGTTTCAACCATATCTAAACTAGGAACTAGAAAATAGGCCATGAAACAACTTGCCTCTATATGCTAGGAAACTGATCCATTCACCCACATTTCACCTTTTGGTGAATGAATCTTCTAGAATGAGTAAAAATGTGCCAAAATTACATCATGTACATGAAATTACATCAAGGTACATCAAAAATTACATGAAAAAGTGAAACTGGCCAAAACTAGGCGAAATTCTGAGCTGCTGAGTGAAAAATAGGCCAAAATTCTCTATGCGCCGCGCCCAAAATCTCTATGCGTAGCACAAGTTTGGAGCTGATTTTGAGGCCCTTCCCGAAGTCCAAATTGAGAAAATTATAGCTCGTTGGAAAGCCCTACCTGTCTACTTTCCAACCCAATTTTAATTTCTGGATTTGGTTGCCATTTTCCCCTCTAAAAGTTCAATATCCCAACACTGCTTCCTGTGTGTGCAAAAAGTGCCAGAAAGGCCATTTTTAGGGTGTTTTTGACCCTTTAGGCAACTTATAACTTGATGAAATCCTTAGGTAATTCATGAGCATGCATAAATTTTGATAAAAAATCTAGAAATGTAAATTTCCCCCCCTGAAGAGCTGCCAATTATAAGCGCGCGCCAAGTAGCGCTACACGTCGGGCAGAAAAACCTGTTTTGTGACCAAAAAATTCAAAATTGACAAAATTTTTCCCAAATTCCTTGAAATTTGGGCTGAAGGTCCCTGATCAAATGCTATGTTCATCCAAAGAAGCTTTGGCCAAGATTTGGAGCCTATCATACCTTTTACGACGCTTCAGTTCCCTCCTTAGCCTTGCCTTTAGGATTTTAATCTTCGCTTTGCAAACATGCGTGCGCGCCGAATAGTGGTTCTTCATGTTCCTAGCACATTCCTTCTCCTTATTTTCCAATACTTTCTCAAGATGAATTTCGCCCTTGCTAAGTCTTCTATCAAATTTCGATCTCCCGCCACAGGTTTCCATCTTGGAATGGGATCTCCTCTTTCTGCGCCTCGCCTTGCCTTCGGGACGTTTTGCAACTCCATGATCGTCTGCTGATCCTCCAACTGTTTGTTCCACTTCTCCAGATATTTTATGATCCATTGAGCTCTCTACAACTTTTCGTTTAATGTATCGATCTCAGCTTTCTACTCCTGAATGATCTCCCTCAATTTTGAGCTTGGAGAGCTCAAATCCTCATCAATCAACATGAAATCAGTATCATGGCCTCCTAAAGGGCCCTCCTCCTGCATAGGCCTCTTTCCTCTGTCCTATACCTATACCTGTGCTGCTGATGACGGCAATGAGACCCCGTCCACCCCGGGTGGAGATAGTACTGCTTGCCGGCCGCAAATAATACTCTAAAAGCCTCTCAAGTGACACCACCCCCCGGATGCGGGTGCTGGCAGAGTTAATGAGGATGATGGGACGGAGGTCAACCAGACGGGACGCCACCTGCCTTCCCACATGGGACCAACGCGCCCACCTGATCGTAGTTAATTCACCCCGCTTGCTCTTTATGGCATTAACCATGGAGGCACATTTCGATATGAAGGTTGGCGCTCGAGGCAGTCTCGACTGCAGCAATAGCGTTTCGTATCAGGTTAACTAGTTCGGTCATTCAATGTTGAGGTCAGATTGTTGCAGGGGTAAGCTGTTATATGTTATGGCTCCGCTTTCCCCTGCGCCGGTGAATTGGTGGTGCAATTCTGTTGCAGGCAAAGCCAGCGAGCGCACCATCACTGGGAAACGTAGTCGCAACACCTGTTGCTTGGAGCTGGATGACAGTCTACACATCTCTCTTTCGAGTTCTTGCATGTTGGCCATGGTTGTTCTGAGCATTCCTCCTTTGCTGCACCCTGTCAACTCTCCGGCTCTCCAGAGCTCCAGTTCAAATTAGGCTGCAAGCATGCCTAGGCTACGGCAGAGGATGCGTTGCATACGGGGGTCCTCTCGCAGTGCCGGGAGGCGTTCGCCCTCCTCTTCCAGCTCGCCTTCCGAAATCTCTTCTCCCTCAGAGAGCCTCCCTTGTCTCCACCATGGACGCCTGCTCCGTTCTGGCTGTAGGCTTGACTCTACCTCTGGCGACGCGCTGCCTGCACAGTCCCACACTGCTCTCTTCTCTTTTGATTGCACGCTCAACAGGCCGAGAGTCACTGTGGCCATTTCTGCTGTCTTTTTGGAGGAACCCCAGCCTGAGAATCCGTCGGAAGAGCAGGGTCCTGTCGAGGGCGCAAACGTTGACGCAACGCAGCAAGGTTCAAGGGGCCAGCCCAGCGGGAGCAAAGAGATTCTGCAGGAGAATTCGGGTCACGATCAGGCAAATTTGATGGAAACTCCTTCAGCGGTCCACTCCAACGCAGAACTCTCCAATGATCGTGGCGAACCGGAAGATTATGGATGCAGGATCGAGGAGGTTGCTCCTGATGAGTAATTCGGCCCTCTTTTTATGTTTCTCATGTTATTTCTCTGCCCTCTCTGAGGGCGTGTTATGTTGTTTTAATGTTTACTACAGTTATGGTCCAGTTTTTGTCAATGACCATCTTCAGAACTTACAAAGGGTCCAAGCATCGTTATTTACCGTCTATGTTCCTAGTTTTAGTCAAAGACATTCCAGTCCGATCCCCTGCGTGGGATTTTTTCAGTTGGTGGTTCTTCAGGCTGGTTTCCCTCTCGCAGGGCAGCCAAAAACTAGTCTCTGTCAGTTCAAATTGCCTCCACGAAGGCACGTTAAGGTTTCTCACTGATGTACGATATTTACCGTTAATAGAATACTTTACCTTAGAAAAAAAAAAAAAGTGACATATTAATCGCACAATCGGTAGGCTCGTCTCGTGACCTTCAACCGATGGGAAGCTTCACCTCGGCTCATGAATGACTCAGAAGGCTAAGGGGTCGGGGAAGAAATATGGGAAATTAAATCTTCCCACGCAATGCCCTGCAATCCAAGCTGATGTACAATAATGATCTTGATGAGTGCATAATGATAAATACTATTATACTGCTGCTCGGGAGTCTTCTTCTGCACAAGAATAGTCATCCTCTCGATGTTGCGGCACATGAAATATGGTATGTTCATCATCCTCACTCTCGTGAAATGCATCAATAATCTGATGTGGTATGCATAGAGGCATGAAAACCGGCCCTCACAACTGAAGTATCGGATAATGAGTCGCATCAAAGGCGCATAGGATTCCTTCAGAAAATGAAATGGGAATACCCTGCTGAGTTGTCTCACATAGCTAGGCCTGATGTAAGGTTCATAATGCACTCTGTCCACCTACTGTCCCTTATTCCACTCTTCACCTAAATTCGATAGTCCTATTTCCTGAGAAATGGTTTTTGGTGTCAAGGTGAAATTTACACCAGCAAGAGTTACCTGACCATCATGCAGATGTAAAACAAACAACCGAGCCAACTCCTGATGATGTTGAATCCGAGCAATCATCTCAGATTACTGATAACATGACTGTTGTCGAAAACATGCCATGGCAAGTGGGCAGGCCTGCAACTGAGTCAATGAGGTGGGCTCTTCTCTCACATGTTTTCCACCTTTACGAGGCCTTCTCGGTGCATGTAGCTCAATGGTAGAATCACTTTCTTGTTCATATGAAGATTCAGTGTCTGTTTCCATGGTGTTTGCAAGGTCTATGTCAAGTGTATGTTTAGTTTGTTGAAAATGAGAAATTGGTGCCTTTGTCTCTAATTGCCAAATGTGTGCCAAATAGGAAGGGACTGTGGGAAATATGGACAGTGGGAACAATGGACTGTAATCAAGTGAGATTTAAAATGCAAGGAAAGTCACTTGACTTTGTTTGGGAATTTGGGATTTGGGGATTTTATAAGTGAAATGGGAAAGGAAGAGTGATAGGGAATGGTAGGGTTTAGGAATAGGGATAATAGGAATTAGGAATAAGTGATTTTGGGAATGTAAGTGAATAGGGGATATGACTGTAGTGATGAAATAACAGTGAGGAAAGGGAACATGAGGTGGGAAATGAAAAGGATTTGGCACCAAAATTGTTTTTAAAACACCAATTTATAACCCTAAGGAGTAGCTTTAACAAAATGATAGGGTTTATGTTTTCAACATTCAAACTCTTATATTCCACTTTCAAACCACACCAAACACCGTTTAATAGCAATTGCAAGAGCTCACAAACTTACTTGGATCATAGAAGGCCGAGTCGTTTTGAAATTTTATGGAGAAATGAAGAAAATTTCACTTATCGGCCCTGTACGCCGCGCCTTCCCTGTGGGCCATGCAAATTCAATTTTGCACGGTGGAAAATGGCTATATGCGTCGCGACTTGCCAGTGCGCCGCGAACTTCTCCCAACGCGTCGCACAGCTGAATTTCACCCACAGTCGGTCTTCCAAAACCAGTTTTCGTTCTTCCACAATTCAATTCGACTTCACTGAGGTTTCTTGGTGCAAATGAACTGTTTGAATGGTGAACATATCTTGTATAGCCATGGACTTTGATTTTTTATTTCAAATAACCCACTTTCTAATGTTTCAACTTTGGCACTTTTCACTTTTTAATACAAACTCTGTTTTGCTTGTTTCCTTTGAGTTTTTTTTTTTTTTGAGCTGAATGATGAAACTTTTGACTATTTTTGCAAGGATGGCTGACATGGGATTTGGCAAAGGCGACCAGGGCTGCGCCTGAAGAATTTCACAACTAAAGAATTGAAAATTACATGGCATTTATTACAAAAGACAAAATTGACGATTTTTGTTCAAAACAGAGTTTTGAAGAAGAATCATGATCTAACATTATAACGATGAAATTTTTGAAATGAAATCTTATTCTGAACCTCCCTCATGTGCCTGCTGGCATTATTGGACACTTTGAAGACTAAATTTTCAAAACCCTAGACCTAATGAGACTGAAAACCCTAAAAGACTCTTTGCCCACCAAAAGACCAAACATTGACTGTCAATGACTCGAAATGATTTTGATGGACTTTGATGAACAGATACGGACCAGCAGGTACATGACATGAGGGATATGAGTGAAAATACCCTTCTGTCAGATGATCCATGCCTCAATGGAATTCAAATTTCGACTAGACCGAATGAGACACCTAAAATGAAATGCAACAAAAAATATTTTTGATCTCCAACGGAGGTATAACCAGACCGACTCTAACAAATCAAAAATAAACCCGTCTATGAAAATGGTGCCCCCCATTCCTCCTTTTCCTAATGTCTACACTAGAGCTCGAAGAGGGAGGTTTGCAAATATAGATAAATCTAAATCACATGTGCTAACCAGAAATTTCTAGCGTACATTCACAGGTTCATGTAGAGAAAGAGTATCATCCTAAAAAATTCCGATGAAGAACTCCCTCAAAGATGCAGGGTATGAGGTCAGTAGCAAGAAGAAGAAAGAGGAAGCCAAACCTATTGTTGGTACCAGAAAAAGACATACGAGAGGAAGCAACAAGTTCAGGCTCAAGTCCAAGGCTTTGCATAACCCAATTTTATTGACAAAGGTCATTGATATAGAAGTAAAATCTGAAGGGTTAAAGACAAAGGAATATAAGAAGAAAGATAAAAACAAAACCCCTTTAGAGCAACACATTGAACCCTAAAAAATAAGAAATATCCAAAAAGGTTAAAAAATAGGAGAATACCATTGTTAAAGAAGCAACCACAAGAACAACCAGATCAAGATCAGTTGTTGGCAGTAAATCAGAGTTGGAGAAGCTTGCTGAAGCTGCAACCCACATGGAAGGTAAAAAGGTCTTTTTTATAAAACACCTTTTTTGCTTATCAAGTACAATTTTGAACAGCAGCTCAGATGTTAAATAATGTAAGTCTGCACATATTTTTCTGTGTTTTTTGTGCATTAAAAGAAATGGCAAGCATTTTGTTCTCGTAGAGCTATAATTTATCTGCATACATGTTATCGAATGTTTGTATGCTTACTTTTAATCTTTTTTAATTTTGTACACAGCCACAATTCTTCGAGCTATTTAAGGAAAGGTAAGGATGTTGAGAATGGTGTTGGGGTGATGATGGAGCTTAGTGAAATGAAGTCGCCTTCACTAAGTGGGCCCGCAGGCAAATTCTGGCGCAAAGTCTATTTTTAGACTATGTCTATTTTTAGACATATGGAGCATGGTCCGGGGATTCCAGTATGAGATTCTTGGAGCATTGGTCATGTTGGTAAAAATATATGGGACTCTATTTTTGTGACCTATAGGTCGAAGAGGTCGAAGTCTATTTTTTGACTGCCTCTCCTTAAAATAGGGAAGTCAAATATTATTTACCCTTGATAATATTTAGACTATAAACTTCAGTTTACTCTCTTGGAGCACTTCAGTTCGAGCCTTGGAAGTGGCTCATGCATCTGACAGAGGAATTACGCTATTCCCAAGGGTTTGATGGCATCATGTATGGTTGACTTCAGTTGGACTTCAGTGGCAGAAGTTTGGAGGAGTTAATGAGACAGATAGTGGAGTTGTGTTCTGTTTATTTTAGTTGAACTAGTTGAGATTAGTTTAACTAGATAATCAATTAGTTATGAGTGGAGTGAATTAAATATTATTCAATTCATTAATTAGTAACTCATTATTCAACTCAAGAACACATCAGTTCACTACAGTGCATGATCAGTTCAGTGGAGACCAGTGAAAGAGGTAGATGAAAGGGTGGAGTTAGCTATCAGTGGCGACATCAGTTGTGGATGAGATTTGCACCACACTTGGAGGAATTTCCCATGATGATTGCGCTGTCAAGCCAAGGAGATTCGAACCTTGGATCTCTATATAGATAGGCCTGGATTGCGCAATAGAGGCAAGGCAATTGGCGGTGAGTTTTGAACCAGTAACCTGTTCAAAACTGAGCTAGATTGTGTGTAACTTCATGAGAAAGTACTGAGTACTTGTGAGGAGTATTGTACTGAGTTTGTTACATGATTTCTCCATTATAATATACACAATAGCTGCGGGGTTTTCAGCTATAATCTTTCCCCATACATACTGTGTTAATGTGTATGATGATTTGATGTGCTATCGCTTGATTTTATTTCCGCATGTTTGATGATCTGAGTGGAAGAGATTATGTGTTGCATATAAATTCGAATTGTATGTGATCAAGATAGTCTCGGTGAATAATTAATCATTATTCAGCAAATTTCTACATGGTATCGGAGCTATTGAAGCAGAGATTGATCATCACAGTGATTACAAACTTATTTCGGTAGACAGAGTCTGCATGCGGGCCAGGTAGCCTCCGGATTCATCTTTCTTCGGAAAGTGAAAGGTCTGGTAAATGCCCCTTGCAGTCAATCTCCGTGCTAGAAATAATTTGTTCTCACAGATCTAGAGCGGTTGAGCTTTGAGGTGGAATTTGAAATTTTGCAGCAGTTTTGTTTTCTTGGTGCCAGTGTTGAAAATGTCTTTCAACGGTTTGCGACTCGAATATGCTCTTGAAGGTAGTTCGAATTATGTTGCATGGAAGGATCGCATGGAGGCAGTATTAGAAGATAATGGTCTGAAGGAGTTCGTGGATGCGGATGTCCAAAGGCCCACTGATCCTGCTGAAGTCAAAGCATGGCAAAAGAAGATGGCGAAATGTCGAAGGATCCTGTTGGAGGGCGTCAAGGATCATATTGTATCCAACCTGCATGGAAAGGCTTCTCCATATTTAATGTGGAAAGCTTCGACGGATCTATTCCAAAGTAGGAGTGACCAAAGGAAGCTGGCGCTCAAAGATAAGCTCAGGAACATCAAGATGGAGAAAGGCGACAGTATCGCCAAATACCTCACGAAGTTCACTCAATGCAGAGATGAGATGGGAAGTGTGGGGGTGACTGTCGAAGACGAGGACATGGTCGACCTGGCTCTCCTTGGTCTTCCGAAGGCTTGGCACTCATATCAAGATAGTTTCAATGGTCGGGAGAAGCTGCCAGGATGGGAGCGCCTTTGGGCGGATCTCATGTAGGAGGAGATAAGGAGGACTACTCGAGATGGATCTTCATCAAAGGGAGCTGATGAAGAAAACTGCGCTTTGGTTGCCAAAGAAAAGAAGGGGAAGGGTAAGAAACCTTCTCATTCCGGTGCAAAGGGAAAGAAGCAGGATATGGCGAAAGTGAAGTGTTTTCACTGCCATGATCACGGACATTATGCTACCAATTGTCCAAAGAAGAAGAAGAACAAGCAAGCGGGAAGATCTGCAGATGGAGAAGCTTTGGCTTCACAGTTCGAGCTTGAATTTTCACCGATCGCATGCTTGGTTTCAAGTGTGATGGGATCGGTTTGGTTCTTGGACAGCGGTGCGTCATTTCATATGACGGGAGATCGGGATTTGTTCTCAGATCTGGAGGACAAAGATTTGGGTGTGCACATCGAGATGGGAAATGATGGTAGATACAGTGCGACTGGTATCGGTACCATATCCTTTCAGAGGGAGTCTGGTAAACCCTTTGTACTGAAGGATGTCATGCATGTACCTAGATTGAAGAAGAACCTGATTTCAGTAGCGATGTTGGAGGATAAGGGGTATGATGTGGTCTTCAGCGAAGGAAAAGCCTTCCTGCGCAGTAAGACTACTGGAGAGACCCAGAAGATAGGGGTTTGAACCAAGAACCTTTATCAGTTGTAGGTAGATGGCTGCGCAACTATGGCATGCAAAGCAGGAGAAGTGGTGAGCCGGGATGAGGAGGGCGAACTGTGGCACAGGAGATTGGGCCACCTTCACCATGGAGCTTTGAAGATTCTGCAGCAGATTTCTACTGGGCTTCCTAAGGGCACCCTTGCGCAGTCAGATCAGTGCAAGGGGTGTACTTTAGGGAAGTATGTGAAAGCCACCTTCACGAGAAGGATAGTCGCGCCACGACGATCCTTGAGAGAGTTCACACAGACGTGTGTGTTCCTTTCTCAGTTGCTTCGACAGCAAAGCACAGGTATTATGTGATCTTTGTTGATGATTTCTCTCGAAAGTGCTGGATCTTCTTCATGCAGAAGAAGAGAGATACATTCGCGAAGTTCTGTGAGTTTAAAGCATTGGTCGAGAAGGAGTTGGGGAAGAAGGTGATTGCTCTAAGGAGTGATAACGGTGGTGAATTCATCTCAGCTGAATTCAAGGAGTTCTGCAGCGCAGAAGGGATTCGGAGAGAGCTCATCGCACCCCATAACCCACAGCAGAACGGGGTGGCTGAGCGGAAGAACAGAACGATCGTGGGTGCTGCACGGGCGATGTTGCATGATCGGGGCCTACCCCTTCACTTGTGGGCTGAGGCATGCAATACAGCAGTGTATGTGCAGAACCGTTGTCCTCACAAGGTTCTTGGCATGAGTACACCAGAGGAGGCTTATTCTGGCAAGAGGCCTGATATTTCCCATTTGCGGATCTTCGGATCTCTTGTCTACATGCATGTGACGAAGGATGCAAGAAGGAAGCTGGATCCAACTGCTGAAGTTGGAATATTTGTGGGGTACACTGATACACCTCACAACTATCGGGTGTATGTGCCAGACAGTCGCAAGACTGTTGTGCGACGGGATATAAAATTTCGGGAGGAGAAAGCCATGCAGTGTTCGCTTGAGAGGGAGCTACACTTGCATGCAGATGAGGAGCTGTTAGTTCCTAAGGAGGAGCTTCTAGATGTGGATCAGCCACAAGAGGAAGTTCAGGAGGTGGAAGAAACCACCCATGCAGCGCCAACCATCAGAGGGCGCATGCGCACTACAGAAGCTGAGCGACTGGCTCGAGATGCAGAGAAGGTTGTAGGACCACCTACGGCACAGCGCAGACAGAGGCAGTCACCGGATCGGTACACTGGATACATGGCTCTTGTGAGTCAATGTGTCGTGACGGAGCCATCCTCTTTTGAGGAAGCTGTGGAGGAACCCGCATGGGTTGATGCCATGATCGAAGAATATGATTTGATCGTCAGGAACAGTGCATGGGAGATTGTCCCAAGACCGGTTGGGAAATCAGTGGTGGGTTCGCGATGGATCTACAAGGTGAAGCAGGCAGCTGACGGGAGTGTGGAGAAGTACAAAGCGAGATTTGTCGCCCGTGGCTTTTCACAGATCGAGGGGATTGACTATGAGGAGACTTTTGCACCTGTCGCAAGGTACTCTTCCATACGGACGATCCTTGCTCTCTCAGCGCAGATGGGGTGGCACATTCATCGGATGGATGTGAAGACTGCGTTCCTCAATGGAGTTATTGAGGAGGAGGTGTACATAGAGCAGCCTGAAGGTTTTGAGATCTTCAGCAGTGAGTCGCATGTGTGCCAACTCAAGAGAGCACTGTACGGGCTGAAGCAAGCACCTCGTGCTTGGTACACTCGGATAGACAACTACTTCACCGGGCTTGGATTCTCCAAGAGTGAGGCAGATCCAAACCTGTACCGGATTGTGGTGGAGGGGAAGCTGTTGATCATCGTACTGTATGTAGATGATCTGATTTTGACTGGCGATGAGCAGTTGATACTTTCATGCAAGGAGGATCTTGCACGAGAGTTTGAGATGAAGGACTTGGGAATCCTTCATTATTTCCTGGGATTGGAGATTTGGCAGCGCAGCGGAGGACTGTTTGTTTCTCAGGGCAAGTATGCCCGGGAGATTCTGGAGAGGTTCAACATGCAAGGCTGCAACTTTGTTGACACTCCTCTTCCTGGTGGTTGGAGGAAGGAGGATGCTACTTCAGCGGAGGTAGTGGATGCCACTGTCTATCGACAGTTGGTGGGGTCGCTTATGTATCTGGTCAATACACGACCCGATATATGCTATGCAGTTAACTAGCTTTCGCAAGCTATGGTTAAGCCTACCAAGCTCTTTTGGAAGGCAAGCAAGCATGTATTGCGTTATCTTAGTGGCACATCGGGATATGGTCTATGGTACAGACAGGAGGATGGAGCGAAGCTTTCTGGCTTCACTGATGCAGATTGGGCAGGGAGCCCAACGAACCGGAAGAGCACATTTGGAGGAGTTTTCAGCATTGGGTCGACAGCAGTTTCCTGGTACAGCAGGAAGCAGAGATCCGTGGCACTCAGTTCAGCAGAGGCCGAGTACATGGCAGCAAGCTTGGCTGCATGCGAGGCTATTTGGATGAGGAAGATCCTCGTAGGATTGTTCGGGTTGCATTTGGAGCCTACAGTGATTTACTGTGATAACCAGAGTTGCATTAAACTCTCGGCTAATCCAGTATTTCATGATAGATCTAAACACATCGACATCAGGTACCATCATATCAAAGATTGTGTTCAGCGGAGAATCATGATGCTTTCATATGTTCCCACGGAGGATCAGGATGCCGACATCCTGACGAAGGCGCTCACCGGGAGCAAGTTCGAATTCCACAGAGGCAGGATAGGGGTTGCAAATAATCCATATCTTGCTGAGAGGGAGTGTTGAAAATGCAGCAAGATGATGGAGCTTAGTGAAATGAAGTCGCCTTCACTAAGTGGGCCCGTAGGCAAATTCTAGCGCAAAGTCTATTTTTAGACTATGTCTATTTTTAGACATATGGAGCATGGTCCGGGGATTCCAGTATGAGATTCTTGGAGCATTGGTCATGTTGGTAAAAATATATGGGACTCTATTTTTGTGACCTATAGGTCGAAGAGGTCAAAGTCTATTTTTAGACTGCCTCTCCTTAAAATAGGGAAGTCAAATATTATTTACCCTTAATAATATTTGGACTATAAACTTCAGTTTACTCTCTTGGAGCACTTAAGTTCGAGCCTTGGAAGTGGCTCATGCATCTGACAGAGGAATTACGCTATTCCCAAGGGTTTTATGGCATCATGCATGGTTGACTTCAGTTGCGAAGTTTGGTGGAGTTAAGGAGACAAATCAGCAGAAAAAGGGGCAACATGTCAGCATACCCAACAGTTCAGCCCATATTTCTTCTCTTATTTCATCTACATCTGTCTTTTCAGTTAGATTTTGATGTGATATGGTTTTAATGTCCTATGACACCTATGTAATGTTAGGAGTAGTGTTTCCTTCTTTTTAGAAGAGATGGAGTTGGTGCCTCTCTTTCTATATATACCATTTGTAAATACCATTTCGAGGTTTGAGGTTGGTCTACCTAAAGACTTAATATAATAAAGAAAACCTTTTTGCACTTCATGCTGGAGGTTTTTGTGACTCAAGAACTATCTAATGTATGGTGTGTTTTCTCTCTTTGTTAATTACTTCTAATTTATGAGTTGCAACAACTAGTAAGGTGTGAGTGAGAAATTGTTAAATGATTTAATAGTGAATTATCTTCTTTCCAGCTTACTGAAAATCATATATGTGTTGTAGAACATGTTAGTGAATATTTCATTCATTCATTGGTCTTGAAGATGGATCTCCATGGGGATTTGAAACGTTGACAAATATTCTCTGACACCGTGGAAAATCCAGATTCTTCTTCATCAATTGATAACCACAGAAGCTTGAAAACCAGAATCTACTTTATGAATGTTGTTTACTTTTCATAAACAAATTTTGTGTAAATTTCCATCATTATAGCTGTGTGATTGATTTAAGATATGAATATTTCCTAGAATAAGTACCAGTTATCCATCTCCTTTCATTTGTTACACTCTGCTCCCTATACTACCAATTTACCCATACATTTTATAATTTCCACAACTTGACAAATGCATGAAAGTCTTAAACAATTTTTTTTTTCTAAATAAGACTAATTCTATTTATATAACATAAAAATACATGTCGACCACAGCTTAAGCTAGGTGAGCCTAAGAGCTGGGTTTGATTGTCAAAAAATACATGATTTTGAACTGCCCCAGGAGGGGAAACCAGTCCCTTAGTTAATTGTCTTGCCGCCCTCACTGGGGAATCCGGCATTAAGTTCAGAAAATAGACCCATGAAAACAAAAATTGACTTATGAAAATAACATTCTTCACTCTCAGCAAAGGAGAGCTTAACAGAAACACAAAAAACGACCCATTAAACCTGGGCTTTAGAGCCACGTTCCAGCAGAGGTTACCGTGTTTACTTGTCATTAGCAGGAGAGGGAGGTTCCTCCACAATGTGGCATCTGTATTCTTTGCTACTGCCATCTTCGTCTTCAGTGGTTGCACAGGTGGCTTTACCAGCTGCCTCATTCATCGGTTCATGTTCCTTATCAGCACTTTCCATCCCCAGCGGCGTGCTCTTGTCTTTGGCATCATCTTTGTCCTGAGTGAACTGAGGAGTGGGAGCATCGGAGGGGTTGAAGCTTGATGCTTCCACCCAAAGGGTGACAGTAATGAAAGCAGTAATTACGGGCTTGTCCATGGTGCAAGCAAATTGGAGCTCGGCTCTATGGGAGGTTTGGCGGAGAGCAATTTGAGTGGGCAGAGTGGAGACAGGGTTAGCAAAGGGCTGAGTGACTGGTTGCGAAGGAGACACAACATGGTGAGGCTGGCAGCCATGGGTGGAATGCGCCTGCCCAGCAGGGCAGGCTCTTCCCCTTTTTCTCCGGGTTTCAAGGTAGTGGCCACGACAGGAATCCTCAGAGGAGGAGTTAGAGCTTGAGGTGGGCCAAGAGTGAGTTGCTCTGCCCTGACTGCTGCCTCGACGACTTCTCATCCTTTGTCCGAGCTGAAGCATTTTGGTAGTGGAGCTCGGGCGATGAGGGCTGTGATGAGGACAGGAATGACGGGAATGACACTGCTCGGACAAGAGTGGCAAGGCACGCTTGGCAGGGGGGCGAGAATTCTTGAAGCAGAGTGCACTCTGAGTGTAATGGAAATCCGGCAAGATTTCAATGCAACAGAGCAATAGGTAGTGTCTCCCTGTGTGCATTCGAGCACTTGGCTTGGCACAAGCAGGAGGAAATAAGCAGCTCTGTGGAGCAGGAGACGAGCAATCAGGGAGAGCATGAACGGAATTGCAATGCTTCGGAGCCATTAAAAACCAGAGGGGCGACAAATTCTGGCGGTGGAACGAATTGATATCCCAAGTGCTATGCGGGTTGGCAACATTAAATGAAGGTTTAATGCGCCTGTGGGTGGCCATATGGCCACACCACGCGCATGATGTCGGGATCCTCATAGGGACAAACATCCCATCCATGTCAAATGACATCCGCATTCGGAAAAAGTCTTAAGATTATAAAAAATCATTAAAAATATTTGAGAAGCCATCCCACCACTCAAAAACCCTTTAAAATTTAAAATGAACTATGATGTGTAAGACTTACTTCTTTTACAATCAAGGAGTGACTCCTTGCGCTAACATCTTTTGTTACATTGCTAGGGAGGCGAATTGAATTTTATCCCTGGGTGAATGACAAAGTTATAAGTCTAGTTCTGAGGTGTACAGTTCTAGCTATCTTTTTAGACTGCTTTACACCTGGTGAATCCATTGTTGAAGTTTTGGATCCTAGAAGGAATAGAACTAGGGCTAACCCATACTCCCCTTTGAGAATTCCATTCCCTGGCCCTGAAAATATAATCAAGAAAAAGAGTAAACGAAATTTTGCTGCCTCTGCTACTGTTTTCTCAAAGGCTGCCCCTAAAGAAGTTTTTCAAACTTTATCCCCTGATTTTGCAGAATTTTTTTTACCTCCCTTGTTTTCCAACCAACAAACAATCTCTACATCACAAGTTCGTGCTTCATCATCTGTTGTTCACAATCCACCAATTGTAGTTCCACGAATCCCAACAACTCATACCATGGTAGGTCCAAACCCACCCCCTAATCGAATGGATCCAATTGTTATTGCAAGGTATCCTCCTTTGGTTTTACCTCAACCTATGAATGCATTACCTGCAGGATATTATCTCAAGTACATGCCTGATTTTAGTGGCGAGGGAGAGGTAACAGCTAAAAAACACCTTGCTGATTTTTATGCCTATGTTGACAATATGAATATTGAGCATGAAGATGTCTGGATGTTTTTGTTCAGAGTCTTGAGGGTGATGTTAGGAAATGGTTCAAATATTTGACAGTTGGTATCATAACTGGAATTGAAACCCTAGATGATACATTTTTAAGGAAATGGGGTGATAAGAAATATTTTCTGTATTATATCACTGAATTTGGTGCAATAAAAAGAAAAGAAGGAGAATCAGTTTCTGATTTTTCTAAGAGATTCAATAAGATGTATAACAAAGTACCTACTGAAATCAAGCCTACTGAAGCTTCAGCCAAAATCACTTAAGTTGGTGCCTTTGATCTTTTTTTTTGTTTATTATTGAGAGAAAGAAGATCTACAACACTAAAACAAATGCAGGAAAATGCACTGGAGGTAGATTCTAATCTGTTAGCAGCTGATAGACTAAGAGGAGTGATTGGTAGAGAAAAAAGAAAGAAAAAAGCTAAAGTTTCAACTTCAGGAACTTCAAATATAGATCCTAAGATAGATGAGCTAACTAAGATGGTCACATCATTGACTACTGAGATGTCCAAGCTCAAGATGGAAGCAAGACCAACTACCACTAGAAATATTTCATTTGATCATCCTAATAGGCAGCAGTTTAGAAGACCTAATGTTCCTCAAATTTTGCAACAAGAAAGAAGAGATGTTGATGATAAAAAAGTAGAGCCCCCTTTGCAGAATTTTATATTTGAAGATGAAGAGGAAGATGAAAATGTTGGAGAAATTTGTTGATATCAATTCTATAAGAGATAAAGAAGGGTTGATTCATCTTACACAAGCAGAGCATGAAGATTTCATGTCATATACTCAGAATAATGAAGAGATTCCTGGTCATTACATGATTGCATTTGATCATCAAAGTAGATACAATGTCATATCAAACAAGATTGATGATAATCCAAAGCCAGTTGCACAACCCAAGAAGAATAAGGATGCAGTTAAAGTTTCGGCAAAGAAGCAAGTGGTTGAACCAAGTAGATCAAAAATTCCGGTAGCAGTTAATCCTCCTTAACTTATAGGTAATAATTGCTCACAAAATACCCCTTGTTTTCAATTTTGAGAATGAGATACAAAAAATAAAGATTCTTGTTCCTCTTGTAGAACTCATGAAGAATGATGATTTCAAAAATAATTTTGTGAAAGCTCTTCAGTATCCACCTACTGAAGTAGCTTCTGATTTTGTTACCTTCAAGATGACAAGCCCATTGTTATTTTAGGTCCATTAGTAGAAGACAAAGATGACTCTACTCCTCATTTTTATCTATCTCTGAATATTCATGATAAAATCTTGCATAATTGCCTAATGGACTATGGAGCCTCACATAATTTAATGCCCAAGGTAGTCATAGATGAAATAGGTATTGAAGTAACTAGAGAGTACCAAGATATCTACTCATTTGATTCTCAGAATGTTCAATGCCTTGGTGTCATCAAAGACTATGCAATAAGCCTCTTTCAGTTACCTATGAGAGTGACGATGATGGATATTGTTGTAGCTGACATTTCTCCTAGATTTGGCATGTTACTTTCTAGGTCATGGATTAGAAGGTTGGGAGGAACTTTGCAAATGGATTTCACTTATGCTACTGTCCCTGTTTTTGGAGGAGAACAAAGAAGAATTTATAGAGAAGCTCAACTAGCATATATCATTAGTTACAACAAAGACCCCACTCAGATAATCCAATTTATGCTAGAAAATTTGATGTTGATTCAAGCATTTTACATATGGATAATGTTGTCCTATTTGCGGAAAAGTTTCATATTTTGAAGCCTACTGAAAAACAGATCAGTCATGAGCTATGGAAAATGTATTTTGATGGCTCGTGTTCTAAAGAAGGAGCTGGTGCGGGGATAGTTCTCATTTCTCCTTTGAAAGAGAGCTCCACTTTTTCTTTCAAAATTGAATTTGAAGAAACTAATAATGTGACTGAATATGAAGCTCTTTTGATTGGTTTAAAAACAACAAAAGACATGAATATTTCAGAAATTTATGTTTTTGGAGATGTTGAACTTATTATTCAGCAAATCAGAAATGTTTATCAAACTAAGCATCCAAGACTCATAGATTACCGAAGTGCGGTATGTAACATTGTAGAAGATTCACTCTTGGCTTTTAACATTTATTTTGTTCCAAGAGAAAGTAATATTTTAGCTGATTCAGTTTCTATTTCAGCAAGCTCATTCAAGATTCCAATACCTATAAAGCTAAAATATGAAGTGGAAGTTAGGTTCAGACCTAGCATTCCTAATAATGCCAAACATTAGAAATTTTCTGAGGATGATCAAGAGATTAGAAGATTCATTGAAGCTGCTGAATAATTTGTTGTCCTAAACATTGATCAGGATGAAGATTTCGTGAAGGATGATGCTAATTTGCAAGACACCAAAAATCTACAAAAATAGATTTCTAATCAGCCTATCATTCAACTGCTTACCAATCACATTCCCAATGGGCTAATACCAATCAATAAGCTCTTTGATCACAAGGATGTCTTATTCAAACCACATTTGGCTGAAACAGAAGCAAAATTGGAAGATTTCAATTTGGGCACAGAAAAATAGCCAAGGAATGTGAAGCTGTCAAAAGATTTATCAGAAGAAAGAAAGACTGAATATCACAAGTTGTTTTGTGAATCTGTTGATGTTTTTTCCTAGAAATATGAGGATCTTAAGACATATAACACACCCATCGTTGAGCATAGGATACCATTGAAGGATGGTACTAATCCTTTCATGTAAAAATTAAGACAAATCAATCCACTATTGTTACCAGTGATGGAGAAGGAAGTGAAAAAAAATTTGGATGCCAAAATCATCATTCCATTGAGATACTGAAATTGGGTTGTTAATCTAGTTCCAATAAGAAATAATATTGGTCAAGTCAGACTATGTGTAGATTTCTGGAATCTTAACAAATGATCCAGGTGGATTAAACAGGTACAAGTACAAGTGGCTCAGCACAGAGGACTCAAAAATAAAAGTGTTTGAAAATCTCTCGAACTAGGTTCATGTTGTAGATCTCGCCTTTTTGGTTCCAATGGCGCAGACAACACTCAATTCCGAGTCCGTATGAAGGAGTTAGAGCTAGTCAAAGTTTCAGGTTGACTTGGTGACTAGGCAGCCTTAAGGAAGGCACAAATTCGCACTTTTCAGGCCACCGGATTCTGGCCAGCTCTGGCATATTTTTGGGTGAAATTGTGGCCTACTTAAATCTACTCCTACGGTCCAAAAATGAATTTTGAATTTCGTATAGGTTGTTTTAAAAATAGAAAAAAAAATATTAAAAAAATAAGGGGGTGGTGGGCCACCATCCCTACCACACCACCCACATGTTACAACCCTACATAAACAAATTACAACCAAGATGAGTGGGAGTTGAACCCAGGGCCAGCGGGTTGTTGGCCTTGCCCACGCGGTCACCCCATATAAACCATAAAATTGTTTTAAAACCCAACCATCGCACCATGATACGGTGCGCTAGCAGAGATCACAGGCGGGCCGCCCAATATGGGTTGGCCCCCCCATAAACTGACATATCAAAATAATGCAGCGGGTTTAAAAATATATTTGGTGGGGTTAAAAATATTACAACATAGTTTTTAAAAATAAAAAACGCCTTTTTATGGAGGGGTCGGGGTTTGACCACCCGACCTTCTCCCTCCTAACATGGATCCAAACCAACTCGTCCAAACGGGTTTTTTTGAAGACTCCACCCACGAAATATACTTAAAACCAACATTTGCACAGTTCTAGGCCATGGAGGAGCATAAGTGTGCACACGAAGTTTGAGGTTTATTATTTTTTTATTTCAGGTGCAGTGGAACCATGAGCCAAAAAAGAGGCAAGCGAAAACCTGATTGAGGCCAACTTTCAGGAGGGCAAAATTTTGGCTTTGTCCAAATGGGACAAATTTTATGTAATTTTTGCACTACTCGACGCCACGAGTCTGATGGCATGCTCAGTTTCTTCATCTTAGTTTTCAATTTTTCAGCCACTTTTGGAAGTGGGTTATGCAGGTGTCAGATTTCCACAAGTGAGCTGTCATTTTCACCTTTTTTGACACCACAAGATTGATGGTGTTTTCGGATTCAGCCGCAGAGCAGCTCAACCTTTAGAAAATGGTAGCATGAGGTATATGATGTGGATTCCATGTACTTCTTCATTTATTTCTCTTTGAGATGCATTATGTCTTGCAAATCCCAGTTGTTACATGAGTCATGGGATCTTGCCTTGTGTTGTTATTGATGTATTTTCAGCTATGGATTTGTGTCATGTATGAGATCCCTTTTATGCCACATTGGCAGGATGCTCGCTTTCATATGTGTATTAGTGATATCACTTATTTTCCAGGATGGGTAGGATACTCTTATTTACTACATGTCAGTTATGGTCATACTGATAGGAGTCTTTCTTTATGTATGAGAGTTCCATAGTGGAACATCTCTTAAAGAAGTCAAGCCACTCCTGCGTGAGGGCAATTTTTCCTTGTATGTCATAGGGAAACACATCCATTTACATCTTCTTCTTACAACACATAATGCAGTGGCCGACACCATCTTGACACTGAGGCCCGGAGATGTAGTCCCTCCTAGACAAACTTCGTCATCAAACGACGTGTTATTATGATTGTTGATCTTGTTCATTTATGTTCCTCTTATTTACAGCTATAATTGTTCATTTAAGTTCATTAACGTCTTAATTAAATGTAATTCTATTTATCAGCCGAAGTAAAAGGTCTTGGTTAAGGGTATCAAGAATTTACCCTGGATCAACAAATGCCCCAAGAAATATAATTATCCATTTCCAAATATGAGGCATATTCTTCAAAAGGTAACTGGGTCAGACAAAATTTCCATGTTAGATGGGTTCTCTGAGTACAATCAAGTTTTTTTTTGGCTAGAAGACTGAGGGAAGACATCATTCACAACTCCTTAGGGAACATTTATGTATGCAAATATGTCATTTGGGCTTGTGAATGTTAGAGCTACTTTTCAACATGCTATGGACTTTGCATTCATTGGAGAAAAAGATAAATTCTTGGTCATCTATTTGGATGATATTACTATTTTTTCAGCTTCAGATCAAGAACACCTTCAACACTTGAGACAAGTGTTTGTTAAATGAAGGAAATATGGTATACCATTGAATCCAAAGAAGTCTCATTTTTCTCTTAAATAAGGTAAGATGTTGGGTCACATATTTTCTAAAGATGGAGTGAAAATTGATCCTAAAAGAGTGGTTGCAATTCAATATTTAACACTTCCAATATCCAAGAAAGAGGTTCAATATTTCCTTGGTAAGATCAATTTATAAAGGAGGTTCATTCCAAATTGTGCTGAAGTAGTAAATAACATTACTTGCATGTTGAATAAGGACAAAGAAGTCAAGTGGAAATTTAAAGCCATAAATTCATTTGAGAAGATCAAAAAAGCTATTATTGAAGCATCTCAGTGGGTAAGCCCTGAATACTCAAAGCCTTTCTTGATCTTCTCATTTGCCTCTCAAGATACTATTGTTGTTGTTTTATTACAAAAATATTCAACAAATAAGGAAGCCCCCATAGAATTTTTCAAAAGAGCCCTTAGAGATGCAGAATTGAAGTATGAAATGTTGGAAAAACATGCATATGCATTAGTGAAAGCTCTTAAGGCTTTTAGAGTTTATATTATGCATGCTCAAGTTATTGCCTATGTACCTTCATATGTTGTTAGAGAGATATTAGTTCAACCTGATATTGATGGAAAAATAAGTTAGTGTGTGACTAAAGTTCTTGAATTTGATTTAGAGATAAAGCATACTAAACTAATTAAAGGTCAAGGATTAGCCAAACTACTAGTTGAAGAAAATTGTAAAGTTTTGGGCTTGAATTTCATGGATGACAACTTTCAAGGGAAATTTTTTGAACCTATTAACAACATGACTGTGGATGTAAAGCTTTCTGAGTGTAGCTGGTATAAGGATATCATTTATTTTCTGCAACATTTTAAACCTCCTCCAAATTTTGATAAAAGCAAAGTGAGATCTTTGAAGCTGAAAACTGTTAAATTCTGCATCAAAGAAAACTTTTTATATTGGAAACATCCTACAACAGTTTTTTTGAGATGCATTGACCCAGATGAGTCCAAGGAAGTTATTTTTAACATGCTAGTAGTGTGTGTGGAGGTCATCATTATCGGATAACTATTGCATACAAAATACTGAGATCTGACTATTTTTGGCCTAACTTATTTTTTGATGTATGTGCTGAGGTGAGATTATGTGAAAAATGTCAGAAGTTCATTGGTAATAAACATTTGAAGTCTTTTCCTCTGAAGCCCATAGTTTTTTCTACACCTTTTCAGCAATGGGGCTTAGATTTCATTGGAGAAATGCATCCACCTTAAAGTGGACAGCATCATTGGATTCTTGTTGCAACTGATTACCTCACCAAATGGATTGAAGCAATACCTACAAGGAATGCTACTTATAAAGTTATCATTAATTTTCTGGAGGGAATCATAACCAAATTTGGATGTCCATCAAGGTTAGTAGTAGCTAATGCAACTGCTTTTAAAGCTACTCCATTGGTAAATTTCTGTGGAGATTATGGTATTCAGCTTACTCACTCTACAACTTATATCCCCAAGGGAATGGTTTAGCTGAATCATCAAACAAAAGTTTGTTAAGAATCATCACCAAGCTATTGGAGCAAAAAAAGAAAGCCTAGGATTCAAAATTGAAGTTTGCATTATGGGCTGACAAGGTGACAATCAAAATGTCTATTAATACATCACCTTTTCAAATGGTTTATGGAACTGATGTTGTTTTTCCATTCCAATTGGCCATTCCTGTAGCCAAATTTTTGAAAGATCACGAATCTGAGCCAAATGACATAACCAGGAGAATTTATCAGATCATAGAAGTGTAGAAAAAGCGAGAACAACAATATGATTTGGTGAGAAAATATCATCAATATGTAAAGCAAGTTTTTGATAGAGGAACTAAAAAGGAAGATTTTCAGATTAGAGATCTGGTGTTGAAATGGGATGCACAACATCAAGACCCAGGTAATAATTCCAAATTTGATGCTTTATGGCTTGGTCCTTCCAGAATCTCAAATATTCTGCAAGACAATACTTTTGAGTTACAACATCTTGATGAGACAAAACTATTTGGAGGCCCATTTAATGGGCGCTTTCTCAAGAAATTATTTTACTGAGTTTGTTGGTGGCCTAAGTTCATTGTAAATACCAGTGTGTTTCATAATAAGACTCCATAGCCCAATGAAAAGTCACTGAAACTACAAAAGGTTCTTAGAGCCTTGCAGGGAGAGCTCTATCCCATGTGGAGCTAATGTTAGCACAATTCTTTGCTAAGTCATGAGTCTATTTTAATTTTTTGTTTTTGTTTTTAGGATTAGACTTTGTAAATTAAAAAAAAAATTGGTCGCTACCGAAATTTCTGGTAGCGCCTGTTTCAGCATTTTCGAACATTCTGTTTTAATTATGTTTTTGTTTGCTTTTCTTTTAATCCGATGCTACCGGAAATTCCGGTAACTTCCCTTGTTTTTAAAATAAAAATAAAAGGTGCATCCTCTTTGTGCCAAGCCACGTGTTCGTGTTTTAAATACGTTTTAAATTGTTTTGTTATGATTTAAACCATGTGATAGGATTTGTTTGTGGTCAGTCATGTTAGGTTTAAGTCGTGGTATATGTGTAGTGTCTAGGTGTCAATCCACAATAACCAAAGCTAGTTGTTGATCCCGTCATGTTTGTCAGCTGAGTTGGTTCAGTTTCATGTCAAAGTATGTGATTATCGATTGGAAAAGATCATGGATCTGCAGGTTTAATGCAATGACCATTAGGATGGTCACGTAAAGATGTTGCTAGAAATTTAAGCTAATAATCAGCATGTAGTGGAAGTGACTTCCAGTCACAGATCCGCTTATCTCCAGCCACCTGTAGCATGCTATCTGAAGCTATGCAACCAACTGAAGATAATGATGGCTATCAAATGGTGTACACTATGGTCAAGGATATTTTTCATAATGAGAATCCATTGCATGGGATGGTGAACCATCGTTGTTGTTTTAAATCACCAAAAAATAAGGAGGAGTATCAGTTGTGAGCTTAGTTGTTGGAGAACGAGTTTTATAGAGTTTTAGTTGAGGAGGAGTTTTAGATTTCAAAGGAAGACACAACAACACCTGTTAGGTGAGATCTTCTAGCTTTTCTACCTATCAGATTTTAGTAGACAGAGTTATTAATTTCTGAATATGACTAAAAGAGGAGGAAAGATCAAACGAAATGAACCACAAGGTGTTGACCTAGTGGATGCAAATTCGAATATGAGAAGGTTGTTTATATAAGCAGGGTGGTATTCTTTGTGCACTAGACTGGGAAGCTCTCCCTTAGAAGTAGCTCAAGAGTTTGCAAACCCTTTCAATGGACAGGAAGCCACAATCTATGGTCTTAAATTGCAGGTATTGATAGATTCAATTGTTGAGGCATTCAAGCTTCCACACAAAGGAGAAAGGTGGTGTAAAGGTTAGGTTATCACTAGAGGAGACCTTAGCAGTTTCCTTAAGGATGGACATAGAGATCCCAACTATGCCAAAGGAATTCCCAACAGCTACCTCAAAAATGAATGGGTGTAAGTTGTTAAACTCATCAAGATTTACCTCACTTATGAAAGGAGGTATACTGTATTATTTCTTTATCATATGAGATTTATTTTTCATGTTGCAGGTATGAAGACCCTCAACTTGCCATACTTTTTGCTGAAGAGTCTGACAAAGATGTCAACAAGGATCCAAACACATACTGTTGCTTTAGAATACAACTTGTATCATCAAGGTGTTAGTTGGAGAAGAGTTAAGGAAAAGAAATCAGACATGGGACCATTTCTTGTTTTATAGGGTAGGCCAATCTGCACCCACACCTCCTTCCTCACAATAATAGCCACAACCTACAAGAAGAACCAAGAGGAAGGCTAAGAAGGAGAAGATCCATAAGGCTAAGAGCAGAAAAGAAGAGATTCATTTAGTCAAGGTTGAGAGGAAGTTGGAGAAGCGAGAGAGCTCATCAATCAATAAAACCAAGTGTATGAAAGTGGTGCCCCCCATTCCTCCTTTTCCTAATTTATACACCAGATATTGAAGAGGAAGGTCTGCAACTACATATAAATCTAAAGCACTGGTGCTACCAGAAATTATGGAAGCATACATTCAGCAGAAAATGCATAAATAGTATCAGCCTACAAAGTTTGATGAAGAACTCCGCAAAGATGCAGTGTATGAGATCAGTAGCAAGAAGAAGAAAGAGGAAGCCAAACCTATTGTTGGTACTAGAAAAATACATACTAGAGACGGAAACAAGCTCAGCCTCAAGTTCAAGGTTCTGCACAATCCAAGTTTATTGACAGAGATCATTGATATAAAAGGAAAATATGAAGGGTTAAATACAAAGGAATCCAAGAAGAAAGATAAAAACAAAACCCCTTCAGAGCAACACACAAAACCCTCAAAAAGAAGAAAGGCCCAAAAGGGTTTAAAGGAGGAGAAGGCCACTATTAAAGAAGAAACCACAATAAAAACTAGATCAAGGTCAGTTGTTGGCAGCATATCAGACTTGGACAAGCTTGTTGAAGCTGCAACCCACATGGAAGGAAGGTAAAAAGGTTTTTTTTGATAAAACACCTTTTTTCTTATCAAGTGCAATTTTGAACAACAGCTCAGGTGTTAAAGAATGTAAGTCTGCATAGGATTTTCCTTGTTTTCTGTGCATTTTTGAAAAATAAACAGAGTGCTACCAGAAATATTGGTAGCATTACATTTTTTGTGCAATTACAGGTTTTTACCATAATTTCTGGTAGCACCTGTTTTAACTGATTTTTGACATGTGTCAGCAAAGTTTCTGATCTAGTTAAGGAAAGAAAATGAATCATAACCAAATGGATATAACAAGTGATGGTGATAAGTGGTTATGAGGTTGTTGGAGGTCATATTGAATGAAGATACATGGTTATTTAAGAACCAAAGACATAAGGAGACAAATCAGCAGAAAAAGGGGCAACATGTCAGCATACCCAACAGTTCAGCCCCGATTTCTTCTCTTCTTTCATCTACATCTATCCTTTCAGTTAGATTTCGATGGGATATGGTTTTAATGTCCCATGACACCCATGTCATGTTAGGATTAGTGTTTCCTTCTTTTTATAAGATATGGAGTTGGTGATTCTCTTTCTATATATACCATTTGTAACTACCATTTTGAGGTTGGAGGTTGGTCTACCTGAAGATTTAATATAATAAAGAAAAACCCTTTTTCACTTCATGCTGGAGGATTTTGTGACTCAGGAAATATCTAATGTATGGTGTGTTTTCTCTCTTTGTTAATTTCTTCTAATTTATGAGTTGTAGCAGCTAGTAAGGTGTGAGCGAGAAACTTTTAAATGATTTAATAGTAAATTATCTTCTTTCTAGCTTATTGCAAATCATACATGTGTTGTAGAGCATGTTAGTGAGGATTTCATAAAGGATTTGTGAAATAATTTATGCATGCAATCTACTCTCTGAATGTTGTTTAATTTTCATAAACAGAGTTTGTGTAAAGAGCCATCAATATAGCTGTGTGACTGATTTAGGATATGAATATTTCTTAGAATAAGTACCAGCTATCCATCTCCTTTCATTTGTTACACTCTTCTCCCTATACTACTAGTTTACCCATACAATTTATACTTGCCACAGCTTGCCAAATGCATGAAAGTCTTAAATAATATAAAAAATCATTTCAAAATATTTGAGAAGCCATCCCACCACTCAAAAACCCTTTAAAATTTGAAATGAACTATGATGTGTAAGGCTTACTCCTTTTGCAGTCAATGAGTGACTCCTTGCGCTAACACCAGGCACACCACAAGCCTTCGCTAAACTTGAGCTCGGATAATCTTGTTGAAAATTCTTATATCCCACAGAATTGAAAAAAGGGGTTCTTCTTCAAGCGTACGAAGGAACTCCGCCAGGTGCTGGCCATGTGCACTCTCTTTCCCTTTGTCATTTCCATGACCAAGTACTTGGATAGATTCCCATGTGGGTAGAGCCACTTCGAATGTATAGGAATAGGATTTTGGCAATTGTGCCTTATAAAACACCATGACAGAGTTATTGAGGGAAGAACATGCATGGACGAGAAGTGCATGTGAAGTAGTTGGCCCAACTTCCTACCCCACCACCTCCTCTTCTCCACATCAAGCCCTTGGTATTCCCTCTCCCGTGCACAACACTGAAGCAAGCAAGCCAATATTAGCACCATCATTTCCACGTAGAACATAACAAGTAGAAAGTGATGTTGGCCTTCATTAGAATATTTCTCTCCTCCTCTTTTCTGGTGGCAAGCTTCAGGCGGTGCTCGATCTGCTCAACCTTGGAAGAAAGCACCAGGAATACAATCCTAGGCCATACCCTTCCACAAAAAGGAAAAGGAAAAGTTTGTGCAGGGAAAAGCATGGATTTTTGATGTGATAGGAAAGGCCAATCAGCACAAAGATAATAGAGATCATCGAGGCTGCGATAAAGGCCCAGTCCAATGGGGTCATCTCCTCATGAGGAGAATTATGATAGCAATTGAATCAAGTCCAAGTTTATGTTGGTAAAATTTGGCATCGATGTCAATATCCTACACAAATTGTGAAGCAAACCCTAAGTGAGTAATTCCTATATGCTTAAGTACATGAGTGAAACCCTAGATTATGAAGTATATTCCAATGAAGATTTTGGTGCAAAACCCTAAGTGCATATATGCCCCTAGATGTTTAATAAATTCCCTAATGATATGAATGGGCATATTAGTGTTTGTTGTGCTAAGATCAAATTCTGAATATAAACAAAGTTCTTGAGTATTAAGAGGTAAATTTCAAGATTTCCATGAGTTTTTATGTGTTTTTATGTGAATTTCTTGAGCAAATTAACATAAACAAACACTTAACAACAACATCTAACAGACATGAACATCACCATAAACAGCAACACAACAACACATGATGAATGGTTTCACCTCGACTAGGCTACATCTCCTTAGTCCATCTTCCAATGGCTTGGACCTCTTCTATTATGCTCAAAAGTGTGATTACGTATGTTTACAATGCTCAAACAACTCTAAAACATGTTCCATCAGCTCCAGAATGCCCAAAAATTCCTGTGTAGCCTCTTTCTACCTCAAATTTGGTAAAAAAATGATCAAGTTTTGGTCTCCCCTAGTTCCTCCACTATTCGTTGTATAAAACCCCCGAATTCCATCACTGAACCCATAATTTCACCCTTGAAAGCGTTGACAAAGCACCAATTTCGCCAAATACTAGGCAAAATTGTCGGAGAGCTTAAATGCTAAATGACACATTAAATCTGATTGATTAACCATAATTCATATGGTTTAAAAAAAAAATTATATACGAAAATCCGCCGCATGGTTTGGCTAATCGTCGGCATGGTGGTCACATGGCAGCATTAAGTGTTACAGTTAGCTAACGATGACCTGACAGTGGTTAACTCCGCAGACTCCGCAAGCGGTCTTGCATAGGTCACATGGTGTTGGAAGTGTTTGTGGTTATGGTTACGGTTAATGGGGGGGCGCGGGGCTAGCCTCTCGCCTCCATGCAGTGACTAGGGATGGGGCTAGACCCCGATCCCCACCTGCAATGCACATTTTATATGACAACAAAACAATGTTAAAAACATAGTCTTGTAAGAACTATTGCAATGGTGTGTTGGTAATGCAGAGTGTTGTGTATTGTGAGGTTGCGAGTTCAAAACCTGCCCGCTCCACTTGATCTATAACAAAAATTTTGGTGGCCCTCAGGCTGCCACGTAGCGGCCCCTAGCTGGGCCACGTGGTAAGATGTGATTGGCCTTCCAATACCCAACCAAAACACACCATTTTGACCCAATATAAACATGCCACTTGGCACAATACCATACATCAGAGGAAAACCATTGACCAAGTCAACCAGCAAAGTCACCCTACAATGTAGGCGTGCCCAATCAACTATATGAACTGCTGAATGGGTTGTCCTACTTTTTTTTTTTTTAATTTTCTTGTTTGACAAAGTGGAAATAACATGTTTCTAGGTGCATACGATGTCAGTTTTCTGTGAAATGAGTTGCGACGAATTCAAAACTGCGAGATCTATGTGGTTGTTCAGGTTCCACACTATTCCGACAACTTTAATTTTTGAGCATAATTTTGAGCATCTGATCACACTTCCCCACTAGAATATTTTTGACCCCAAAATATCTTTCATTACTAAACATGTGGGTGAAGGTACAACCCCCTCACCCTTCTAGTATCAATCCATTATAATTTCCATGAATTCAACAATTTGAGCTTTTCATAAAAACTGATCTTTTTCCTTGATTCTAGAGACCCCGTCTTGTTGTTGTAGATACCATCCTGCTGAAATATCCTAGAATTTGCAAAACAAAAAATTGTCCTTGAAGCAACAAACTTGTTCCCACCTCGCTCATCAATCAAAGAAAACTTGAATAACTTAAAAGCTTTCTCACCTCGAATACTATCGACATGGTGATTTTTAGCTTGTCTTGTGTTGTACTTGCATTGACTTTTGAGTGAGTGTTTGTGCTATTGCCACGTACCATTTGAACCCCAAAATAAGTACTTGTGGAACCTATGCCTTTTTTTCATCTTTCTTTGGCACTTTTTCTTTTATTTTTGCACCATTTAGCACCGACATTTTGTTCCAATCACTGTTCATCAATGATGTGGACTACTGCAAATCTTTCACATCTTGTTTACTTCTTTTCAAAGGCAACATGTTAGAGCCCCAAAACATCTTATTACAACCATTAGTAACTTCAATGAAATCATATTGTTGATTTGATGCATCTTCTTGAAAGGTCGCATTCAAAAAATCATTATTCTTGAACATTAACAAAGCCAAATTTTGACTTGCATTCACTATTCTCTTCATTTCTCTCGCATGTATAAGAGACAAACTCATATTATTCTTATGCGCTCTAACTATGTACTCAATTAAATTCTTGAACAAGTGGTATTTATTCTCATGGCGATGAAATACTACCCTCCTATCTTAAAGGAAAGGACTTCCCAAAATAACACCTAAAATATCAAGCAGAACTACATCAAGTTCAACTTTGTCAAGAAATTTTGAATTGATTGCAAACCTTAGGATGCACTTCCTTGTTACCTACAAGTTTTCATTCTCGCATATCCAAACTAAAAGATAAGGTCTTGGATGTGAAAAAGTTTCTAGATTTATCCTCTTAACTAAGTCTTCAGAAATCAAATTGGCTTGAGAACCACCATCAAATAGTGTGTCTATTTTGGTATGCCTTGAAACAACTCTAATATGAAAGAGTTCAATTCTTGTATCATCATCTTGAGTTACATTAGAAAAAATTGAAGAAATAGTGCTTTCCATGTTCTTACCTTTCAAACCCATTATTGTAATCTTGGTTTCATCTCCTGAATCTGAACCTAAGTCATGTTCAATGATTGCAAATATTTTCTTCTTTTCTTTGGTTTTTAGTTTGTTGGGCTTCAACTTTGGATGGAATTGCCAACATTGGTCTTCATCATGGCCATTTTTAGAACAATGTTTACATGTGAGTTTCTCGTTCTCTATTTTAATAGAACCATTTTTCTTTCCTTTTCCATTAAACATACCCTTTATTTTACCTTCATACTCAAGGAAACTATCACTTTATGCACCATGTTTCCCTCTTGATTCTAGATGTGTGGCTTGAAAAAAAACCTCATCTAAGTTTGTGGGATTGAACATGAAAAAATTATGTCTAAGATAGTTGTGCAAACTGCCAATATACTTTAACAAAGTATCCTGAGAAGATAAATTGACACCCAAAACTAGTTATCTTCTCTTAAACTCTTGTGTATATCTTTGAACACTTTGTCCCTTACTTGTCTAAAAATTTTCCGGTCCATTATGGCTTTCTGTATATATGATAGAGGGTAAAATTTACTTCTAATTGTAGCAATGAAATAAAACCAAGAGATTTAAATCTTCCCATGGTTTTTCATCTCTTCTCGTGTCTTGGCTTCCCACCATACTAGTGTTGCACCCTCTAGTCTCAAGGAAGCTAGTTTAATATTTGTATCATAATCTTGAAGGTTTTGAATCCTACAGTAGATCTCCAACTGACAAACCCAATTTTTAAGCTTCTCTGCATTCACTTCACCATTATACATAGGCAGCTCAAATTTAATATCAAGTTTTAACAAGGGTTCTTTACCAATTCCTTTTGAGGTATGTTGCGAGTATGAGTAAGGGTTGCAGTAGTGGAAGAGGATGAAGAAAAAGGTGAAGATGTTGGTGAGGATGATGGTGGAGTAGATGGTGGATTATCACCATTTAAATTACCTCCTCCTTTTGGAGAACCCTCTCCTCTTGGAGGCCTGTAGCTTTCACCCTACAGCCTTGTATTCCTCTCTTCATAGAGGACCTTCACCATCTCTGTCATGTCAAATAAAGCCTTCCTAAAATCCTTCTCATATTGTGTCATGTTATCATTTCCTCCTTCACGAGACATGCTTACTGAAGGTTCTACTGCAACTGGAGATGAACCTTGTGGTGGAGATTGTGCCCTCCTTCTCCTTTCTCCAACTAGAGAACCCGCACCCACAAGCTTGCCTTCTCCTATATTGAGCTTCAACCTTGTAAGCATTTAAACACTAGAAAAATAATTAAATCCTCCTTTCGCAAGTAAACCTAGAGCTCTGATACCAAATTGATCTGAATGGGAATATTAGTGTTTGTTGTGCTAAAATCTAATTTAGAATATAAACAAAGTGTTTGAGTATTAAGAGGTAAATTATAATTTTTCCATGAGTTTTTATGTGAATTTCTTGAGAAAATTAACATAAAAAAACACTGAACAACAACGTCTAATAGACATGAACATCACCATAAAAAGTAAAACACCAACACATGATGAAGGAGTTCATCCCGCTTGGGCTACATCTCCTTGGTCCAGCTTCCAATGGCTTGGCCCTATTCTATTATGCTCAAAAGTGTGATTACATAGGTTTACAATGCTCAAACAACTCTGAAACTTGTTCCATCAGCTCCAGAATGCCCAAAAGTTCCTATGTAGCCTCTTTCTACCTTGAATTTGGTAAAAAGTTGTTCAACTTATGATCTCCCCTAGTTCCTCCACTATTAGTTCTACAAAACCCTCAAAATCCGACATCGAACCCACAATTTTTCCCCCAAAAGCACTAACGGAGTGCCAATTCCACCAAAAACTGGGTGAAATGGTCAGAGCGCTTAAAATCATAATGATGCCTTAAGTTTGATTAATTAACCATAATTCATAGGGTTTATATATATATATATATATAAGAAAATCTACCGCATGGTTTCGCTAACTTTCGGCATGTTGGTCACATGGCGACATTAAGTGTTATGGTTAGCTGGCAGTGACCTGACAATGGTTAACTCCACGAACTCCGCAAGTGGTCTCGCATAGGTCACATGGTGTTGACAGTGTTTGTGGTTATGGTTACGGTTAATGGGGGAGGGGGGGGGGGTGCGTGGGGCTAGCCTCCTGCCCCCGGGCGGTGACTAGGGCTAGGGCTAGACCCCGACCCCCACCCCCAATGCACATTTTATATGACAACAAAATAATGTTAAACAATAGTATTTTAAGAAATATTGTGATGGCGTGTTGGTAATGCAGAGTGTTGTGTATTGTGAGGTTGCAGGTTTGACCCCCACCTGCTCCACTCGGTCTATAAAAAAAAATTTGGTGGCCCTTGGGCTGCCATTGGCTGGGCCATGTGGCAGCCTATGATTGGCCTTCCAAAACCTGACCAAAACATGCCATTTCGACCCAATACAAACATGCCACTTAGCACAATACCATACAATAGATGAAAACCATTTAAAAAGTCAACCTACACAGTCACCCTACCACGTAGGCATGCCTAGTCAGTTCTATGGACTGCTGACTGGGTTTTCATGCTTCTAAAAAAAATTTGCATGTATGACAAAGTGGACATAATGCGTTTCGGGGAGCATATGGTGTCGGTTTTCCATCAAATGAGTTGCTTTAGATTCAGAACGATGAGGTCTACGTGGTCATTCAGATTCTACACCACTTTGACAACTTTAATTTTTGAGCATAATTTTGAGCACCTGATCACCTAAGCTCTAGAATATGCCTTAATCTTAACTTTTTGATGCAAGTCCCAAACCCAATATTTATGATGCCATAATGCCACATGTCCCAATAAGATATAAAATATAAACATTAATTCTTGTCCTTATTACCCTAGTCTAAGATAAGATTCTCATTGAGTATCATTTCCCTAATTATGAAAAACCTAAACCTAAACATTAATTCTTAAGTTCTTCATAAGCCTTACTCTCTACCCTACTAGATTGTTCATTCCCTAATAACCCTAACACACATATCTCTTAAAATCCCCAGGGAAAATCCTAATTCTCATACCTTAATCAGTTTCTAAATTTCATAATCCAAAATTATAATATCATTGCTACACAACATTTTGCCACTATCCCTGCAATCCCCATCTCGCCCATTGGAGGGTCATTTCTGTGACCAATAAGCAGTGTCATGTCTTGAAAAAACCATCATTGTGTCCCTTTACATGAGAGTAACATTCGTCTTGTTGACAATTCCCTGAGCAGGACTGTAAAAACCCTTGTTTTTTCCTTGGCGCAAGTAGCTAGTTAAACTCCCGTGCCGAGCTGGAAAATTAACACTGAGCCCACTCCAGTTGGTTCTTTGTCCTAGTTAAGCACCTGAGCCAAGCTGTTTATAGAATTTTTTTAAAACAATAGAGGTGGAGGTTCTATTCCAACCACCTCGAGGATGAGTCATTGGGAGTGGTTGAATTGAAACAACCACAGACTCCCTCCTTTAGTTAGTAGTTTCCACCTCCCTTGGAACTCTCCTAAAGTATAGGACTCTCTCCTACCTTTTTAGGGATCCCAACCTCCTCCTTTTCCTCTATAAAAGAAGCTATCTCTCTTAGTACAAGCTATTTGAACTTGGAGAACTGATACTATAGTTGAATGACTACAGAAGATAGATAGAAGGAATTACGTTGAGGAGAACTTGCGTCTATGCCTTCACCCCGTCTGAATTCTCTGAAGAGCATCTGAGACATGCTTCGCTTGAACCCCGCTGGAGGAGACTGCGACGTCAAAGCATCAATTGTAACTCTTCCTTCATTCATTTATATACATGACTACTATTTGGTTCCACTGTTGTGTTATAATGTTTGTTTAACACAAAATGTTTAGCCCTGTTTGACTGGTTAATAGTTATGAATGGAATGTTGTCATATTGTATGTTGTTCTTGTTTCCTTGTTCTTTGTGCAGGTATCCAAGCCTAATGGCAAACGGACTGTGACTTGCCGAAGCAGGAGCGAGAGGCCACCACTACTACAGCAACAACGACAACGTTGGATTCTAGGTAGCTCGATCTACCGTTTCCCTTGTTCATTCAATAATTAGGAAGCAATACTTTAGCGTGTCCCTTTGTTTCTAGACCCACTCTAGGGCTAGAGGGATTGTCTCTGTCCGTAGAGATGATTTACCTGCATAACAAATTGGCGACTCCACCGGGGAACCAAGCGAGTTTTTCATTTTATCTTATAAGGTCAGTTTCAATTATTGCTTTAGTTATCTGTTTTTTCTAGTTTCCTTGTTTAGTTTTCATCCTCTGTTCAACTCCAGAGTGTCAAAATTAACCTCTGCTCATTAGGTTTTGGTTTTTCCTCTTCTTCCCATAGTTACCTAGCTTGGCATAGTTTTTCTCTGAACAGTCGTGCCAATTGGCACAGGTTGCTCTTTTTGCGGTTGCGCCAATCCCTATATGGTGCGGATTATAGCCATACATTCGCGCCAACCCCTATAGGAATTGGTTTGACCTCCTTGATGAGTCTTTTGGTCAATTGTGCCTGCTTTTGGGTTATTTTCTATGCATGATTTTGCCTTTGGGATTGTGTTAATTGTTTTCGACTTGCTTTTCTCAGTTGTTTTTCCATCTTCCTATCAGTTTTAGTTGAGGCCTTCGGGTTTTTAGGTGTCCTTGGGCACTGAGCCTTTTGTTCGAAAATCGAGTCGGTTTGATTGTTGTCAGTGCCATTTGTGGCTTGATTTCACACAGTTTTCCTGATCTTTTGAGTGATTGTCTTGGTTTCAGAGTCATTTCGTTTTCTTGATTGGTTCTTCACCCTTTTTCTCCAAGCATAGATTACATTGCTTGTTTTGGATCATTTTGAAAATTTTCTCTTGGTTTGAAAGATTGCGACATTAGTTTGAGTGATTTCTTGTGTTTGTTTCATGATCTATTGAGTCATTCAATTTTGATTCCTCTGCAATACTTAAGCTAGTGTTTGCTTTTTTTTTTAATGTAATTAGTGCATCATGTACTTCTTTTCATTGAAAAAATAAAATAAAAAAGTATTTTGCATTCTTTCTTGCATTGAAAGTGAAATACTCTTTTGCATAACTAGCATCAAATTATCTAGGAAAGAGTTTTATTTTCGTATTCTGTTAGATGCATTAGTGGATTTTTCTGCATAACTTCCTTGTTTTCTCTTTGTTTGAAAGATCTCTATCCTTCTCATAACTAGCATTCATTGAATCGGAAATGATTTTCATTTGCATATAGCTTGCATTTAGGGATTTTTTGAGATCCAACATCGATAGGACCTTAAAACTGAAACGTAATTCAAGATAAACTTTAAAACTTATTTAATTAACCTAAGGAAGCATTGAAACCTATTGAAACATTTTTAGTGGTATAGGCTACAGACGTGTTCCAGCATCTTAAAACCTAGTAGCTGTCGTTCCCAATTTGGCTTTAGACAGCGCTAGTACAAACTTGTGCTCCCCATACCATTGAGTATATAAAGGGAGACCCTTCTAGGTTGCAATCCTTTTATCCATAGGAAGTCGAATCTGCCGCCTTGTAACCGTGATACACCGAACATAGCATTCGGGGAGACTACCTCCACGTACGTCAAGTCCTTGGTCATTTCTATTTCATTTGATCACCAAGGTGTATATGGCAGTTCATTGAAACCTGGTATACCCTCTTTCTTAGTATTCCAAAGTAGTCATTTTGATCTTTTCTTGACTCTTTAAAAAGAGAAGATATTGTTGATAACTTGTCCTTTCATGCTCATTTAAAATTGAAAGTGACTAGAGTCATCTTTGGATTGTTTCTCGACTCTTTAAAAATGAAACAACAAAATATGGTTTCAGTGTCATAAAATTAATCACCTACGATCACACAACCGTTAAAGTTTTATTACTTGGCCTGTTTTTTTTCCTTGGTTTTGATCTTGGAGTCCTCGATTGGTTTTCTTTTTTCATTTATGTTTTGATATACGGTCATAGTGGCGGAACCACCAGTTTCGTCGTCTTCACTGCCTCCTAGTGGTAGTTCTTTCCCGGACGTTTCTTTCGAAACTCCTCAGCCCACTAGGTCTGCTGAGGTCTCGCGGTCTATTCTCCCATCTGTCCTACCTCTTACTACTCGATCTCCTCCTGAAGAGCTAGTTGAGTTCAATTGGTCCCCTTCAGGTGCTTGGTTTGGTTTTGGGGAAGAAGGATATTTTCCTCCTCTTATGTTGGGCTCGCCATTTTTGTCTGTTGTTGTGCCTGCCAGTCCCCATAGTCTTTTTGAAGATCTTACGGCGGAGCCAGATATCGATTCATCTAGTATTGTTGGTAGTGAAGGAATGACTGTTTCCACAGGAGAATATCAACTTTTTTTGGAAGATGTCCCTCATGTTTCTACTCAGTCTTCTCCACCATCAGTGTCACTTCCACCTGGCTATTGGTCCTTGAGTCATATTATGTCTAGTGTTTCCTCCATTGTGCATTATAGTACAGTAACTCCTTCTCAAAGTTTGTTCTTACCTTCATCAAGACTATTGCCTTCCACACCTGGTTCATCGATTACTGTTACATCTGTTCCAGTTCAACTTACGGTCTGTGTGGCTTCATCCACACCTATTGTTACCCATCAGTTGTCGGGATCTTTTCACACTCGTAGGTCTATTTTCCTCAATCCAATGTGGCTTGTTAATCCCGGTCCTAGTAGATCACAATCTATTTCCGCAGAGGCCCCACCTGCTTCTAGTGTTGTTTCCACTACTCCTGTGATTCCTCGCAGTCTTACTTTTGAAGAATATATGTTGGTTGTTCAGCAGTAGATTTCTTAGGGTTTTCAGCAGTCTCAGGCTCTTGGTAATCCTCAATTCCATAACTATGATGTTATCAGTAATCCCATTTATATATATCTGTATCATTATGATGTGTATGGTAATCTGGCATATTTGCCTCCAATTGATCCTTATCAGGCTGTTTATGATCCGTATCAGACTGTTACTCATTTGGGACCTACCCTACCTGCGCAACCCTCTGGCTTGCAAGGACAACCCTCATCGGGACAACATTTAGCTCAGCAGGGCCCTGCTTCTGGTCCACAGGGACAACCATACGGTCCACAAGGCCAACCTTCACAAGGTCAACCTTTGGTCCAACATAGAAAACGCTCCGGTCTATTTTCCCAACCTTAGAATCAACTAGGGCTATCTCAGTCTCCTGGGGGGGAAATCTACCCACCATAGGGACAACCTGTTGCACCACAACTGAAGTCACATGTTCAGTATGGCCAACATGTTGTGCAACTAGGACAACCCTACGGTCCTTCTTCGGGTCAACCTGGTCATCAGGGACAACCTGGTCCATCACAACCATCGGGCCAACCTTTCTCACAAGGCCAACTCGGTGGCCCTCAGTACTCGGTTCAACCTGCTCAGCAACCGATTCATCCTGCTCCTCAGTTGGTTCCATTGTTTCAGTAGCCTATTTTACCTATTTATAGTCAGCCAAGTTTACCCGCTCAGCAGCCTGCTCAACCTGCTCAGCTGGGTTCGCCTTCTCAACCGTAAGGTGCTTACTAACCTTAAGGTTCATATAAACCAGTATATACTGCACCTCAGGTTCCTTACCCTCAAAATCAACCTGTCTATCATTAACCTCAAATTCATGCTTGCATTCCATAGAAGACTCCGTATGCTTCTCAACAAGGACCTCAGTGGTCTACTCCGACCCAGTATCCTGGTCCTCAACCCCTGTATCAACTAACTTATCCTACTTCTAATCCCTATGATCCGAATCCTCCGGGATAGAATGCATGGGTACAGAATCCTACTCAGACTAGGTGGAATGTACATGCAACTCCTTATCAAAGACCTCCGATGAATTTCAATACCCAATTACTGTTTCTCGCTACGTTGGAATTACCTGATGTGTCAAAGTTGACAAACAATCCTATTCTTCATAACCCATATTCGCCTTCGGTTCCAACCAAGATTCCTAGTGATTGTCCTAAATTTGAGGAAAATTCTGGTGAAGACCCCCAAGCACATTTTATGACTTACCATTTGTGGTGTTCCTCTAACCCTTGGGTTGACGATTCTATTAGACTCTGTCTTTTCCAGCGAACTCTTACTGGTGCCGCTGCAAAGTGGTACATTGAGCTATCTCGTGGCATCTTTTAAGATTTCAAATCTTTAGCCATGGAATTCCTTATGCATTTTCAGTTACCATTCTGTTATGAGACTGGGACGCACCTCCTCACTTCATTGAAATAGGACTGAGCTACTCATATCTCAAATCATATTCATGAGTGGAGGTGTCGTCGTCGCATGATCAAATTTGAAATTCCTGATCAGCTTCTAACTCATTGGTTCACCACCTCCTTTGTCAATCAGATTGCCAAAGACATAGCTATGGGGGCATGTGTAATCAAGGAATAAGCCATTGCTTACACCCAATACCTTGATCTTGTGTACTCTTAGTCTGGCACATTATATGATATCTTGCTTGATGCTCTCTAACCTGGAACTTCTAAACCACCAAAGAATCCATCGGTCAATGGTATTATTGGTTTTGTGTCTCAGACTTCTCAGAAGTCTTCATCTTCAAACTCTAGGAAGCCGAAGTCTACTCCTTCCAATAATTTTGCTTCTCAGTCTACTCTAAATTCTAGTAAACCCGTAGAAGTTAATGTCATTTAGGCCAATCCTATAGATAATACTTCTAAAAGTAAAAAGAAAGGTAAAGGTAAAGCCAAAACTGATACCCCGAAACAGGATTCTCAGAAATCTCGTGCTGGTGATGGTTCTCAACGCAAACCGAAGTACCCTTGTTTAATCTGTGACGAAGAGCACTTCACCAAAGACTGTCCTCGATGGTCTGAAGTGAGCTAATTGCTCAAGGGCACCCAGGGAACTCCGACCATTCTTAAGGAACCTTTCCCATCTCATCAGACTCAGATTGTAGAGCAACCTCTGTCCTCTTCCCCGTTTGGCTCTCAGGTGTTCATGATGAATGGTTGAAGCACTGTTTCTTTTGCTACTCGGTCAAAAAATTACATTGGATCTCGTCAGGCCACGAGGAAGGAGATCGCGGATGGTCCTCCTCTTCCTCCACCTATTACTGGTCCTCTTGTGATTGAAAGGCCCAATTCTGAATCCGTTGTGCAACCACCTTCCAAAGGCGTTCTCCGCAAGTCTTCTTATAATCCTAACGCCATGCCACTCACCATTACAATATTTTTGAAGACTGGCTCAGGTGCCATCCACCATGTCTGCATTAGAAGTACTTCAAAGCTGTCCATCACAGCGAAGAGATTTTTTATCTGCAATTGGCAGGATTGATCTTGTCGATGCTAACCTTCTTGCTTTCGATCTAGAGAATTTTGTTCCACGACTTCCACATCAGATTGAACACATTATTCAAGTTGTTATTAATGGTCTCAATATTCATCGAGAAGTTGTGGATGAAGGTGCATCAACCTCTATCATGTCATCTTCATGTTGGAAATCCATTGGTTCTCCAGCTTTAAATTCATTACCAAATTCCTTAGAAGCGTTTGATGGGAGAGAATCAAAGCCTTTAGGTGTTCTCGCTAGTTTACCAATTATTTTGAAAGGGAAGACACTATATGTCGAGGTTGAAGTCGTTGACACTAAGCTCAATTATAATCTTCTCCTCGGTCGCAGTTGGACTCATTCCATGTTGTGTGTTTTGTCCACTCTCTTTCGTGTTTTGAAATTTCCACATGAAGGAAAGATTTTTACTGTTGATCAATTTTCTTTCTTCACCTATTCTTCCGAGAACAATGTTCCATATGTGGATAAGATTCCCACTCCCTAAGAGAGCGTAGGGCCAGGTATTTTTAAAGATCCTACCCTCATGGGTTTTTTTCCTCTTCCTCCTCCTAATACTATTCAGATTCATATGATATATCGGTCTGATGACCCATGGATTATTCCTTTGGCTAAACATATTGATTCCTTTGGAGATTCGATGCCTTTGAGTCCAATTGATATTTATTATTGTGAGCTCATTGCTGCTTCAGAACCTCCATCCTCTGATCGTGCTCCTTTGAGCATGTCTCTTGACATTTATTCTCAATCCCCCTGGTTTGGTGATTCAGATTCGCTTGATTCGTTGACAGAGGTGTTTCCTTCTGATGAATCCATCGTGGAAACCATGTCTCTTGAGGATCTGTCGTGGGATGATGGGCATCATCATTCCTCATTTATGCCCAGCCTCAGGGCCATGTCTACTTGTCTCGAGCATTTTGTAGCTCAGGTTCCTTATCCTCCACTTCAATTTCCTATTTTGACACATGACATCTTTACGGAAGGTAACTTGAGTAGCATTACATAGACGATGCCTATTGACATTTCCGTTAAACCAATAATTGTCGAGAACATCCATATTGGGGTTACTTGTTCTTCTGATGAAGTCCAAGTTTATACTAGACTTTTTCGCGAGTTTCGTGATGTCTTTGCATGGTCCTACGAAGAAATGCTCGGCATTGATCCTAGTATAGTGGTGCATGAAATTCCTACTTATCCTGGTTCGAAACCTATTCGCCAACATCTTCGTTTGGTGCACCCTAGAAAGACTGCCGCCATTAAAGCTGAAGTTGAAAAAATTCTACGAGCTGGTTGTATTTATCCAATTCCTTTGATAGAATGGGTCTCTAATATTGTTCCTGTAGATAAGAAGCAGAGAACTATTCGTGTCTGTGTTGATTATCGTGACAATAATCGAGCTTGTCCTAAGGATAATTATCCTTCTCCATTTATTGATCAGATCATTGATGATTGTGCCGGGAGTGAGATCTTTTCCTTAATGGATGATTTTTCTGGTTACAATCAGATTAAAATTCTTTCGAATGATCAACATAAGACTGCCTTCATCTATCCTTGGGGTACTTTTTCCTATAAAAAGCTCCCTTTTGGCTTAAAGAATGCTAGGGCTACATTTCAGCGAGAAATGTCGTATGCTTTTCATGATATTCGACACATCATTTAGCCTTATCTGGATGACCTTCCTGCTCATTCAACTAAGCATCTCGACCATCCTAACCATCTTCATCAAATTTTTCTTCATTGTCGACGTTACAATATTTGGCTTAGTCCGCACAAGTGCGTCTTTTGCGTTGATTCCGGTAGACTTTTATGGTTTATCGTATCTAAAGATGGAATTTGCCTCGATCCTCTAAAGGTTGAGGCTATTATTAATCTCCCCTCTCCATCCTCATTACATCAATTGCAGAGTTTTCAAGGTAAGGCTAATTTTCTACGTCGTTTTATACCTAACTATTCAGAAGTGGCTCAGGGATACACACGTTTATTAAAGCAGGGCATCCCATTCTGTTGGGATGAGATTGCTCAAAATTCTTTTGAGGCCCTAAAGATGTTGCTTGTCAACGCTCCTCTATTGTGTCCTCCTAACTATCATCGTGATTTTTCCCTTTATTTAGCTTCCGCTTTCAGTACGATTGCCATGGTTCTAGTACAAGACAATGATGACGGTAAGGAGCATGTTATTTATTACCTGTCTCGTAACATTCTCGACCCTAAGATGTGCAATTCCCACATCAAGAAGTTAGCATTAGTTGCAGTACAAGTCGTTCAGCGTTTTCGTCATTATATTATTTTGCGTACGGTGACTATGATTTCTAATTGCAACCCCATGACCTATATATTGTCTCGATAATTGCTGGGGGGGAAATACTCGAAGTGGATTGTTATCCTCCAAGATTTCGATTTGGAATTTACTGCGGCCAAGTCAAAGAAGTCATTAGTCTTTGTTGATTTCATTTGTTCCCTGCCTTCAGACTCTCCTTCGTCACGTCCTGAGGAATATATAACAGACGACACTCTTTTCTTGATTAGCACCCTCGATCCATGGTACGATGATATCATCGTTTATCTCCATAATTCTACTTTCAGATCTGAGTTGATGAAGGATGCATGTCGATGCATCCGTCATCGGTCGCAACCTTATCGTACAGTCAGGGATACCCTCTATCATGTCAGAGTGGATTCCATTCTTCATTAGTGTTTGACCCTCGAGGAAGTTGAGAAATTCCTCAATGATTTTCATAGTGGTGCCTATGGTGGTCACATGTCTGGTTATGCCACTGCACAAAATATTCTTCATGCTAGTTATTTCAAGCCTTCTATCTTCAAATATTGCATTGTCGCGGTTCGTAAATGTCATGATTGCCAGGCTTATCAACGCAAGATGCATGCGCCGCCTGTACCTCTTCATCCTGTCATTACCGTTGGTCCCTTTGTGAAGTGGGGCATTGATTTTATGATGTGTAACCCTCACTCAGACGGGGGGCATGCTTATATTATCGTAGCTGTGGACTACTTCACCAAATGGGCCAAATCAATGCCTACACTTGCTGCCGACGGTAAGACAGCTGCTTAATTCATATTCAATCATATCATTGCTAGGTTTGGTGTCCCTCAAGCCATCGTCACCGATCATGGTTCCCATTTTCGGCATTAGATGGTAGCCGAGTTGACTTCTAAGTTGGGTCTGCCTCATAACAGCTCAACATTGTACTATCCTCAGGCCAATGGCCAAGTTGAAGCTGTGAACAAAGTCCTTGTTACTATGCTTCAACGTACGGTTGGGATCAATAAATCCAATTGGCATCTCTTGTTATTTTCAGCTCTTTGGGCATACCGAACCTCAGTTAAGAGTGCAACCGGATTCACCCCTTTTCAACTGGTTTATGGGCTAGAAGCCACTCTTCCGATTGAATGTGAAATACCTTCACTTAAGTTGGTTTTTGAATTACTACTGAAAAATTCACTGGAATAAGAGCATCTCCTTTATCTTGAAAGGTTAGATGAAAACCGCCTCTTTGCTGCTTTTGTTATTGAAGCATAGAAAAAGCGGGTCAAAGCTCATTTTGACCAATCAGTTTCCCCTCATGCTTTCGTTGAAGGATATCTCGTCCTCCTGTATGACCAATCTCATGATAAGCTGGGGGCAGGTAAATTTCAACCCATGTGGCATGGGCCTTACATTTTTAAACGTGTATTGCAGAATGGGGCCTATAAGCTCATTGATTATGAAGGTCATCTGTTAGAACAACCCAGAAATGGGTTATATCTCAAAAATTATTATGCATGAGCCATTCATGCATGATTTTTGTACATAAGTGTTTTTTTTTTCATTTTTTGTACATGATTTGATTTGGTGTGCTTTGCGAGCATTTTCCTGCTTATTTGGGTCTTTTTTTTTTGTGCAGATGTTTATTACCCCTTATGTCGGTTTCATGGATGGTGCTTCTTGCAGTACCAGGAATTTGTCTTCAACAGCCTGGGTAATCTATGATCCTGTTGGTGAATTGATAGAACTACAAGGTATTTTTCTAGGAAGAGCTACAAACAATGTCACTGAATATAGTGTTGTTCTTGAAATATTAACAGAGGCAATCGATCTCGGCATATGCACATTGCTTGTAAATCTAGATTCACAGCTTGTTGTTCTACAACTCAATGTTCATTATTCAGTTAGAAACCCGTACATTTTGAGATTGTATTTACGTATTCGTTTGTTGGAAAGAAAATTTGATTTTATCATGTATCTACATATTCCTAGATGAATGAATGCATTAACTGATACAGTGGGACAGACATTTGCGTAATTTGTGAAATCATCATCATGTGAAAAAGATCCATATAGGAAACCAGCTGTATATGTATGTATATATATATATATATATATATATATATATATATATATATATATATCACATGTTTACATCAGTGTGCATCATACTTTCAAAAAATATATGTGTGTTTCTGTTACATCCTGAGACCCCATGTCTCTCAAAAATACAGATATAAAGCCTAGGTGCCTAATCGGCGTGATGCTCATGATAGCATGTCACTGCCTGTACAAGCCGCCTCAGCAAGCGGTGAATACGGCTTGACACCCTGACGGTATATCTTTGGTAGGCGTATGGAACATCGTCGAATTGTGCATAATCTGGGACTCCATGTATGATCCCCTCTAGGTTGCGCACGAGCTCCTCTGCCTCGCTGCCCTCACCATGAGGGTCGAAATCACAAAGAACTCGCCTCGCTATTGAAGACATGCCCGTGGGTCTCTATGGGCTGACATCTACGAATTCATGGATTTAAAGTCAGAACATACATAAACAAAAAAAAAATATTCATACTCATGCAAATTAAAAATGATTCTTACCCAAATCTTCATCCCAATCCTCTCCCTCCGAGAGTGGGAGGTCTGGATCACCAGTAAAATCTATACAAGAGTAGGGCCTATCCTCTGTGATGATCAACTGTAGGCGGATCCAATCAAAGAAATATGGTCCAGGACATTTTTTGACCGCCCCCTACCCTTGGCATCATACCCGCCCATCGGGTCATCTGTGGTTCTCTCGCTGGTGGTGTCAGGACTGTGACCTCCTGACACTGAAATATTGGTAGTCGTTCCAAGAAGAACGATACCAAGATAGACCCATAACCAAACTACTTCAATTTAGTCTTCTTGAATTTTTTTAGCTGGCGTTTCATGTTTATTGTCACAGCCTCTGCCCAGTTATAGATGGTCGCTGACAAGTATTCTACAACAAGAAGCAATTTTGTTTTTTTTTCTTCGTGTGGTGCTTGCGATCCTGCAGCTCGTTTGATGGTATGCAACACTACTTTTAGTGCTAGTTCTGGGATAGTTTAGATGTCAACTTTCCCACTACATGTTCCCTTTCGTGCCCTTGGAAACGCTCTCTCCATCAGCATGGACATGCTCTCCATGCAAGGATGGTTACCCGTTAGGATCGGTGTTTCTCCCCTTCACGACAATCTCGTGATAAAATAGACGTCAGAAACATCAATCTCAAGTTCCTGATCTCGAAGGATGAACTTTTCATGGTTCTCATCCCATATACTGATCAAATATTGTAACAGCTCTCATTGAGCATAGATACATGGTGTCAAGAAGAACTTCTTTAGTCCACAGTCCCTGAGAGCTTCTGTGCATCTCTCATTTTCCATGGAAAGCTCGTCTTCTTCGTTGTGTTCTCGTTCTTTCCATTCTATCACCATTTTGCTTCTTTTTACCTGTAAACAAATTCATATGAGTGATATTAGCCTTTTGGGAGCTTGGATTTGTGAGTAAATGGGGTTTTTGTCTTACATTATGCACAAAAAATGGCTAGCGTCGTTGGCGCGCCCTAGTACAAAAAATTGGTCAGTTGGCGCGACTCCGTGCCTGAAACCCACGCCAACTGCCGTGCCCTAATTTTCATACTTCCTCCCTTATTTATCAGAATTAGAAGTTGCAGGTAGTAAGAAATGCCTCAAAATGAAGGGAAGGATCTCGGCTCTTACCTGGAACTGACGGATTTGAGATTGATCTGCTGGATTGCCTGCTATCGTCACCCTAAAATCACACACTAAAATGGGTAATTATTTGCTCCACAAGAGGTAAAGAGTGAAAGTAATTTTTTTTTACCATTTTTGACATTTTATAAATTTCTACAAACCTAATTAGGTTTTAAGACATGTTTTTCAATTATTTTATTATAATATTTTTCAAAAAATGGATTTTACACATTTCTCTTGTGCAGCAACAGTTTTTCCAGGACATAGTGATGAAGTAACGAGTTAAATTTTATACTTTTTCGAACCCGGTAAAAACACGAAAAAGTCACTACTAGAGTCATATTTCAGCTCTTTTCTGACTCTCTAAAACTGAAAAGATTGTTGAGACTCTTATTTTTTGGAACTTGTTAATGGCTGCAAAACGATATCTAACCAGTATATGTTTACCCCTTTTTCAGGCTAGGATAGATTATTTACGAAAAAGGAATACCTTGGCTTATCGCAACTAAGAGGTTCTTTCAGATATTGTTTTCTACCTTTTCATATCTAAGAGACTATTTATGAAAAGGGCCATGATGGAGTTTTCTTTTCTGCCTTCTTTTCAAACTCTCTAAACATGAAAAGATGTCGATTTCTCCCTTTGTCAGACTTGTTAAACCCCGATGACATCGGATTTCGTCATCATGACGTTACTCAAGTTCCTCCTTCCTAGGGCTCGTAAAATGTACTAGGATGGATTTTTCCGAAGGAAAACTTATAGCACAAGCATATGCTATCCCCTTCAAGCTTGTTTTAAAAATAATTGGGGTACTCACAAAAAATGGTGGGGGAAAATGGAACCAAGTTTTAGTTATGTTGGCAGTATGTTGCTCTTGAACATGGCACTTGTCTACATTCGTGTTGGGTTGGGGACATCTAATTTTGTCATTTTTGCCTCCATGGGTTTGGGTAATCTCTTTTGACCTCCCATCTGCTCTTTGCCACGTCGTCATGATTTCAGATCCTTTAATGTCAAATACTTCCAAATCCAGTGTCGTGCTGCTGATATGTTCAAGAGAAGTTTTCCTCTGCAGTTTTCAACCTCCCTCTGATTCTCTATTGGTCTTGATTCACTATTATCATGTTCCTCTATCTCATATCGATAATGTGGGAAACATTATGGCCCACCTTTGATCAGGTCACTTCCTGTCAACTTCAACTCGTTGTCCAGGAATTTGATTGAGAGACTCAATTCTAGTACCTTGGAGCCTGCATGCCTTAATGGAAGGTTTTTTCGCATTTGACGCAAGGTCCACATCATTGGTCTTCGATTGAGTGATTCTGCGGATGTTAGACACCATATCACTATTCACATTCTGTGGATTGTACTGGTTTTACGTTGAGAGCCATTGTCATTATTGGTGGTTTCTCTCATGCTTGTTAACAACTTTCATCATTGGCTGGAAATCAGGTGATTTTCTTGCATGTTTGACTTCAGCTCATATATTTGCATGCCTGAAATTGTACTTGTTTCGTTCAAGATGGAGCACAAGACCATGGATTTTGTCTGATAAAGTCCAGGTTACAGATTTTGCTAGATTGTTATAACTTATTACATGACTCTTTTGATTGGATGGTTGCGACCATACTTGAGTCTATTTATTGATCCTTATTGCTGGATGGCTGCGTCCATACCTTGAATCTCAGTTTTTATATATACTCTTTTATGGATGGCTGCACCCATGCCACATGTTCAAATATTGGAGATATCAGTTGTATTTGTAATTACAGGTTTTTCGACAGCGGTGTTTGGTTCGAAAGCGTTCTCATAAAGAATTTCGCCCCTCCCTCTCCCTCAGAACTCATGCTTTAGGGGGAATTTTTTATACAAAATTTTTTCATTGTCCCTCCAATCCCCATATCACCCATTGGAGGGTCATTTCTATGACCAATAAGTAGTTTCATGCCTTGTAAAAACCATCATTACATTCCTTTGCATGAGAGTAACATTCCTCCTGTTGACAATTCCCTAAGCGGGATTGTAAAAACCCTTGTTTTTGTTTTGGCACGAGTAGCCAGTTACACTCCCGTGCTGAGCTGGAAAATTAACACTGAGCCTGCGCCAGTTGACGCTCTTTCCCAGGTAAGCACTCACGCCAAGCTGTTTATGGAATGTTTTTTAAAAATAGAGGTGGAGGTTCTATTCCAACCACCTCGAGGATGAGTCATTGGGAGTGGTTGAACTGAAACAACCACGGACTCCCTCCTTTAGTTAGTAGTTTCCACTTCCCTTTGAACTCTCCTAAAGGGACTCTCTCCCACCTTTGTAGGGATCCCAACCTCCTCCTTTTCCTCTATAAAAGAAGCTATTTCTCTTAGTACAAGCTAGTTGAACTTGGAGAACTGATACTATATCTAAATGATTAGAGAAGATATATAGAAGGAATTATGTTGAGGAGAGCTTGAGTCTATGCCTTCACCCCATCCGAATTCCATGACGAGCATCTGAGACGCGCTTCGCTTGAATCCTGCTGGAGGAGACTACAATGTTAAAGCATCGGTTGTAACTCTTCCTTCTATTCATTTATATACATGACTATTGTTTGGTTCCACTATTGTGTTATAATGTTTGTTTAACGCAATATGTTTAGCCCTCTTTGACTAGTTAATATTTATGAATGGAATGTTGTCATCTTGTATGTTGTTCTTGTTTCCTTGTTCTTTGTGCAGGTATCCAAGCCTAACGGCGAACGGATTGTGACTCGCCGAAGTAGGAGCGAGAGGCCACCACTACTACAACAACAACAACAACATTGGATTCTAGGTAGGTCGATCTATCGTTTCCCTCGTTCATTCAATAATTCGGAAGCAACACTTTAGTGTGTCCCTTTGTTTCTAGACCCACTCTAGGGCTAGAGGGATCGTCTTTGTCCGTGGAGAGGATTTACCTGCATAAAAACTGCAGAAAAGAAAAATCATAACTTTACCATAATTCCTTTCAATGCCTCCCTATAAACAATGCCAAAATGTTGGGTGAAAGAATTGAAATTTAATTCATCAACACTTAATTATCAATCCAAGGATTTGTAAGATTTGAGGTGTAGAAAAATTAATGCCAAGGGTTATAGGTTCACTCTATAGATCCTATCTCTATCCCTGTAATTAAATCACTCAGGTTCAAAAGAACAATTTCAAAGAAATAATTTTAGTTCTATTCCTACATTGTTAACATAATAACACCACACCACTCCAAAGACTAGACCCTCACTCAGAAAAATAACATTCAGAGACTTCGAAAAATATTTCAAAAATAAAAAAAACTTAGATTTCATTACAAATCATGAAATCTCAATTATTTCGAAACAAACATGTTCCTGTACTAAAAAAACTTTTCAAAAAAAATCTATTCCCACACTCAGTTCATGTACTAGGAAAACGACTTTCTTCCTATACTGGGAAAAAAAAACAACTCCATTCCTACACTCAACAATCCTATCTTCCTGTAGTAAAAATAATATTGTGCAACAAACCTGAACTCAACTAATGTGAAAAGAAACCTTTCTTGAATCAAGATAAAATCCCCACACTCATCATACTCTCTTTAGCTAATTAACACATAAATATCAAGATAAGATGAATACTTTATCAAATAATAGAGAAAATATTAAACTCTTGTGCACAAATAAAGAGATCACCTTATATGTTTTGTTTATACCATGTTCTGGTTTGATTAATATTTTATTTGAGATAAAATTATGCGTTTATTAGAGATGCAAAAAAATTACTTTGCAAGAAGGATTCAACTGATAACTTCAGGTTAATTAGTGACAACAATATTTTGTTCATGTACCCGAAATACCCAACTAGCTAAATAATAATATGGATTCAACAAGACCAAAAATACAGTGTAATATTTAAATCATAAATTTCTCAGGAAAAGAGAGAAACAAGTTCACTCACATAGTGACACTATCAAATAATAGCATTCACCAGAACAAGGGTTTTCACTCGCTTGCTTACTGCATATAAACAATCTCATATATATATATATATATCACCTCTTAAAATAAATTTTAACTGAAGAGGTGACTTTGGAAACAAAAAGGAACTTTCCAAATCCAAATCCTTTTCACGTCTTGCAATAAACATAAATATTTCTTCAATATTAAACTTCAAGAAACAAAGCCAAGTATGATTGCAAGAATTGATATCTGAACCTCTGTTACCCTTTCAAAAAACTACACAATAGTTTATCCATTCATACACACTTTTTACAAGCAACCTTCACCCACAAATAACAACCACACCATTCACTTATCACAAAATATGATAGATAGAGGTGGAACAAGCTGGGTTGGTTGGGCCCTTAGCCAACCATCTCGTTTCCATTTTTAAGGAAATAGGTTAATCTATGATTTTTATTTTTTATTTTTTATCATCACAAGAAATAGAGGAAATGAATGCGTGAACCTGGCATTAAACCTCTTTTATTAAATAAAAAAAAATTCTCAGTACATGTCACATAATGATAGATCTAGATCTAGAGAGTTTGTGGTGATACAATCTTCTTAGAATACAGACACCAAAAAATATCCATAGTATTTCTAACCTACAACCTAATATAGCTTGATATATATATATAATACATTGGCTCGCTACCATATCAAGCTAATAACAAAAGATCAAGTTGTTGGAAACTAATCCCTAACTTTAGAAACCCTCAAATGCTCCAGGTTGTTTGCAAGAAGATAGGAACAAAACTTCAGAAGTGAATGTGTGCCCTTCTCTTTGACAGATGAAACCGACTCCTATTCGTAATTCTTGAATCAACGACCTTCCAAATTTGGTGTAGGAATTAGTGTAGTGTAGGAATATCAGGATCTTCCTGTGCCACAACCACTTTGATTTCAAATTAATGAACATGTATTGAAAAATTCATAAGGTAATGTAAATGGTAAGTTACATATAAACAAATCGACCTATTTGAAATTTAATAAGATAAGCATACATTATCAATTTACCCAAATAAACATTAAAAGAAACCAAAAATACTTGCATAGAGGTCTTATTTGAGTTGTGAAACAAAGGCTAAGGTAGGGTAATTTAGGTAAAAAGTAATACAATTATGACAACCAACAACCCTATTATGAATTTCCTGAAAGGTTGTTTATAGTTAATGAAGGATTAATTATCCTTTAAAAAACTATGTAGATTGATTGATTAGTGCATGGAATAATGGGAAATACCTAGTTCGAAGAACCCATGGCACTTAGTTAAGTAGGTTGTGTGCAAAAGGAAAAACTAAGAATACATATTTAGCACGTAGATAGGGGATTATGACTTGGACAATATCATTATGGATTTAGGCTTAGATATGAATATCCTTCCTAAAAAGACACCAGAAATTATGGGATACTGAAGTTGAATTTGTCGCCCATCCAATCTAGGTTAAAAAATCAATATAAAATATTTCCCATTAGCAGGCTAACAAATATAGAAGTCAATGTTAATGGAGCTATAAGCACCACCAATTTTGAAGTAATAGATAATTCAGACAATATCAATCCATATATTACATTACTAAGAATTGATTGGGAATTTTATAACTAGGTTGTAATCAATCTAAAGAAGATGTAGATTATTATTTAATTAGGAGACTTGAGGGTTACTATGCCATTAGATTCACAAGAAGGAGACCGCTATGTGCAGCTTTTAAGAGATGAGTTATGTGCAAAATACCTTGAAAATATTTACAATGTGACTACATGAAGGTATGGCTATGTAAATATGATTTTTGATCGCATATTGATATGGTGAATCATTAACTCTTGTTCTTCAAATTTACAAGAATCGCTCAAGAATTGGAAGCAGAGGTTGCACAAAGTCTCTACTAGAAGGTGCACACATATTACTCGCGTAGTACGATGGATTGGAAAAGAGGCACATAACCCCCAAAGTTTGATGGAGTGTCATACATGTATTACATTGTGAAAGGGTTTGAGTTGAAGGTACCTGAATAAATAATACTTCAAGCCTTAAACATAAATTTGAAATCAAATCATGTGTGTTGGTGGACCATGCACAAGGGAAAGACGGAAAATTGGAAAACATGCATACATTTGTTATAAACCAGATCCAAGAATGATGCAAGAGGTAGTGAGCCAAGCTATTCAAGATTAATTTTCCCTACCACTCATATCAAGGGTTGTGTCACAACATGGGATAAGCATAAGATACCAGTGGAGGAATGGGTACATATTTGTCCACACATTAGATATTATCCCTAGAAACTAGTATATTGAATTAGAGGTGTGAAAAGGAACAACAAACTAAGGAGAAATGACTCATAATTTTGAGATAACATTCAATTTTGAATCAAATGATCCTTCAGTAAGCATAGCTTTTTTGAATGTCAAAAATAATATTTTTTCACCAGAGTTCTAAACTGTGTAGAGGTTGGTACCCTTGTGTTCCATGCACAAGTATTCTCAAACCATTAAAAAATTCATGGAATTTTACAATGTCATAGAAGCATGTGAAGAAGAGGATGACCCAAGGAACTTACAAGTACCAAAAATAGAAGGAAAGAAAGTAATAGTAGGTCTAGACCTAGAGTCTACATATTATGCAAAGCTCATTAGAATGTGCAAGGTGAATAATGGAACTAAACAAAATAGTAAGTTCACAGATTTTGGGGATTATAAGGATGAGGAAATAGTAAAAAATATTTTTGATTTACTTCTCGAATACTGGGACCTATTTCCAACCACATTTTCATAGATGAAGGGGATTATTGGGGAGTTAGGAGAGATGAAAACAAGTAAGAATTTGGTCAAACAAAGGTCATATTAATTGAACCCAATATATAAACAGAATATGAAGAAAGAGTTGGATAATATTTTGGAAGCTGGAATCATTGAACCAATGGAAGAGTAGACATGGGTAAGCCCAATGGTATTATAGAATAAGAAGATAGAAGAAATAAGGATATGTGTGGATCTGAGGAAGCTCAATGATGCTTGTGTGTAGGACCCATTCCCCACCCAATTTAGATACAAGGTTTAATTAGAAAATGTAGTAGGACATGAGTCTTATTAATTTACTGATGGATTCTTAGGCTATCATTAGATTAAGATCATGTCAGGAGATAGACATAAGACTACCTTTTTGACAGAACGGGGATCCTTCTAGTATACTATCATGCCTTTTGGTCTGAAAAATGCACCTACATATTCTCGATAGTTGTGGTAGAAACATTTAAATATTTAATTCATAAGTTTCTAGAAATATATTTGGATGATTAGACAATATTTATCCTTTTAAAGCATCATATTGAGATTTTTCACTTGATGCTTTATAGATGTAGACAGTTACATATTTCATTAAACTTGAAGAAATGTGTAGTTTACTCACTAGTTGGTATTGTGTTGGGTCATGTAGTGTGTAAGAAAGGTCTGTTGGTTGATCCGGAAAAAAATGTTGTCATAGTGGATTTACCTCCACCTACCTTAGTACGACAATTGTGTGCGTATTTAGGTCATACATGATAGTACATGGAATTCATAAGGGGATTTGTTTAGATTACAACCCCTTTAGAAAGGCTGTCGGAAAAGGAGATTAAGTTTCAATGGGATGAAGAGTGTTAGTAGACACATTAGAGGAAATTTGAGCCTAAAAGAAGCCTCCATAGAAAAATAGTAAAATAATAGTTAAAATAATAAAATAAGAGTTGTGAATTTTGGAGGGAAAATAAGAATTTTTTTCTTTTAATTGTATTTTTGGCTTGTCTCCTTATAAGTTTACTCAAATTTCATGTGTAGACACTCATTGGATGAAAAATTAAATTTTGCATCCAACGAGTACCCATGATGCATACTTTTGAGAAGACCTACATTGATAAGAACTAAAGATACATTAAAATAGCGTGTTGAACATATTTTATTTAATGTATCTTCATTTTTTATCAATGTGGATTTTCTCATAAGTATGCATAATGGGCATGCATTGGATGTGGAATTTAATTATGCATCCAACGAGTCTCTACACTTGAAATTTCAGTAAACCTATAAGGAGACAAGCCAATAATACAATTTTAAAAAGTAGTTTTTTTTGTTTTCCCTCCAAAATATTTACATGTACCTCTTTTTAAATTTAAAGGATTTTTATTGGTTTACATATTATGACATGGAAATTACATGAAAATTTCTTGGGCACTTTTAGGCTAAATTTTCCTCTAATGTTGGAAACCATAAAGGAGATGTTGGTTACAACACATATTTTGGTTTTTCTAGATTGGGAAAAGGAGTTTCATGTTCATGTGGAATCATCTACCATAGATTTGGGCACATTTTTAGCTCAAGAAAGAGAAGGGGACATAGATCACCCTATTGCATTTAATAGTAGGAAATTATTAGTTTCTACACTTAACTATAAAACCACATAACGAGAAGGGTTGGAAATGGTGTATGCACTGCAGAAGCTCAAATACTACCCATTTGAGTCACACTTCAAGATGTATACTAACCACTCTGTATTGTCATACCTCGTCAACAAGCTAATATTTGGGGCAAGGATATGTAGGTGGTTTTCACTCTTCCGAGAATATGATTTTGAGGTAGTTGTAAATCCATGGAGGTTTAATGTAGGACTAGACCATTTATCACTCATATTAACTAGAGAATATGCAAGGAATATTGATGAAAACCTTCCAAATGCACACGTATTCGTAGTAATCATGGTTGATGAATAGTTTGCAGAAATTCTACAATTCATTAGCACAAGATAGCCGAAATAGAATATAGAGTAGCAAAAAAGAGATAATTGGTGATGAAGTAAATATATTATCAACTCATAGCAAGTTTCTTATGTAGGAATTTACAGGGTAATTTCCTTAGATCAAACACCAAAGGGCACCGCTCACAAATAGATCACAGATCAATACACCAATATTTGACATGGTTAAAACCCTCAAAGAGGGAAACAATTCAGGGCATGATCCAATGTTGACACTTCAGGAAATTTATTAATATAAATAAATAAAATTTACATAAGCTTCTGTCATAAATGGTCACTGGACAAATGACCCTCCGTTCTCTTTAAATAGAGATCATGGACCAATTGGGTGTTAAGCCACAGATCAAGTTTCGGTAACACCGAGGAGAGAAGAAGTGTTGGATCACTACATATTGTGTCTGTCGGATTATAGGATACAAAATTGCATAGTAAAGAAACACACTTTACCTCACTCTATGCTAGACCAAGTTATACTTAACTATTTCCTGTGTCAGAATATCCTAAAATCCCCCCTTAAGAACAACTTGGGATAGGATTGAAGGATTTACAAAGGTGACACAATAGGAGAAGGAAGGAGGCATTAGAGCCTATCCCCCCTTAATGATAACTTTTCTGAACTCCAAGCATAGATTGAAGTTTGGTAAACTTCACTTCCGTGAGAGCCTTTGTAAAGATATTAGCAACTTGATCATTGGTTGAAAAATAGTGCACTTTAAGAACATGATCATGAATGAGCTTTCTGATGAAGTGTATGTGTAGCTCAATGTGTTTCATGCGATGATGTTGAACTAGATCTTTGCATAGTTGAATGGCACTCTGATTCTCACACTAAAGTGTAGTTGGATGCTGCTAATGAAGACCACATTCAGACAGGATCTGACAAATCCACAGGGCAGGGCTTCCTTACTGGCTTCAACAGCACCATGATACTCTGCTTTTTCCAAAGAAATAGAGATGGCACTTTGTTTCTTACAAGACCATGTAATAGGTCATGAACCAAGAGTGAATACATAACCTGTAGTAGACTTTTGATCATCAGGGTCACCCACCCAGTGAAAATTAGTGAAACCAACCAGCAATGGAGATGCTCATGCATTGTAATGAATCATGAACTAAATTGTACCTAGAAAATATTGAAGTATTTGTTTAGCTACTTTCCAATGACTTGCGTGAGGTTTGTGCTTAAAATGAGAAACAATACCAATGACAAATGAAAGGTTAGGATGAGTATGGGTTAGATACAGAATTTTACCAACAAGTTGACGGTATAAGGTAACATCAACTTCAGGGGAAGTACAAGTGACTAAAAGATTGACTCCAGACTGAAAGGGAGAAGGAGTTGTCTTACAGCCTTCCATGTGAAAGTGGCGTAGAAGGTCACATGCATACTTGGACTGAGAACGGGTAATACCTTCTTTGGATTACAAGACTTGAAGACCAAGGAAATAATGCAAGTGCCCTAAGTATGTCATTTCAAACTCATTTTTGAGGCTAGACTTCAGATGGTTTATATGGTTGGGATCACTACCAGTAAGGATAATATCATCAACATAAAGAACAAGGATGGTTAAGGACTTACCCACTTTCTTGGTCTAGATAGTGTTATCGGAATGACATCTAGAAAAGCCATTATCTAAGAGAAAGCTATCCATTTTGGCATACCAAGACCGAGGGGCTTGTTTGAGACCATAGAGAGAATTCCTAAGGAAAAAAACAAGGTTAGAGTCATTTTGGATAAAGCTAGGGGGTTGTTCCATGTATGTTTATTCATGCAAGTCCCCATGTAAGAAGGCAGATTCAACATCCATCTGATGGACTTCCCATTTAAAGGAGGCAGCAAGGGAAAGAACAAGGAAGATATAATTCATTTTGGAAAAAAGGGAGAAGGTTTCAGTATAGTCAATGCCTTCAACTTGTGAAAATACTTTAGCAACAAGACGAGCTTTATGTTTATCTGATTTTCCATCTGGTCCAAGCTTTGTTCTGTAAACCCATTTGCATCTGACAAGTTTTCTTCCCTTTGGAAGAGGAACAAGATCCCAAGTATTTTTTTCCAATAAGGAATGATATTATTCATTCATAGTGTCATCCCTATCTTGATGACCTGAAGCTTCATCAAAGGTATCAGGATCATGATTTTCTAGAACTTGAGCCAATAAGGAAGAGGCTCTGTCAAACTGAGAACGTGTATGACGTTGATCTGCAGGGTCACCTTCAACAGAACCTGCTGCATCTCAAGTAAAGCGGAGAAATTTTGAAATTTGTGGAGTTGAAGGAAGATCTTGAGGAGGTGGAGGAGAATTTTCATCCTCATTGTCATCATCCAAAGTATAAGGAATTCTGTCATAAGTAGAAGAGATAGAGAGAGGTGGCACATATGTCGAATCAGGATTGCAGGCCAAAGGTGGCACACCCGCTGGACTATGATCGCATGCCAAAATATTTTCATCAAATTTTACATCTCTTCTAATGATTAAATTTTTGGATTTGGGTTGAAGAAGTCTATATCCTTTGATATATTCAGAATATCCAACAAAAATTCATTTTTCACTCTTAGGTTCTAAGGCTTTATGTTTCTAATCAGGAATGTGGGCTTAAGCTTCACTTCCAAAAACATGAAAGTGACTTACATCTAGTTTTCTTAAGCTCCAGGCTTATTCTGGAGTGATATTCCTTAAAACCTTAGTAGGAGTGTGATTTACTATGTAATTTTCACAGTTAATTGCTTCAACCCACAAATTAAGACTAAGTCCTTTAGATTGAAGCATACAATTAGTCATTTATTTTAGAGTGTGATTCTTCCTTTTAGCTACACCATTTTGTTGTGGAGTATATGGAACGATATGCTGCAATTGAATGCCATGTTCAATGCAAAAGTTGATACATTTGTTGTTAACATATTCTCCTCCATTGTCAGATCTTAACTTAAGAATGTGATGTCCAAATTCTTTCTCAACAAAGACCTTAAAGGCCAAGAACATGCTAAAAAATTCACTCTTGAGTTTTAAGAAGTATACCCAAGTGCGTCTAGAAAAATCATCAATGAAAGTTAAGAAGTACCTGTAGCCAAAGAAAGAAAAAACTGGAAGTGGACCACATAAATCATTGTGCACAAGCTGCAAAGGGACTAAAGCGTGCCAAGAGGCATGTGTGTCAAAACTATCCAGTGTAGAAAATCATATAACTAATATGTTTTACATCCTAGATTCTCCTGTTCACACACTATTTGACTTCATGCACAATACAGAATCTCTTCTACCATTGATCATTAATTGCACAAATAAAATCAATTACATGGACTCATTAAAACCATAAACATTCACACATATGAACATAGTATTTTATGGGAAAGCTTAAAGCTAAAAACCCCCAACTATCTGTATATTATATTTCATAGAGATCATGTAACAATCATCATACAAAGCTCCTCACAAGCTCTCAATAAAATCTCCAATTTCTACACACTAATCACGTCCGATCTAGCAAATCTCATGCTCCAATTTCTGCCACCTGCTAGCCTGCCTCTACTGCACAATCACTGCTGAAGAATGGATCTGAATGAACTCGAATTGGTCCAGCCTTGCTCACGAAATCCTCATTGGCATCTCCAACCACTATGTGTTGCAAATCATGCAACACTATAGTCACAACTGATAGTCACACTGCTCTTTCACCTACCTCTTCACTGGTCTCCACTGAAACTGTCCATGCACTATAGTTAACTGATGTATTCTTTAGTTGATTAATGAGTTAATAATTAGTGAATTAATTAATTAATTAAGTCACACCACTCTCACTATTGTATCAATCAGTTAAACTAGATACAACTAGTCGAACTATAAGCGAACCTGGGAAGTGAAACTCTAACACAAATCTACCTCAACTACCCTTAAATAACCTCACCAAACTCGCTGCCATGCCCAATCAAGCCTCTGCATGTATATTCTCCACTTAACTCCCTTTTTGTGTGTATATGTAATTCTCACGCCTCCTGTGCCACATCCGTGCACTTAACTGAAGTGCTCCAAGAGAATAAGATAATGTTTATAGTCCAAATATTATTAAGAGCTAATAATATTCGACATATCTATTTTTAGACTGGCAATCTAAAAATAGATTCTGCCCAATATGTCTAAAACTAGAAGTCCATTTATTTTTCCAACTTGACCACCCATCCACAAATAGCATCATGCAACTCATAGAATATGATTGACATGTCTAAAAATAGACATAGTCTAAAAATAGACTTGCGCCAAAAATAGCTTGCGAGCCCACTTAGTGACGGCGACTCTTTTCACTAAGCTCATCATCTTGTTGCAATCTCAACATCTAGATGATATTTTTCGAGTAGACAATTGGAACAAAAACTATCTCTGAAACATACCATAGGAAGACCTGTCACTGTAATTTCTTGACATATATTTTTAAGAGAGAGATAGTTTAAGTGACCAAACCGCTCATGCCAAAGTTTCCTCACTTCATCATTATGAACAACAAAAACAAAGGAAAGACATGATCACCCAAAGTTGTAAAACTAATACAACCTTTTCGAATCATCGACAATTTCAGTAGCGAAAAAATGTCTAGGATCTCTTAGGTCCTTAATTACAACATCATGAGGTGATAATTCTATTGTTTTCCCTTCACCTAAATGATTTATCTGATAAAGAGATAGAAGGTTGTAGGACAAGTTGTAGAAATTATACAACAAGCATGTATATCATGGATTCAATCTGATATAACAATGTACTAAATTTAAATACTGAATTGATTCTACAAATCTTTTGTGGGATTAAAAAAACACAGTTTCCAATCACATGAAGTAAAGAATACTCAATCAAGCCACAACAAAGATAATTTCTTGGGGAAATCTTGCTGCTCAAAACCCCACTATTTTCTATTGTATATTCAACATGGAATCATGAAACAATTTCATACAACTCTTATCACAAGAGCCCTTCTGTACGCAGCTAATTGTCTCACACTGTCATACATAAAAATGACCAATACTTAGCCAATTTACTGCCTCCAGATAATCTACCTTGCTTGCACAATCCCCGATGAATGTAATCCCTAAATAATAGGAATGTTTTCCTTCCTTGACTGCACAAGTATCATGGGCACTCTAATGGGTGTTTGGTTGCATGGGTGCAACCCAATAATCCTACAACTGATATTCAACTTTCCTTTCACCTAGATCTCAACTGGGTCTCCACTGGATTTGACATGCATGTAGCTAATAATAGTAAATCCTCAGTTGCATGTGAGATCAGTGATTGTGAATTAATTAATATTTAATTCACTTGATCTCTCACTAGTGTATATAACAGTTACAACTAGCACAATTGAGTTTAACTCACTTGACTGAGTTAAACTTATTACAACCTGCATTAACTAATGCACCACTGCACTTTGAACTCTGTTACAACTAGAATTACTCTGCATGCCTCACCAACTAAATCTAACTCAAAATTCATGAGCTAACTGAGTTTATCACACTCGGTTAACTATTAAAAGTTATTTTGAGACTAGATTACATTTTATTGTCCATCTTAATTAAGGGATAACTAAAAGAGACATGCACCAAATTTAGCCTTGTAGGACCCACCCTAGTGTAGGTGCTTAATGCACTAGGCGTGGGTGTTGAAATTTTCTTGTTGAATTTCAACACTCCCTCTCAACAAGAAAGGGATTATCCTTCACCTCGATCCTATCTCTATGGTATTCGAATTTTATCTTGGTGAGCGCCTTTGTCAAAATATCTGCATCCTGATATTTTGTGGGAATGTACTGACGCAACATTATTCTTCTCTGCACACAATCTCTGAGATGATGGTACCGGATATCTATGTGATTGGACCTATCATGAAACACACAATTAATCAAGAGTTTAATGCAACTCTAATTATCACAATGTATCACTATCGGATCAATCTGAGAACCAAACAAACCAACCAAGATCTTTATCATCCAGATAGCCTCACATGTAGCTTGACTTGTTGCCATGTGCTCTCCTTCTGCTAAACTGAGTGCCACATATCGATGTTTCCTACTTTACTAGGAAACTGTTGTCGATCCTATGCTGAAGATCCCTCCTAATGTGCTCTTTCTATCTGATGGACTACTTGCCCAATCTACATTCATGAAGCCTTGAAGCTTTACTCCCTCTGTCTATCTGTACCATAGACCATACTCTGATGTGCCCCTATGGTATCTCAAGACATGCTTCCCCACCTTCCAAAAGAGCTTGGTATGCTTAACCATAAATTGACTCAACTGGTTAACTGTGTAGAAAATGTCTAGTTTGGTGTTCACTAGATACATCAGAAGTATCATCCTCTTTCCTCCAAGTTCCTGGAAGAGGAGTATCCATGGGTTTGCAGCTCTCCATATGAAACTTACCCAATATATCCTTGGCGTACTTGCCTTGAGACACAAAAATTTCACCATCCCGTTGCCATATTTCCAATCCAAGGAAATAATGAAGGAGTCCCATGTCCTTCATTTCAAACTCCCTTGCAAGATCCTCCTTGCATGAGTGTATCAGCTGCTCATCACCAGTAAAAATTAGATCATCAACATAAAGAACAATAATCAATATCTTACCCTCAACCATAATCTGGTACACGTTTGCATTTGCTTCATTTTTGGTGAATACCAGTCCAATGAAATAGTTGTCTATCCGAGTGTACCAAGCATGAGGCGCTTGCTTCAGCCCATACAGTTCTCTCTTAAGTTGGCACACATGCGACTCACTGTTGAAGATCTCGAAACCTTTGGCTGCTCCATGTACACTTCTTCCTCAATGATCCCATTAAGAAACAAAGTTTTCACATCCAACTGATGAATGTGCCAACTCGTCTGTGCTGAGAGGGAAAGTACGGATCTAATGGAAGAGTACCTTGCAACAGGTGCAAAAGTCTCATCATAATCAATCCCCTTGATTTGTGAGAATCCCCAAGCCACAAATCTAGCCTTTTATTTCTCCACACTCCCATCAACAGCTTTCTTTACCTTGTATATCCATCTAGATCCAACCACAGATTTGTTGACCGATCTTGGGACAATCTCCCATGCACTGTTCTTGATAATGGAGTCATACTCCTCCACCATTGCATCAGCCCAAGTTGGTTTTTGCACTGTGTCTTGAAACGAATATGGTTTAGTCACAATACATTTTCTCATAAGAGCCATGTATCTAGTAAACATGCCAGGAGACTGTCTCTGTCTACGATGTGAAGTAGGGGCTCCTACATTATCTGTAGCATCAAGTCTCAATCTATCAACTTCTGTGGTGCGCCTTATGCCATTTCAGATGGATGGTTGTACATGACTATTTTCCTCCACTCCATGATATTTCGCATGTGGCTACTCCACATCTTGAGGCTCATCCTTGGGAACCAACAGTTCCTCCTCTGCATGCAAGTCTAGCTCCCTCTCAAGGGACAACTGCATGACTTTCTCGTCATCAAATTTTATATCCCATCGCACAACAATCATTCTGTTTTTTGGAAAATAAACTCAATAGTTATGGGGCGTTTCAATGTACCCCACAAAAATCCTGATCTAAGTTGTCAACTCCAACTTCTTCCTGGCGTCTTTGGTCACATGCACACAAATAGATGAGCCAAAAATATTAAAATTTGAAACATCAGGTTTCTTACCATTGAAAGCCTCTTCAGGTGTACTCATGCCAAGAATCCTATGAGGACAACGGTTCTGCACAAATACCGCAGTTTTGCATGCTTCTGCCCACAGATGCATCGATAGGCCTTGATCATGCAACATCGCTCTTGCTGCACCCACAATCGTTCTGTTCTTTCTTTCCACGACCCCATTCTGTTGTGGGTTATGAGGCACTATCAATTCTCTTTGAATTCCTTCTTTGCTACAGAAGTTCTTGAATTCTTTAGAGATGTATTCTCCACCATTATCACTCCTAAGAGCCTTCACTTGCTTCCTCGACTCTTTCTCTACCAGTGCCTTAAACTTAAGAAACTTTGAGAATGTATGATCTTTCTTTTGCATGAAGAAGATCCAAAACTTATGAGAAAATTCATCAACAAATATTACATAGTACTTATGTTTTTCTGTCGAAGCAACAAAGAATGGTCCACACACATCTATGTGAACTTCTGAAGGATCCCCGAAGCTCTGTTCTCCTTCTCATGAAAGGTGGCATTTACATATTTTCCCATAGTACATCCCTTGCATGTGTCTGGCTGTGTAAGTGTACCCCTGGGAAGACCAGTAGAAATTTGCTTCATGACTTTCAAGGCTCCATCGTGAATATGGTCCCATCTCTTGTGCCATAATTTTCCCTCATCCCGACTCACCACTTTTTCCCCTTTGCCCATCATTAATGTGCATCCATCTACCTCTAGCTTGTAGAGATTCTTATCTTGAATGCCTATCCTCTTCACTTGTCCTATTGTTTTGTGTCACAAGAAGGATTTTCCTTCACTAAAAATAGTAGCATATCCTTTATCCTCCAACATTGCAACTCAGACTAAATTTTTCTTCAAACCTGGTACATGCATTACATATTTTAATTGAAAGGGTTTACCTGATTACCTCTGGAAGGTAATTTTATCAATCCTGGTAGCACTGTACCACCTGTCATCACCCATTTCAATATGCATCTGGAGATCCTTCTCCTCCAAGCTACTGAAAAGTTCCTTGTCTCCCATCATGTGAAAAGAAGCGCCACTATCCAAATACCAGAAAAATCCCAATGCACTTGACACCATGCATGTGATCAATGAGAATTCAAGCTCAAATTGTTAGGACAAGCCTCACCAGTTGCAAATCCTCCAGACTTCTTGTTCTTCTTCTTTTGTGGACAGTTAGTAGCATAATGCCCATGCACGTGACAATGAAAACACTTCACCTTGGACATGTCCTGCTTCTTGCCATTTTTGGACTTGGATTTGTAATGGAATTTCTTACCATTACCCTTATTCACCTTGGTAGCCAGAGCACAATATTATTCATCTTCATTCTTAGACGAAGATCCATCTCTGGTGTTCCGTCTGAACTCCTCATGCACCAAATCTAACCACAGTCGTTCCCAATTTGGCAGCTTTTCCCTTCCATTGACAGAGCCTTGATAATTGTGCCAGCTCTTTGGAAGTCCTAAGAGATCCAAGCTCATGAAATCATCATTAGAGACAGTTATACCAATGCTCCCCAGTTCATCCCGACATTGGACAAACTTTGTTAGATATTTTGGTATGGAGTCGCCCTTCTCCATCTTGATCTTCTTGAGTTTATCTTTGAGTGAAAATTTCTTATGGTCGCTATTGCTCTGGAATAGATCCATCAAAGCCTTATAGATTACATATGGTGTGGATTTCCCATGGAGGCTTGAGAAAATGTGGTCTTTTACTCCCTCCAATAGGATCTTCCTCGCCTTTGCTACTTTATTTTGCCATGCATCACGATTTGTAGCATCTGTCACAACAGTTTTAGGAACATCATTGTCAATGAATTCCTTCAAGCCATTGTCTTCGAGTACTACCTCCATCATGTCCTTCCAAGAAATATAGTTTTAGCTGCCCTCAAGTGCATACTCCAACCTCAAGACATTGAAAGCCATTTCGATCCTAAATTAGCTGTAGCACCAAGAAAGTCTTTATGCAAATTCGAATTCTATCCAGTCACAAACTCATCTCCTCCTTCATAATTGTGATTTCATGTGCTCTGATACCATGTATAAATTATAAAACAAGCATGTATATCATGGATTCAATATGATCTAACAATGTACTAAAGTTAAATACTAAATTTCTTCTACAAATATTTTGCGAAATTAAAAAACACAATTTCCAATCAGATGAAGCAAAGAAGAATCAATCAAGCCACAACACAGATTATTTCTCGGGGAAAGATTTCTACTCAAAACCCCACTATCTTCTATTGTATATTCAACATGGAATCATGAAAAAATTACATGCAACTCTTCTCACAAGATCCCTCTTGTACACAGCTAATTGTCTCACACTGTCATACATAAAACTAACCAATACTTAGCCAATTTACTGCCTCTAGACAACATGCCTTGCTTGGGAAATCCCTGATGAGTGAAATCCCTAAATAATAGGAATTTTGGCCTTCCTTGATTGCGCAAGTATCATGGGCACTCAAATGGGTGTTTGGTTACATGGGTTCAACCCAATAATCCTACAATTGATAGTCAACTTCCCTTTCACCTAGATCTCAACTGGATCTCCACCGGATCTGACATGCATACAGCCAATAATCATTGATTGTGAATTAATTAATATTTAATTCACTTGATCTATCGCTAGTGTATCTAAGAATTACAACTAACAAAAATGAGTTTAACTCACTTAACTGAGTTAAACCGTATTACAACCTGCATTAACTAATGCACCACTGCACTTTGAACTCTATTACAACTAGAATTACTCTGCATATCTCACCAACTACCTCTAACTCGAAATTCATGAGCTAACTGAGTTTATCACACTCAAGTAACTATTACAAGTTATTTTGAGACTAGATTACATTTTATTTCCATCTTGATTAACGGATAACTGAAATAGACATGCACCAAATTTAGCCATGTGGGTCCCAACCTAGTGTAGGTGCTTAATGCACTAGGTGTGGGTGCTAAAATTTTCTTGTTAAATTTCAACAGTAGGAACACATAATACATCATTAAACTGGACATTATCTAGATGAATAGTTCCAAACCCTACAACACTAAGAGATCTATCATCACCAACATAAATATTTTTGGTGTTACAATCATTTAAAGAAGAAAACATGGCTTTATTTTTTTCTATGTGGTAAGAGGTGCCAGAATGAATGAGCCACTCATGAGAAAAATAAGATACATTCAATGCATAACCAGATATTTATGCTTGACAAACACATGCATAAAGTGCCATTCCGGAAGATAAAGTTGAAGAGCTCTCCAAATAGATGGTGTGCGTATTCATTGTTTCTTCCAAGGCTTCCATCTTCTTAAAAAATTTTGACTCTACATGGCCATCACGATTACAAAAGTTGCAATTTCTATATGTTTTCTTCCCTTTTTTCTTTTATTTGCCTTATCAGTTTGTTGATTTTCTTTTTCAGTTTGCAGTTGAAATTTCTTAAGACCATCATTTGGTTTAGGACCATTCTTTTTAGGATGCTGATTCTTAGGATTATTTGGATTTGGTTGTTGTTGAGCTGCTAAGGATTTCTTAGAAGAGTTTCCAGTATTAATAAGACCAAGGTGTAAGATTTTTTCTTGTTCTCTTATCAAAGAATCGCAAAAGGCATCGAAAGAGGGAGACTTGTAGGTTGTTCCTTGTAAAATGAGGGCTTCCCTCTTGGAATGGAAGGTGGAAACAAATACAGAGTATGCAAGGCCTAGCTTAGTAATAGTGGAATATATAATACTACCATCTTCCTTTTTGACCTTTCAACCTTATAAAATAAGTCTAAGGGTATTGAATTTGGACAAAAAATCTTCAATAGAGGAGAAATTATTGGGCTTCAAAGTAAACAACTCATTTTCAAGCTAGTGGGCTCTGATTTCATTTTGAATGCCAAAAAAAATATTTAGTTTTTTCATAGCTTCATAAGGGGAGTCAATTTATTGGATATGAAATATAATATCTTGACTAATAGACATTCCTATCAACCCTCATTCTTGATCTTGCTTATTCTCCCATTTAGCTTGTTTATCTTCATCAGTAGATTTAGATTCTAGTCCTAAGGCTATTCTATAAAGCCCTCTACTTATAAGTAAATATACCATGTAGGATAGCCATTGGAAATAATTGGCGTTGTTAAGAATAACCAAACATGCACTTTCCATTTTTTTTAAATAAAGCTATAAAGGTTGAAGCTAACTGCTCCAATGAAAATATCTCGAAAAAATAGGTGGGTTCAAAAAAAGGACTCTGAAAATGGCTTCTAGGTGAAGAAGTTATGTATTTTTGAAGAAAAGTTGTAGTAGATGTCGAGTAGTCATGTGATAGGTTGAAATTTGACGCTGAAGTTGTACTTATTTTTTAAAATTCCCTCCATTTTCCAAACTTAATATAATAAACTCACATTTTTAAAAAAAAATTACTAATTTATGTGACCCACTTTTATAAATAAGTGAGAGTCATTTTTATAATGTTACTTCATGAACTAATGACAAAGTATATTGCAACTTAAATAAAAGATAAAGTGACTTTAGACGGTAAGTGATTCACTTTTTATAACAGGTGGAAAACATTATTACATAAAGTAATTTTAAAACATAAATTACATGTTCTTTTTAAATAAAACCCTTTTAAGAAAAAAAGTAACTTGCCAAAAATATTTTTTTTTTGAAAGTAACTTGACAAAAGGTCTTTTTAGAAAAAGTAACTTGAAAAAAAGAATTTTTATAAAAATAAGCTTGACAAAGAGACTTGAACCCAAGACCTCTATTCTCATAAAGTAACTTTACACCAAGCAAGTTAGTAAAAGGATTATGTAATTGTTTGAAAGGAGGAAGGCTTTTTTTGTGTGTGTCTCTTTCTACAAAAAAACACGCAAATAACAACAACAACAAAAATATGATCCTTGTAGAAAAACATTATATTTTTTGCTAGTATGACCGGAAAATAAATATTTTCCTCGCTATTTATGATTTCCCGAGATCACACAGAATCGCGATGAAAGAGAATACGTAGGAGAAAAAACCTCATATTTTTGTTTTTGGTTTTCCAGATCGCACATAGCACAAAGAAAATCACATACGCAGAGAAGAGGGTATAGATCCTGTAATAAAAAAAGGGCTATAAACCGAAATAAAGAAGAGAGATAAGTAAATATAACTGTAAAAAAAACTTTATACCTCCAGATCTAAAAAAGTAAAGGGAAACAAATGTTTTTATTTCAAAGTTATGATAAATGTCTTGAGAATTGATCTCAACATAGTCTGAGATTGTTTCTCAAGGTACAACAGGCCCTATACCAAGACCCACTCTGGAGGCTTTACTGTAACTCCCATCATGATACTACTAGGCCCAACAGAGAGAAATACACCTCTTGTCTTTACTGTATATCCCGCCATTCACCGACAAGGATTCCTAGGTCCATTAAGGCACACAATCCTAGCTTTACTGTAACCCACGATTTGGTTCAGGATTTACTAGGCCAGTGGCTTTAGTATGATCCCAATTTCGGTTCAGGGACCACTAGGCCATGTGTTTGTCATTTCGGAGATCCACCTCACTCAGCTTCGAATCCATCCAGAAATCTAGCTCAACCAAAGTATGAGAACCAGTCTCATCAAATTTATCCAAGAATGGAAAGGCTAGGCTTAAAACACTGTCACACCTGGAAAAATCGATGCCATGACAGAAAAGAACCACATATAATACCATGCATGCTAGATCTAGCAAGGAAATCACACTTGCAAAGAATCTTGTGTGTATGCTTAATCCAGCTCTTCCTTTCTTTCTCCTTCCTTCTTCTTTCCTTCTTTTCCTTTCTTCATCCAATGCCAAAGTGCTCCAAGAAAAATCTAAGTTTCCAAGAGTTAGAGAGAGAGAGAGAATAATGAGAGAGATCCAAAACTGAACTGACAAAAGGTACCAACTGATCCTCATAAGAATTTTTATTGATGAAGCCTCTATTCTCTTTATTTTCCATTATTTTCCGTTATTTTCCTCCTCGCATGCAACTTGGGACCTTTCACCTCCTTTTTCTCCTAATTTCCATTATTTTCATAAATAAATGTGCCAAAATTTCCATTTTTCCTTTCCAAATCCTTTGCCATTTCCTTAGCCATAATAAACCAAATGAGAACCCACTAACATTTTTTTCCCAACATTAAGCTTGGAATGAGTGTCCCATCAACTGTAGTTATTATTTTTTCCTTTATTAAATTTTATTACATGGTATTTTCATCAGAGTTGTTACAGAACCCTCCCCCTTGGGGGAGATCATCCTCAGTTTTCAATCACACATATACCTCAATAAAACTATTGGAAGACAACATACTACTCATGGAGCTTTATAACATAGTTCGATGTAGTATTTACAATGATCACCCTATTGAAAACAAAACCATCATAAAAACTATATTTACATGAAACCCATACCATGCGGTATTTTCATCCATATTTTTGGTTTGATGGGGCCTAGACCTAGGTTCAAAGTGACTGTGCATTCCAACAAAACCCGATATTTTTTACCTTTTCGGCAACGATCTACTTGTGTAGATCGAAGTCTTACTTGAATATAGGGGGATGATAGAACCAGGTTTCCCCATTCAGAGGGATAGAGGATTGTGGCTTTAGGGATTTTCCTTATTTACATAGCTTCGCAAGTCATATATATCAATAGTGCAAATGTTTTTCAACACATCAGTTGAACTTACTCACAGGTTGCGTGATGTTACTTATTCAATAATTAAATGAAGGAAACAACCATAAACAAGACTGTGTTATTCAATTGCAGATCAAAAACCCTTATTTATCATAGAAATTCATAAACAATAAGTAAAAAAAGCACATGAGTAAAACTGATATCTATCCAAAATTTCTTTCATTAATAGCCAGATCCTTCTCATACATTCAGTTCCACCTTGCACACACAACTGCAAGGTTTTGCGCACATAGTTGCAGACTAGGCTAAGGTATCTGTGCATATAGTTGCAGAAGCCTTTTTCTCTAACCCAAAACATAGACTCTCACTCAAAAAAATATTACATTTGAAAAGCATCTCATAAGATCTATCATTTAAGCTTACTTTTTACTCTTTCTTACATCCCCTTATGACTTCTATCTAGACTCCTTATATATGTTTGGCATTTACAATACCATGGTCCAAAACCATGGGCGGAGTCCAATGTTCTCAAAATAATCCCATCCCATTACATAATAAGGGGCTTTGACCCACCCCAAATCCCATATGACTCAAAATAGACTACGTGTTGTGCACTCTACTCCTCGATATGCGAAGTATTTCCTTGTTTATTTCTTCGAGGGGATCCCATCTCCAACATGCCCCCAACACAAAATTGTGACTCGTCCCGAGTCACAAAGCTGTTGTGCCATCTATCTTCACTTTGATGTTTCTCAAGGAATCCTTCAATAGGGGAACTGCTTCGGCGCACTGCTTTTCAAACTCCCTAACCTCTCTGAGCAATGTCTCTGTAACTTTCTTAGCTAACTTCTACTCGAATCCCCTCTGCGTCATTCACATTTCCTTCAAATCCTTTTCCATAATTGTAACATATCATATGTCCTCATCCATGACCTATGCTTCCTCCTCAACCACGGCCTCGGCCTGGGAAACCTCCTCGCGCAGTCGGTGAACCCGAAGCTTCACGCTCTTATACCTGCATTTGATATCCACCAAGATTGTTCTGCATCATTAGATCATAGCTCTTACAATTTTTCTCATCAATTCTCGGCAACAGAACCATTTATTGGCTTGATGGAGCCTGGACCCAGGTTCAAAGTGACTACGCAATCTCACAAAACCCAATATTACCAACCCTTTCGACAACGATCTACTTGCGCAAACTGAAGTCTCACCCAAGGAAATATAAGGGGATGCTAAAACTAGGTTTTTTCATCTAGAGGGATATATGATTGTGGCTTTAGGGCTTTCCCTTATTTACAGAGCTTCACAAGTTAGACCTATCAATAGTGCAAGTGATGTTCAATACATTAGTTTAACTTACTCATATACTATGCGATCTTACTTATTCAAGCATTAAACAAAGGAAACAACCATAAGCAAGACTATACTATTAAATTGTAGATCAAAAACCCTTATTTATCATAGACATTCATAAACAATAATTAAAACAAAAACATCAGTAAAACTCAAATCTATCCAACAATTTTTTCATTAATAGCCAGATCCTTCTCATACATTTAGTTCCACCCTATGCACACAGCTGCAAGGGTCTATGCACACAGTTGCAGACCTCCTAAGGTCTTAGAGCACAGAACTATAAGAGCATTTTTCTCTAACCCAAAACACATACTTTGACTCAAAACAATCTTACATCCAAATGTATCTCATAAGATGTATCATTTAACCTTACTTTTTCCTCTTGCTTACATCCCCTTATGACTTCTATCTAGACTCCTTATATAGGTTTGGAATTTACAATAACATGGTCCACAATGATGGGTGGAGTCCAATTTTCACAAAATAATCCCATCCCATTACATAATAAGGGGCTTTGACCGACCCCAAAGCCCCTATTACTCAAAATATACTTTGTGTTGCGCGCTCTGCTCCTTGATCTATGGAGTCTTTCCTTGCTTCTTTATTCGAGGGGATCCCATATCCAACACATATAAATATGTACATATATCAAAAAATTATACCAAAACATACGCCAAAACATCTACCAAACATCATACCAAAACTGCTTTACCTCAACCGATAAACAATGAAGGATACATAGCCTGCATCTGGTCTGCCATATCTCATGCGGCTTCACCGGGACCAAAGTGCTTCCATTACACTTTAACTTGCTCTATTGCTCAGTTCTGGAGCAAGAGAACCTTTCTCTACAATATACAGTAAGGCTCCGGCTAGAATTATCCATCTAGCTCCACTTGTAATACAGACCAGTCAATCACATGATCAACATCTTTAACATATTGCTTAAGAAATCATATATGAAAAACGCCATGGACTTTCACTATGGAAGGAAGTGCAAGTAAATAGGATACTGGTCCAATCCCCTCAATAATCCTGAAGGGTCCACAAACTGTGGTGCTATCTTGGCACATGATCCAATCCATAAGGATCTCTTCTTTGTATAAATGCACAAGTAAACTTGTTCCCCAACCTGAAACTCCTTAAACAACCTATTTCGGTTTGCATAACTCTTCTGCCTATCTTATGTTGCTTTCAAATTCTTCTTGATCACCTACATTTCTTGCTCCATCTCTCCCAACAAGTCTGGTCCAATATGTTATCTTAGATAACACTTAGATATAGTTTGGAGTTAATTTGTCAAATTAGCTAGGTTTTTAAATTTTCTCAAAATAAAATCACATTTACAAAGTGTCAATTTGGTCACCTAGTCCGTGTGTAGAGTCAACATGCGTCTAAGTGGGGTCAAATTCCATAGTCGTTCCAGTTATGAAAACATAGGGTTTGCTATGAAAGTTCTCGAAACTTCGGTAGCAAATTTGTCACTCCTGCCACATGTTTTGCTACGAAACCATGTTGTTGTTGATAACAGTCCATTTGTTTAAAATCATGGGTTAGAATATCAATGGATCATGAGTATATGTCATGGTTTACCTTTATCCATTATCCCAAAATTTCACATTGCAAAGCACGCGGTCCATCGTTCTCTTTTTCATTTTTCAGTTGGTTTGTTGTCATAGGGAGGTCTAGTTGTCATTAGGAGAATTTTTAGGTGGAAAGAAGGAGCTCATTATGCGTTGCAGCCATGTCACATAAGAAAAAATACAAAGGAGGCTCTGTGGTACGCTATGAACCCACATACATGATGCTTTTGCAAGAAGACCCTGTTTTCAACGAGTCTTTTGCCAGCGTTCGATGCCTGCGATTTTTCCAGAAGTTGCAAGGTTTCCATGGACATATTGCTAAAGATTTTTCCATAAATTTCACAAGAACAAAAACGAAGGTTGGCATGTTAAATTTTGCAGTCTATCCTGATACAATTTCACGTGCTATGAAGATTCCCAGGTCTAATGAGATGTGGTTCAAAGTTTAGAAGTTCCAACTACTCAACTGTGATGATTTTCTGAAGGATGAATACAGAGGAATTGACATTATTGCTAGCATTTCTAGGGTTTTCCTTAAAGAGCATTTTTCCAAATTTTTAATAGTCATCTAGGAATATTTTACATGTGAAGGAAGGTTCAATATGGTTTACCAATATCACTTCAGAATTCTCTTACATTTTACAAGTAAACAACCTCTGGACTTTCCTTTCTATCTTTTTAGGAGTTTGGGAAAGATGGTTGATAAATTCCAGGCCAGACTTGATGCTAGAAATACTTCTATCTTCCATCACGGCCTCATAAAATTTCTTGTTTTAGAAGAGTTGAATAAGTTAAATAGAGATTGGCTTAATTTCTTGTTTTTGAGTGGTTATGAGCTAGATGCTGCTACTCCCTCTAGAAAAACTCCAAAATATTAGTCAACAACTCCTAGGGAAGAGAAAGAGCCAAAAACAAAACATGTAGTAAAAACATCCACAAGTATAGGGAAAAGGATGGCCAGAAAGTAGAGTAAAGGGAAAGGTAAGTTAGTTGATATTGTTGGAAATACTGAGAGGGTGGAGTGAATCAATATTCATAAATTAATGATTTCAATTCGAGCATTAGTTAATCTTCAATTATTATCGGTGTTTGTAAAATGATAGCAGAAACAAAAGGAACACAATTGCACACAGTGTTTAAGGTGGAAACCACCTCTAGGATGAAAACCACCTGAATGATTTTCTAATAATTCTTTAATACTCAACTCCAATTGAAAATAAAGCTCCAACTTCCTAGAATCTAGAAAATCATTCTTCTCCCGACTCTCAATGGATGGACACTCCAAACGCGCGAAGTTCTTCGGTGGTCAAGGGGCGAACGGAATTCCCCCGCCATGACAGTACAACAACTCATATGCACCCTACCACCCTGAATTTTTCACAGGCTTGAACCTATTGGTAACTTCATGCACCAGCGTAGCACTATCCTACCACCCTATATAAGTTTAAAATAATAAGGGACTCTTGTACCAGGGAAAATGGTACGCTTTACAATGATATAGAATTATGTAGAAGAAGAAGACACACCAGGCCATAACCCCAACTATGACACAAATACCTAATGATGATCCTAGAACTCCCGACACTGCCTCTGAAATTCTTGGGAGATAAACACTTGTACAAATTTTACAATGACTTAGTACAATGATAACTTTACAATGATTGTATGCAATGTTTCCCACGTGAAGACTTCATGTGGTGAACTTCTTGTTGTTATTATGCACCTTGATTGATTCTCTTGTCATGCTACCCTTTCTCACTCTTCAAAACAATAGATCATGCATTGAGTCTTATATTGATGAATATATAATACCTGCAAAAATTCTTCAAGGAAATACCCATGACATGATAATATCAAAACTTACCTCATCCTGCAGAGCATATGTTAGTGCTAAACAAAACAAAAAAATTAGAATACAAAGAACCTAATGAAATTAAGAGATGAACTGCATATATAGAATATACTTACATGGAGCTTACCTCTGCTGCACCTTGCTTTTCTTTGCTGCCCTAGAAAGTCTGGTCCTTTGCAGCACTTGACAACACATGGTCTAGATTTTTCTTGCCTTGTAAGAGCTTGATATTGAATCTAGTGTATCTCTGTTATTTCTGATCCCCAATATGTGATTTTTGGTCCTATAGTAGTCCTATGTGTGTTCTTTCCAATGCCACAGGTTTGACCCAATTTGGATTCTTCAAGGCAAAGTTATGCCCAATATCTCACAATGAACTAATTATGGACTGGTTCAGTAGAGCGAACTTGTACGAAGTGCCACGTGTCACTGTTTCCTCATTCAACTCTGAAATTGATACACAAAAAACTAAAATCCGTGCACTACCCGCCACTTTTTGTATAATTCTAATCTAATACTCAGAGATATATTTATGATGATTTTCCCAAGGTCACCTCTTTGAGATGAAGTTCAGGAGTCTGCAAATACCCTAACTTCCACAGATCATATATTCGAAAATATTGCTCACAATGATCTGAAATTTTTGCACGAGCTTCCTCCAAATTTAGGCTTCGCGTGATAGAAATTTCAGCTTCTGAACATTCGTAGAAAAAAATTTCTAGCGAAAATTCTACAATGACTAGCGAAATTCCTACATGAGAAGGATATGAGGATCATAATTTATATAAATGCTTAGGTTGAGAGGGTATTCAACAAGTGAAAGTGGGAGGGATTTTAGGAGCTTAAAAACTATTAATTATTTACTGTTCAATGACCACAACCAATGATTAGTGTCATGCCACAACCCCATGGGGTTTTAGCCCACTAATTGGGGTTACCAACTTCAAACAAGAATATCTCTCAAACCGTGAAGAATTATGTGGCATGCCATATATCAATGGAAACATCTCGACAAGTATAAACCATCAAAAATATCCTTTATCAGAATAGTAATTTGGTGGTCAAAAAATTCCCATGCAATGTCGGGGTAGCCCGTAGCCACCAAATTTCTTGGCCGCTTGGGTTGACATCAATGACAACTGCTGATCAACAATCTCCCCCTTTGGCATTGATGGCAACACAAGTACTCCCCCTACGATCATGACACCTCTTCCTTCAACATTCTCTCCCCCTTTGACATCAATGGCAAAGGGTAACTCCCCCTGAAACACAACCATCCTGCGGACCTGTACACACTTCCACTCCCGCTTTATATTCTTGAAAAAGGAAAATCTAATGAGAACTTGGGAGAATCCCAAGCTTTTGACGAAGATATTCAAATGCTTCACAAGGTAAAGGTTTAGTGAAGATATCAGCAATTTGTTCTTTTGTACAAACATACTCAAGTTTGATATTCTTTTCAGCGACTTGTTCTCTAACAAAATGATATTTGATCAGAATGTGTTTTGTTTTTGAATGCATGACAAGATTCTTGGAGATGCTGATGGCACTAGTGTTGTCACAGAATATGGGAATAGGCTCATTGAATTGTACTAGAAGATATTGCAAAAAAGAATTCATCAAGGACTTTGGTACAACAAGTTGTCGCTACAATGTGTTGCTTCCCATTTGTGAATATCAAAGTTGAGTTTTCGTTTTCTCAACCATGATACGAAGACATCTGTAGGTTTAACCACATGTCAAGGTATCTACGAACGAATCTTTAAAATAGAAAATAAACAATAGCAAGAGCATAAAACATAAAACAGATAAACACAGAGATTTTCCCCTGGATCCCAAATCGGGACGACCAGCTTGATTTTTCATTATATTCCTTTTAGTGTTACAGCACATATATATACATGTCGAAGTATACATAAACCCCAATCCATTAACCCTGGATTAGAACATAATCGTAGTTCATGTTGGATATACAAAATACCGGAACCATGTCATGCCCCAAAACCATGTGCAAACCCATGCACAAAACCATGGCGAGGTCCGCCACAGAAAAATAAGGACCCCGAAAAAAAAAAAAAAATTCCCGGGCGCTACCCTGGACCTTGACATGAGGGCTACCCAGCATGGCCAAGTACATTGCTCCCGGCTAGCGTACATGAAGCTATCGCCCCTATTACCCCCGTGCATGACTAGTCATGGAATGAATATAACACATACCCAACATTCCCCCACTTGTTGTTTTCTTTCCACAGGGGGCCACATGAGAGCTTAGTCATTTGGCCAATTCTTCAACACCCATTGTTTCTCTACACCAAGAGAACTTCTGAGTGCTCACAGACTTCGTCAATGCATCTGCAACATTCTTCAAAGTGTCCACCTTTACCAATAACACCCTTTTAGCCTCAACCATATCTCTAACAAAGTGATATTGAACATCAATGTGCTTTGTCTTTGAATGATAAGCAGGGTTCTTAGCCAAGAAAATTGCACTTTGGCTATCACAGTCTATCCTTATAGCTTGCTGTACCAACCCCATACTTGAACACAATCTCTGCAACCAAGCTGCTTCCTTGCTTGCATGAGTGGCTGCTATGTATTCTGCCTCTGTAGTTGAAAGAGCCACTACAGACTGTCTTTTACTCATCCAACTGACTGCACCTCCAAATAGGCTAAACACATGCCCACTTGTGGGTCTTGTTTGGTCCCGGATATTCTGGCAGTTTGGATCAACAAAACCATGTGAATATGTCAACACTGTTGATAAGGTGTCCCTGTAGCACCAGCCATAATCACTAGTGCCACACAAATATACGAAAACACCACTTCTTTGTTGTCAATGTCCTTCTTTGAAGTTTGGCCGCCATTTTGTCCAATACCTCACTACATGCAATGTCTTTGGTCTAGTAGGATGCTCCATACATGAGCTACTACCCATTGCTTTTGCCTTATGGAACATAGGACATGTCCTCCTCTTCTTATGTCTTGAGACACTGTTCAGCAGACAACTTTACACCTACAGGAATAGGAACATTCACCGGTTTACTATCCTGCATATTGAACCTCTGCAATATAGTCTCGACATACTTCCTCTGGTTTAACCAGAGCTTCCTCTTTGCCCGATCACTCTTAATTTCCATGCCCAAAATATAGTTTGTAGCACCTAGATCCTTCATGTCGAATTTGGAGAACAGTTGGGTCTTCAAATCTTGGATAACTTCTTTGTCATTTCCAATCAACAACATATCATCCACATACAAGACCAAATAAATAACACGGTCTGCCATTAATTTAAATAAACATAAGTGATCTTATCACTTTTGGTGGGAAGTCCTCGTATGTAGGTATAAAATTTCTGATACCATCCTTGTTAATTGTTTTACTTATACGGAAGACTTCTTCTTTGCCCTTCTGCCGATTATTTGTTCTTGCTTCACCATAAAGCCTTTAGGTTGTTTCATGTAGATCTCCTCTTTCAAATCCCCATGAAGAAATGATGTCTTCACATCCATTTTTTCTACCACAAAATAAAATGCAGCAGCAACAGATAAAAGTAATCTAATAGAAGTAACTTTGTCAACAAGAGAAAAAATATCACCAAAATCAATTCCCGGCACCTGGGAATAACCTTTTTCTACCAACTGAGCTTTGTATTTCTCCACCTTTCCTTCTACATTCATCTTCTTCTTGAACACCCATTTTCTCCCGATGGGCTTTCTTCCAGCCAGCAACTCCATCAAATCCCATGCCTCATTTTTGTGCAAGGATGCCATTTCATCAACCATGGCCTCCTTCCAGAGTTTTCCATCCTCTGAATCTACTTCCTCCTTGATAGTTCTGGGATCATCATAAATTATAGTTAAAGAAAAATTTGAAAAGAAAGCAGATGGACTATACCTTTCTGGTTGTCTCCTTTCTCGAACTGATCTTCTCATAGCTGGAGTTTGTGGCTCTTTCTATTCTGAGTCTTCTTCTATTTTAGAGTCTGATTCATCCTCCTTTAGCTCAAACTCTATCTTCTTAGGTTCATTTAGTAGGACTTCATGTTTAACAATATCTTTCACCTCTCTAAACACCACATATCGGTTGTACACAACCTTCCTTGTTTCTGGGTTCCAAAGCTTGTAACCCTTTAAACCATCCTTATACCCAATAAAGATGCACCTTTCAGATTTATTATCCAACTTGCTCCTTTTCTCCTTTGGAACATGTACATATGCATCACATCCAAATATCGTCAGATGTGAAAGAGAGGGTTTCTTACCAGTCCATACCTCATGTGGAGTCTTATCCTCCAACGTTGATGAAGGTGATATGTTAACCAAGTAACATGCAGTCTCCACTGCCTCTGCCTAGAATTCTTGTCCTAACTCGATACCACTGAGCATGCTTCTTGCCTTTTCCATCAGCGTTCTGTTCATTCTTTTTGCAACTCTGTTTTGTTGAGGTGTGTATGGTGTAATCTTCTGTCGTGCTATACCACACTTCTTACATAACTCTTCAAATTCCTTCTTGTAGAACTCCCCACCATTATCTATCCTCGACACCTTTATCTTCTTCTCTGTCTGGTTTTCCAACAGAGCCTTAAATTCTTTAAATCTGTCAAAGACTTCAGATTTATTCCTCAAGAAATATATCCATGTATTCCTTGAGAATTCATCTATGAATGAAACATAGTACACAAATTTACCTAGTGATGAAACCGACACAGGTCCAAACACATCACTGTGCTCAAGCTCTAATATCTTGTTTTCCCTCTTAGCACCAGAAGGAAAACTTACTCGATTCTACTTCCCATATACACAATGTTCACAAAAATCAAAATCTAGAGAGTTGTTAGACATACCTTCTACCATACCATTTTCATGCAGTATCTGAAGGCCCTTATCTCCAATATGTCCAAGCCTTTGATGCCATAGCATGGTCTTTTCTCCAAACACCCCTACACTTTCCGCTCCACTTTCAGGAACCACAGAACTATTGCACCCATCAATAACCGTGTTTCCCTGAAGCTTGTATAGAGTTCTAATGCGAACTCTCTGCATTAATACCAGTGCTCCCCGAACCATATTATAGGCATCTTTCTCAAACACTATTTTTACACCTGCATCATCCATCTTGCTTACGGAAATTAGATTTCTGGCCAATGCAGGAATGTGCAGAACAGAAGTGATATTACGCTTCGACGGATGCACGATAAAGGTACGGCCTTCCTGTCATCACATGAAGACATCACCATTATATTTCTGTGCTAGTGAGAACCACTCCCTGAGAGTGAAGTGAAAAGGATATGCCCAAGGTCAATCAACAACGACTACGCAGTCTGCATGTGTGTTGAAGAAAAGCCAAATACATCCCTGTTGTCAAGGGTGGTTTTGTAACATAGCCGGAAGGGCATCATCAGATCATTTCCTTTCTAAGAGACTTTTATTACGGTCCTTTTATCCCAACCATTCCTTTCCGCATTTCCAGCACACCTTTACAAACTTTCCAGGAGATTTAGATCTCCCTCTAGATTTAGATCTCCCACTCGAAACCTTATTCTTGTTTATGTTCTGGGACCTTCCTCCTACAGATAATGCATCTCCATTCTGACCCTCCATATTTCTCCGTCTCATTTCCTTCGACAACAAGGCTGAGACAATGTCATCAAAATTCAAGGTAGTTGTATTGCTACCTATTGCAATAACCAGACTGTCCCACGAATCTGGTACAGAACAAAACAAACTGATGCACTTATCTTCATTTGAGATTCTAATATCAATAGATGACAACTGACTTACCACAGTATTGAAGGCATTCAGATGCCCTGTCACCGAGTCTCTATCCTTCATCCTCAGGTTATACAGCTTTTTCCGCAAGAACAATTTATTCACCAAAGACTTATATTGGTACAAAGTCCCTAGCTTGTCCCACAAGGTCTTCGCCGTAACTTCCCTAGATACATTCAACAATACTGAATCTGAGACACACAACCATATTGTGTTCTTTGCCTTTCGATCTAGCTTCTTCCAGTCTTCATCTGACATTGTCATTGTTTTAGTACCTGGATCTACCACGATCCACCGATCTTTATCCACCAACAGATCCTCCATCTTGAGCTTCCACAACTCAAAAATCTGACCATTAAATTGCTTGATCTCTATCTTCCCACCGCTCGCCATCTTCTTTCACCGCGAGAATCGATCTCGCAGATCTCCCACTGAACAGGGTCTACCTCAGGCCTGAGCAAAAAACCCCTCAACAGCAAAGGCATCCCCTTGAAGTTGAAACTGCTTTGATACCAAATGTATGTTTTAACCCTGTACATAAATTATCTATGAAAGAATATTTAAAATAGAAAATAAACAATAGCGAGAGCATAAACATAAAACAAATAAACACAAAGATTTTCCCCTAGATCCCAAATCGGGACAACCAGCTTAAATTTTTATTATATTCCTTTTATTGTTACAACACATATATATACATGCCGAAGCATACATAAAACCCAATCCATTAACCCTGGATTAGAAAATAACCATAGTTCCCTTGACTGGATCTACAAAATACCAGGGGCCAAAAACTAGCATGCCCCAAAACCATGTGCAAACCCATGCACAAAACCATGGGCGGGTCCGCCCACTGGAAAATAAGGACCAAAAAAAAAATTCTAGGGCACTGCCTCGAACCCCGACAGGGGGTCTACCACCCCCCTGTGACACCCCCCCCCCCCTTACGTTGAGCCTAGTGCAACGTACATGGGGGGCTATCACCTCCCCTGTTACCCCCCCGCGTGTGACTAGTCGTGGAAAGAATATAACACAAACCCAAAAACAACCACCTAGATAGAATTTTTCTCCACTAGTACTCTTACGATCATCAATGCTTCCTGCCCAATATGCATCTATAAATGCTTGAATAATAAGATTGTTACCCTTTAGATACCACAAGCCATATTCTATTGTGCCCTTTAGATATCAAATAATTCTTTTGACGGCAATAATATGTGATTCTTTTGGTGCTGCTTGGAATCTTGCTACTTGTCCAACTGCATGCATAACATCTGGCCGGAAGGCTGTTACATATAGAAGATTACCAATCATAGATCTATACAACCTCTCATCCACATCCTTAGATGAGTCGTCTATGCTCAATTTGCAACCTGTTACCATCGGAGTCAGGATGGGTTGGTAATATTTCATTTTGAATTTATTGAGCATTTCCTTGATGTACTTGGCTTGACATATAAATATTCCTTTCTCTTGCTAAGATATTTGAAGCCCTAAGAAGTATGTCAACTCACCAAGTAAAGACATCTCAAACTCACTTTTCATATTTGTAGCAAAGTTCTTACTTATTCGATCATCATTGCTACCAAATATTATATCATCCACATATACCTCGACGACTGTTAAATTATATTTAACTATTTGTACATAAATATTGATATCACCAGTACCTTTATTGAACCCTTGTTGACGTATATATCCATCAAGATGAGCATACCATGCTCTGGAAGCCTACTTGAGACCATATAGAGCCTTCTTTAACCTGCAAACATAGTATTCTTTTTTTATAGTAGAAAACCTTCAGGTTGTTCAATGTAAACTTCTTCTTCTTTAATTCGCCATTCAGAATTGTTGAATTAACATCCATTTGGTAGACTTTGATTTTTCTTGAACATGCATAGGAGAGAAACATTTGGATGGATTCCATTCTGGCAACTGGTGCAAATGTTTCGTCAAAATAAATTCCTTCCACTTGTGCATAGCCTTTGCAAACCAATCTTGCTTTGTTTCTGGTAACCTGTCCATCTTCATTCAATTTTTTCTTGAACACCCATTTAGTTCCATTGACATTTTTATCTTTTGGTCGTGGAAATAATTCCTAGGTGTTATTCTTCTCGATTTGATCCAATTCTTCTTTCATAGCTTCTACCCAATGTTCATTCTGGCTGGCTTCCTCAAAACTACTAGGCTCAAACGTTTCTAGAAAAGCAATGTGATCTTGTTGCGATGAACAAAGTTGTCGACCTTCATTTATGTCACCAATGATTTGATTTTATGGATGGTTCTTTTGAATCCATTCTTTTTTTCTCTTTGGAGGAGCTTCTTGTTGTTGTTTTGGTATATCTTGATAATCATTATTTACTTCTTCCTGGTTGATAGTTTCTTCTTGTTCTAGAATTTTCTTTGTGTCCTTTTCAGCCTCTGTCTCAAGTTTCAAAGATTCTAGATCCTCATGATTATTCGTTAGAACACCATATTCATCAAATCTAACATTTATGCTCTCCACTATCTATTTTCGTCTTAGATTATAGAATTTATAGGCCGTTCTTTTGTGTGAGTAACCAACAAAGATACATTCGTCAACATGTGATTCAAACTTACCCAAATTTTGATCTTCTATTTTGATATAACATTTGCTTCCAAAGATTTTGAATATTTTACATTAGCCAGTTTTCCTTTCCATAATTCATATGGGGTCTTGTTTCAATTATTTTTTAGAAGACTTCGGTTGATAATGAAGACTGTCGTATCAATTGCTTGAACCCCAAATTTTTCATCCAATTTTGAGTTCTTCAACAATGTTCTACCCATTTCCTGTACGGTTCTGTTATTTCTTTCAACAACTTCATTTTGTTGAGGTGTTCGTGTTGTTGAAAATTGTCTTTTTATTCCATTTTCGTCACAATATTGCTGAAATAATTTGGAAGTGAATTCCCCACCATTATTTGATCTTAGCCCCTTTATTTTCAAATCAATTTCATTTTCGACTAACTCCTTGTAGATCTTAAAGCACTCAAATGCTTCAGATTTTTTCTTTAGAAAACTAACGGTTGTCATCCTGGTATAGTCATCTATCATTAACATGAAATATAATTCTCCATCTAAGCCTTTTGTTCTCACAGGACAACATAGATCAGTATGTATCAATTCCAATGGATGTGATGCAAAGTGTTATTTTGTTTTAAATTCGACTTTTGTCTGCTTGTCGTGTTGACAGGCCTCACATAGTGTGTTAGAAGGTTTTGATATTTTCGGCATTTCTCGTACTGCTTCCTTTTTTTTATCCTGAAAAGATTGTCAAATTTTATGTGACTCATTCGTTTGTGCCATAACAAGCTTTCATATTCTTTAGCTAGTAGACATGCTTTAGTTGCTTCATCCAGAACATATATGTTGTTTGGAGCTCGACTTGCTGTAGCCACAATTCTACCATACCTGCCTTTCCTGATTTCACATTTTGTGGAGTTGAATAGCATTGTGTGTCTTTGATCACACATTTGTCCAAAACTGAGAAGATTGTGATTCATGTTATCAACCAATAGAACATTCTTGGCTAGAACATATTTGCTTCCGAGAGTGATGGTACCTGATCCTATAGCATTTGAAGATCCATCGTTTCCAAAGGATACGATTCCATCCTTCTTCTCTTTCAGAGATACAAATTTCCTTCTATCTCCATTCATATGAATTGAGCAACCGCTATCAACATATGACACATCTTTGTTGTTTTGAGTCTTGAGAGCGAGAGCACAATTATCAGTCTTCTTATTCTTCCATGTTTGTTCATTCTGTGGCTTCAAAGATTCTTCTGGAGGATTTTTAAGTATGCAGTCTCTAGCTATGTGTCCAAATTTTCGACAATTGTAACATTCCATATTATTTCTTAAATGTTAAAATCTATTGATGTTTTTTGAGCCCTGGGAGGTTCATATTTGACAGATCTCCTGGAATTTTATTGGCTCCTAGGGTATGTGCAACATTCTATAGCTTTATGACCAAATTTTCCACATGAATAACAATAGCCATAAAAAATATGTTGGTACCTAGACGAAAAAATTCGTCGTGGAATTTTATTCCAAGGTTGCTCTTGTGAATCTTGTCCAATGAAGTCTACATACATGTTAGATCTCATAGGCTCATTGTATTTTGTTATAGAAGGTCCTACTTCTTCTTCTTTGTAACTAAGGCCAGTTTTGTCGTTGTAATATTGTTGCTTGTTGATGAGCTATTCCAATTCCCTTGAGCTATTGGCATTGTTATCACCATAATTTTTTTCTAAACTTGGACAGTTTACATCACTTCTAGTTATGGTCTTAGATAGGTGTTGGGTCATTTTATGTTTTAAAGGGTAGGTGATAGGATTAGAGTCTCAAAGTCTCATAATAAAGCTTAAACAACTTTATCCATGTTTCAAAAGTCACACAACACTCTTTAGAAGTCAAATTCAAACCATTAAAAAAAAAAATTGAATTAGCCACGAAACCACGTTTTCGTAGCGCAGACAGTGTAAAAAGTATGTTTTGCACTACGAAAACGCTACTATTTTCGTAACGAAAAACCCTAAAATTGAACTAAACGTGCTACGAAATCGCGGATTCGTAGGAAGCCTTGTAAAATCACCAATTCAATCAGATTCCGTCAATTTTTCATCATTAGGTGTCAGATAGGAGTCATTTCTAAGGCAAGCAACCATTCAATCTTATCACTTCGAATATAGGGGTCATCATGATAGGCAATTTCAAATTCGAAAGGATTGGTGGGTTTCTTATTGCATTTTGCATGCAAACACTCAAGCAAATCGTCTTTGAATGCTAAGCTCATGGTAATCTCTTACCAAAGCTTTTCTTATTGATTTTGCAAGCGCGGTTGATCACCATTAGCAAGCGAGGCTGACTACCATTAGCAAGCGAGGCTGATAAACAGAAATTCAAGCGAGGCTGATTTGTTACAGGAATTTAGAGTCAAAGATGACAGAAGAAAGAAAAAATCATAGGTCAAGTAATTGTTTAAGAATAGAGCCCGAAAGCACAGAGGCTCTAGTCAAAGATAAATCAGTGATGGAGGCTTTCAGAAAACAGGGTGTTGGAGATTTTGTGAAAAATTACAGGGAGGACACAGTCAAGTGTCAAAGGAATTTTCTTTTCATTTCACTGGCTCAAATACAAAAATTGGAATTCTAAATTTTGCAGTAACCCCTGAGATCATAGCTTTGGTGACAGAGGTTCCTAGGGGGCAAGATAGATGGTTCAAAATTTTCAAATTTGATATGGAACCATGTAAGGTATTTCTGAAGCCAGAGTTTGCAGAAATAGACTTAACCAAGGCAACTCCAAGGAACTACATCAAAGACATCGATGCCAACTTGCTCTTCAACATTCAAAGGTATTTTACCTGTGAGGGAAGATATCATAAAGTATATTCATATCATTTTAAACTCCTGTTGCATTTCACTGGCATGATTTCTTTAGATTTCCCTTTCTTCCTGTATTGAAGTATAGCTAAGATGGCAGATAAAGTGCAAATGAAAACTCAAGGATGTGAAACTTCCCTTTTTCATCATGGCCTAATTAAACTGATAGTTTTACATGAAATTCAAAAGATCAACATAGAATGGTCTTCATTTTGGTTTTTATGTGGTTTTGGAGTGGAAAACCAAGGTGCAAGCATTAGCCCTAAGGCTAAAGAAACCCCACCATAAGAAACTAGTAATCCTGTAGTGACCAGGTCAAAAATATTTGTCAAGCTGAAACCTAGAAAGCAAGTGAAAGAGAAAGTGAGTAAAGTATCATTGGTTAGTCTTCAGACTCCTCAACCTACAAAAGAAAAGATAGTTGAAATTAGAGAAATGACACAAGAACAGTCAGCTGATAAACCGGTTCAAAGGAGATTGACTAGAAGTCAAATTGCAAAGGAGAAAGGTAAATCAGTGATCTCAGAAGAAAGTCCAAGCTTAAAGGGTAACTTAAATGATATTTTGGAAGCCATTGATATTGAAGAATCCCCTTTGGTATAGGTAGATTTCATAAAATTTGATGAAGGAAAACCTAAGAATATGAAATCTTATAAGAAACTACAATTTGAGGAGGAGGTTGCAGCGTTTGTGTTTAAGCAAAGAAAGTCTTTAACCAGGGAATCTAAAAAGATGCAAGAGTTAAATGTTGAGCTAGGAGAAACAGAGGAAGCTTCTACTGTTCAGTAAGAGTTCATAGACCTTTCATCACCAATACCTGAAGGTGACGAAGACAGAGTACTTTCCTCTCAGACAGAAGAAACCAGCTATGAAGAAATGGAACAAAAGTTGAAATCAGAAAATTATGAAATTGCTAGACTAAGGAAGAGAGCAAGAAGGCATGTTGCTGAAAAGGAAAATTTAAAGAGGATAAAGGCTCTATGGGAACATGAAAAGGTTTCCAAACCAGAAATAATAAGTAGTGAAGCTCAATACTTTACATGGACTATTCCTGCAATTAAAGAGGCTAGATATGTGAGAACGATGAATGCTCAGTTAAGGGCCACCAACAGGAAACTGAGGAGGCAGATTGAAGACCTAGAAATACAGTGGCAACAAAAATGAAACAGGGCAACAAATGGTAAATCCTTGAATCGGTTTTTTCATGAAGATAAGGATCATTGTTGAAGAAGAACATCCATTAAAGCTATTTTATGTTGACATATGTCCTTAAAAAATCTTAAATATCCTCAAAACTATAATTTTTTGGAAAAAAATGTGTTAAAGGAGTATACACAGCAGTTTCGTAGCATGCTACGAAATTGCTGAAGGTGAAGTTTTGGCATTTTTTGTATGAAATTGGGAGGTAAGGACTGCTAGTATTCAAAGTTTAATATTGAAAATGGAGAGTGAAAGGTCAAAAATGAAGTTTCAGGTTGAAAATCAAGAAAAATAATGGTCAAAGGAATGTTTTTACAGTGTTATAAAAAATTGCGCTACAAAAACATGATGTTTTCGTAGCGCAGTCATATTCCCTCTCCTTTTCATTTTTTCGAAGGCTTCTTTTTGCACAGGTAGAAGGTTGAAGAGTTTATGGAATGTTAACACATGTTACATATACAAGATAGTCATCAAGGCTAGCAAGATGTTCAAAGACAAGCATGGAGATAAGGGCTAAAAATTAGGAAACTCTATCTCCTGGTTTTTAGGACAGTTAAGTCATGAATCAACAAGTTTCACCACAAAACTAGAGGCATCATAAAGGTCGAAGACATGGATTATCAGTTGTCAAAGATAGTATTCAAATTTTGGATAAGGTTGTTTGAGACATGTTAAGGATTTTCACTCCTATTTGTATTAGAACTCTTAGAAGATAGTTAGTTGTCAATTTGTAATTAAGAGTTTGTTTTACGAGTAGATAGGTATCAATTTTAGAAATTCGAATTATCCTAATGATGGATCATGGAATCCAGGAAATGTAAAGACTCTATATGAATCATGAGGTCGAATTCCTCAAGGTTGGAATTTTCATTAGAAAATCAGTTGTGTTATTGTATGTTACTGGATATTTTTCAACTTAATACAGAGATCAATTTTACTACTCAAGATTCACAAGTATTTTATGTGTTTGATATTACTATGGCCTTTTTAAAATATCTATTTGCATTGGTATGAACATGTGTTACCTAGAATTCATTGAATAATGCTCTAACTTCCTTCATATGCTTGTAGATTTTCCTTATTCACTGTGTTACTATTTTCACTTATAAACCTAGACTCCAAGTGCCTTGATTTCCATGTTTGATAGATCATGATGTTTTGTTGAAGAATACTTTGACTCCATAGCGCAATATATGTTTTCTAATATTTGATTCAACCAGTTATACATTTTTATCCTTTTATTCCTAGAGTTAGCCATCTAATCATTAATCAAAAATCTTAAACCTATTGAGAGAGCCCTCTCAGGTTGAGGAGGCTAAGCCTTAGCCAAAATATTGGTTTGAAAGAGTTACTCAGAGTCTACTTGATCAGCAGCCTATCAGGGTCAGATTTTGTGATAAAATTTTGGTGCGTCTACTAGGAGCCTGAAGATTATTCATTCCCGAAATCAAGAAGCTAAACTTCTGAAGGTAGCAGGAGCTCAGAAAGTTTTTCGAGGCTGCATCTACCTTGGTGACTCCATAAATTTTCAAAAGTTTAAATTTGGCTTCGAGAAGGATATACACATGGAGAAATCCTAATCCTCATCCACCTACCATTGTGGACAATCCAAACACTATTTCAAAAGGCAATCAAAGAATTTCAGAAATATCAGGTACTCCATCTCATTCGAAATCTTTCTCCTCTGAAATATTAAGAAGTCCTGAAGACAAAAGAGTTGATGATAAAATTCATGAAGTGTTGTTTAGATCATAAAGTGAAAAGGAATTCATTGATATTATCTTAGACTTGCAAAAGAGAGGAATTTACACTTCAGCCCTAGTAACACAAGAATGCAAAGAGGAATTTTGGGAAGTTGTTACCTCTGAGATGTTGTTAGAAAAAGAGTCTCTAGATAAACTGAAAGAACTTGACCCTTTTGAAGTCTTGCTGAAATCCAAAGTTGGCTTACCCCTTCCAAATTGGAGCTCAATTGTTAGTGGCTTGCAGAAACCAAGTAGTCCTCCTCATATCAGTTCTTCATCTTCTGTTTCTGCCATTCCTAAAACTATTGTTCATCTTGTAAACATGGTTTCTCCTACTAGGTATGCACCACTTGTACTCCCTGCTATTTTGCATGACCTTCCTAGTAAATATGCTGCTAAGATCCCTACTTGGGGTAGTGATGAAGAAATAATATCATAGGAATATGTAGATATATTTAATGATTTTATAGACAAAGGAGAATTTGATGATGAAGATGTGAAATTAAGGCTGTTTGCACAGAGTTTTATTGGTGAAGTTAGAAAATGGTTTAAATCTCTTACACTAGGAAGCATTCGAAATTGGGATGAGTTTGAAGATAAATTTTTAAAGAAATGGGGAAACAGAACCAATCCAGGTCAAGCACTTACTGAATATAACAACCCTAAAAGGGAAGTTGATGAATCTGTCCAAAAATTTTCAAATAGATTTAACAAAGTTTTTGACTCAATTCCAACTCATTTGAAACCTCCAGAAGCCTTAGCACAAATGAGATATGCTGAAGCATTTGATTATGAATTTTCGATCTTTTTGAGAGAAAGAGAATCACCTACACTTACTAAAATGAAAAGTGATCCAGTAAAGGTAGAGGTAAACATGATAGCTACTAAAAATTCAAAAATGGGAAAAACTACATTGAAAGAAGAATAGAAACCTTCCACTTCAACTTCTGAAGATAAATTTGACTCAATGATGAAAACCATGGAGAATTTGATGGACAGATTAGCTCTTGGAAACACCTCTTCTCCTCCTGTGAAACATGGACCTCAATTAAGGAGACCTCAAAACCAACAAATGCCAAGAGAAAATAGAAATCAACAGCCTGATCCTCCAGTGAGACCTCCTTTTCAGCAGAATTTGGTAGATGAAGAAGATGAGCCTAAAATTCCTAAAGAATACTTCCATTTTCTTGACGAAGAGATGTCGGGAATTTTCTTGACTAAAGAAGAGCATGATGAGTTAGATTTGGCTAATCAAGGAGGAGAATCATCAGATTATTTTAAGGGATATCAGCATGTCATTTTTTAGATGCAAAAACAATATAATCTCAGAAACAGAAATGTGCCTATCATTGCAAAAAAAACACAGCCTAAGAAAGATGCTCCAAAGGTTGTTGAAGGTAGAAATGATACCCCAAAGGTTGCTGAAGGTAATAAAGATACTCAACTTCCTCCTCTTATCAAAGAAGTTGAAAAATCTATTTTTGTTTTTAAACTTGAGAATGAAATTTCAAAGATTAAGATATCAGACCCATTTAGCGAGATTCTTAAGGTAAATGAATATAGAAGCAAGATTTTTAAGTTGTTAAACTGACAACCAGGAGCTGCTGATATTTTGCATGTTCAAGAAGATAATCCTACTATATATTTGGGTCCAAGGATAGAAGATGAACAAAATGAAGAGTTTTCTCATTTTTATGTAAGCATTAGTATTCATGATATGACTTTACATAATGCTATGTTGGATTCAGGGGCTTCTCATAACCTTATGCCCAAAGTAATCATGGAAAGGATGGGATTACAAATCACAAGACCATATAAGGATTTATTTTCTTTTGATTCAAAAAGAGTTCAATGTATTGGTTTAATCAAGGATTTTGTTGTTGGTCTAACACAAATCCTAGCAAAGATAGTTGTTATGGACATTGTTGTGGCTAATGTTCCGCCAAAGTTTGGTATGCTATTTTCAAGATCATGGGTAGAAAAAATAAAAGGCACAATGCAGATGGACCTTACCTATGCCACCATTCCAGTTTTTGGCGAACAAAGGAGATCGTATCGGGAGACTAGAATGGCTTACATGGTAAGTAGCAAAGATAAATCTTAGAATTTTCCTATTTATGCCTTTGATACTGAACTTGGATTTTCCATTCTTTTCAATGAGTCATTTGATAGTGTTGATGAAGAAATAAGAGCAGAAAATCAGCAAACAGAAAATCAACAAGTAAATGAAAAACGGAAGGAAGAATGGTGGTCATTGTACTTTGACGGATCAACAGGAAAAGAGGGGGCATGAGCAGGGATTTGGATTACAAGTCCAACTAATGAGAATAATGTTTACTCTTACAAACTGAATTTTGATTGCACAAACAACATGGCTGAATATGAATCTTTGATTTTGGGTCTGGATCTTTTAAAAAAAATGAAGGCCCAAAATATTTCTGTTTTTTGAGATTCTGAATTGTTTATTAGACAAGTTGAAGGTGTTTATAAAACAATGGATGTAAGAATGAGAGCTTACAGAAATTTAGTTTTAGACATTTTGGAGAATTTTCAAGCCTATTCCTTCATAGTCAAAACTAGAGATCAAAATTCCATTGTTGATTCTCTTGCTGTCTCTGCAAGTCTCTTCATCATTCCTATGCATTCTATTGAAAAATATGAAATTGAAGTTCGCCATAGACCAACTATACCAGATAATATCACTAATTGGCAAGTTTTTGAAGATGATCAACAGGTAAGGAATGTTATTGAGCTGAAAGAAGAATTTGAAAGTACACAAGTTGATCAACAAAACATGTTTGTTGAATCAAAAGGAAATTCTGAAGTTTTTCAACTAAAGAATAATTCAATACCAAAGGGTCTTATTCCTCTTGAGAAGCTTTTTGACCAGAATGATGTTTTCAAATCACCAAAGATACAAGCTGACGAAGAGGAAGTAGAAATTTGTAATATTGGTACAATAGATTTGCCTAAAATGATCAAAATTTTAAAGTTTCTTTCAGCTGATATGAAATTCAAATATATTGAGATGATGAAGAGGTTTATTGATGCTTTTTCTTGGAGTTATGTTGATTTAAAAAATTATGATCCTTCCATTATTCAGCATACTATTCCTATCAAAGAAAATGAGAAACCACTCAAACAGAAGTTGAGGAGAATTAATCCCCTTCTCATGCCATTGATTGAAAGGGAGATTAAGAAGCTCTTTGATGCTAAAATCATTGTCTCAATCAGATTCTCCAATTGGCTTGCAAATTTGGTACCGATTAGAAAGAAGAATGGAGAAATTAGAATTTGTATTGACTTCAGAAATTTGAACAAAGATTCACTAAAGGACAACTATCCTCTTCCCAAGATGGATTCAATGCTGCAAAATATTGTTGGTTCTCAAAGAATGTCTATGCTTGATGGTTTTTCAAGTTACAATCAGATTCTTGTGCATCCGGATGATCAGGAAAAAACAACCTTCACAACACCATGGGGCACATTCATGTATGCTAAGATGCCTTTTGGTCTCATGAATGTGGGAGCTACTTTTCAAAGAGCAATGGACATTGATTTTTCTGAAGAAAAGGATAAGATGGCGATTGTTTATCTTGATGATATAACAGTCTTTTTAAAGAAAGAAGAAGATCATTTGAAACACTTAGAAAAGGTTCTGCTGAAATGTAGAAGGTTTGGTATCTCTCTTAATCCTACTAAAAGCATCTTTGATTTAACTATAGGAAAATTACTTGGTCATATTATTTTTGAAGATGGAATTAGGATTGATCCTAATAGAGTTAATGCAATTCAAAATGTAGATTTGCCAAGAAGTAGGAAAGAGATTCAATCATTTCTTGGAAAAGTGAATTTTGTTAGGCGCTTCATTCCTAACTTTTCTGAGATTGTCAAAGATATAACAAGGATGTTAAATAAAGGATTTGATATTAAATGGACATCTGAAGCTAAAAAATATTTTGATCAAATCAAGAAGGCACTCACACAAGCACCGGTACTCATCAGCCTAGATTTTTCCAAAGAATTTCTGGTTTTTACATTTGCTTCCGAAAACACAATTGCTGGAGTTTTGCTACAAAAAGGAAGCAAGGTACTGAACAACCTATTTCTTTCTTTAATAAAACATTAGCAAATGCTGAGCTGAATTATAATATTCTAGAAAAACAGGCCTATGCTTTGGTGAAAGCTATCAAAGATTTCAGAATTTATATTCTGCATTCTCATATTATGGCATTTGTTCCAAGTACTGTGGTGAAAGACATTCTAACTCAGGCAGATCCCGATGGTAAGAGGGGAAAATGGATTGCAAAATTGCTGGAATATGATATAGACATCAAACCAAACTTTGGCGAAGTTAATGACTCAATCAAAGTTGGACTATATCAATATAGATTTGAATGCAGAAATATCAGAAATTTCTGATGATGAGGAAGAATTGGTTCAAATTGATGAGAAATACATTACTTCATAGTGGTATAAGGATGTATTTTTTGTTCTACAGCATCACAAAGCTCCTGTTGATCTAGCAAAGTCCAAAGCAAGTTTTTTTAAGCTGAAATCTTTAAGATATTTTGTATTTGACAAAAATCTGTTTTGGAAAGATACAGGTGGAATATTGCTGAATTGTTTACTTGAAGAAGAGGCTGATAAAGTCATTGAAGAATTCCATAAAGGTGATTGCGGAGGACACCATTATTGGAAGGCTACAACAAATAAGATTCTAAGAGTGGGATATTTTTGGCCAACAATGTTTAAAGACATTTATAAAATAATTGTTGCATGTCATGAATGCCAAATTTTTGAAGGAAGAAGAAAGCTTGTACCTCTACCTTTGGTTGCTATCTATGTGGAAGCACCGTTTAGACTTTATTGGAGAGATACATCCATCATCATCAGGACATCATCGTTGGATTCTCATAGCAACAGATTACTTCACCAAATGAATAGAGGTGATCCCAACAAGGCAAGCTAATGACTATGTAATTATTTCTTTTCTAGAGAATAATATATTGTCTAGATTTAGTTGTCCTATGAAGATTATAACAAATAATGCTCAAGCATTTACGTCTAAGAAAATGATCAATTTTTGTCATCAATACCATATCACTCTTGGAAACTCTACAACATACTATCCACAAGGGAATGGTCTTGCTGAATCATCAAATAAGAGCATTGTAAGAATCATCAAAAAGGTGTTGCAGGAGAACAAGAAAGCTTGGCATCTAAAGCTGAAGTATGCCTTGTGGGCTGATAGGATATGTAAAAAGAGATCAATTGGGACTTCGCCATATGAACTAGTTTATGGTGTTGAAGTTGATTTTCCAACATCACTTGGGGTTCCGGTCATGAAATTAATTCAAGGACTTGAAGAGGAACCAAATTCCATTCAGAGGAGGATCAACCAGCTGATAAATTTGTAGGAAAAGAGAAATGAATTCTATGACAGCCATCAACATGCTCAGAACATAATTAAAAATACATTTGATAAGAAGATTAAAGAAGACAGTTTCCAAATACAAGACAAAGTGCTAAAATGGGAAGCAAAAATTGAGGAAAAGGGCAAGCATAGTAAGTTTGAGAATTTATGGAACGATCCTTTTCAGATTGCTAGTTTTCATGGGAACAACACTTATATTTTGCAAGAAATTGATGGAGGATCATATGCTGGAGGGCCTGTTAATGGAAGGTTCCTAAAGCATTATATTTGTTGAAGTCTTATCAACCACCCATGACATTGTACATATTCCATCTTTGCTAGTTTTATTGATAATAATGACAAGCTGAAACAGAGAGCTTAAGCTCAAGGTGAAGGCCCAAATAGTTTGAAGAAGATGCTTGTCAAATCAAATAATTTTTTTTTGTTTTATCAAAATGGATAGCACTGGAGCTGCGGGTTCTTAGTGTACCACAGGGGCACACTATCCCAAGTGGAGCCACTGTTATCACCATAAAAAAATTTTCTAAACTTGAACAGTTTACATCATTTCTAGTTATGGTCTTAGATAGGTGTTGGGTCTTTTTTATGTTTTAAAGGGTAGGTGATAGGGTTAGAGTCTCGAAGTCTCATTTTTATGTCCAAATAAAGCTTAAACAAATTTATTCATGTTTCAAAAGTCACACAACCCTCTTTAGAAGTCAAATTTAAAACTATTTAAAAAAAAATTGAATTAGCCACGAAACCACGTTTCGTAGTGCAAACAATGTAAAAATTCTATTTTGCGCTACGAAAACACTAGTATTTTCGTAGCGCAAAACCCTGAAATTGAACTAAATGCACTACAAAATCGCGGATTTGTAGGAAGTCTTGTCAAATCACCAATTCAGTCAGATTACGTTAATTTTTCATCATTAAATGTCAGTTAGGAGTCATTTCTAAGGCATGCAACCATTCAATTTCATCATTTCGAATATAGGGGTCATCATGATAGGTAATTTCAAATTCGAAAGGATTGGTGGGTTTCTTATTGTAGTTTGCATGCAAACACTCAAGAAAATTGTCTTTGAATGCTAAGCTCATGGTAATATATTACCAAATATTTTCTCATTGATTTTGCAAGTGAGGTTGATCACCATTAGCAAGCGAGACTTGGCAAGCGAGGCTGATTTGTTACAGGAATTCAGAGTCAAAGATGACAGAAGAAAGAAAAAATCACAGGTCTAGTCATTTTTTAAGAACAGAGCCTAAAAGCACAGAGGCTCTAGTCAAAGATAAATAAGTGATGGAGGCTTTCAAGAAAACAGGGTGTTGGATATTTTGTGAAAAATTGCAGGGAGGACACATTCAAGTGTCAAAGGAATTTTCTCTTCATTTCACTGGCTCAAATACAAAAATTTGAATTCTAAATTTGGCAATAACCCCTGAGATCATAGCTTTGGTGACAGAGATTCCTAGGGGGGCAAGATAGATGGTTCAAAATTTTCAAATTTGATATGGAACCATGTAAGGTATTTTTGAAGCTAGAGTTTGCAGAAACAGACTTAACCAAGGAAACTCCAAGGAACTACATCAAAGACATATATGCCAACTTGCTCTTCAAAATTCAAAGGTATTTTATCTGTGAGGGAAGATATCATAAAGTATATTCATATCATTTTAAACTCCTGTTGCACTTCACTGGCATGATTTCTTTAGATTTTCCTTTCTTCCTGTATCGAAGTATAGCTAAGATGGCAGATAAAGTGCAAATTAAAACTCAAGGATGTGAAACTTCCCTTTTCCATCATGGCCTAATTAAACTGATAGTTTTACATGAACTTCAAAATATCAATAGAGAATGGTCTTAATTTTTGTTTTTATGTGGTTTTGGAGTGGAAAACCAAGGTGCGGGCATTAGCCCTAAGGCTAAAGAAACCCCACCAGCAGAAACCAGTAAGCCTGTAGTGACCAGGTCAAAAATATTTGTCAAGCTGAAACCTAGAAAGAAAATGAAAGAGCAAGTGAGTAAAGCATCAGTGGTTAGTCTTGAGACTCCTAAACCTACAAAATAAAATATAGCTGAAATTAGAGAAATGACACAAGAACAGTCAGCTGATAAACCAGTTCAAAGGAGATTGACTAGAAGTCAAATTGCAAAGGAGAAAGGTAAATCGGTGATCTCAGAAGAAATTCCAAGCTTAAAGGGTAACTTAAATGATATTTTGGAAGCCATTGATATTGAAGAATCCCCTTTGGTACAGGTAGATTTCATAAAATTTGATGAAGGAAAACCTAAGAAGATGAAATCTTCTAAGAAACTGGAATTTGAGGATGAGGTTGCAGCATTTTTGTTTAAGTCAAGAAAGCCTTTAACCAAGAAATCTAAGAAGATGCAAGAGTTCAATGTTGAATTAGGAGAAACAGAGGAAGCTTCCACTGTTCAGTAAGAGTTCATATACCTTTCATCACCAATACCTAAAGGTCACAAAGACAGAGTACTTTCCACTCAGACAGAAGCAACCAGCTATGAAGAAATGCAACAAAATTTGAAATCAGAAAATTATGAAATTGCTAGACTAAGGAAGAGAGCAAGAAGGCATGTTGCTGAAAAGACAAAATTTAAGAGGATAAAGGCTATATGGGAACATGAAAAGGTTTCCAAACTAGAAATAATAAGTAGTGAAGCTCAATAATTTACTTGGAATGTTCCTGTAATTAAAGAGGCTAGATATGTGAGAATGATGAATGCTCAGTTCAGGGCCACCAACAGGAAACTGAGGAGGCAGATTGAAGACCTAGAAATACAGTTGCAGCAAAAATGAAACAAGGCAACAAATGGTAAATCGTTTAATCAGTTTCGTCATGAAGATAAGGATCATTCTTGAAGAAGAACATCCATTAAAGCTATTTCATGTCTACATATGTCCTTAAAAAATCTTAAATATCCTCAAAACTATAAATTTTTGGACAAAACTGTGTTAAAGGAGTATACACAGTAGTTTCGTAGCGCGCTACGAAACTGCTAAAGGTGAATTTTTGGCATTTTTTGCATGAAATTGGGAGGTAAGGACTACTAGTCTTTAGAGTTTAGTATTGAAAATGGAAAGTGAAAGGTAAGAAATGAAGTTTCAGGTTGAAAATCAAGAATAAGAATGGTCAAAGGAATGTTTTTACAGTGGTATAAAAATCTGCGCTACGAAAACAGGTTGTTTTCGTAGCGCAGTCATATTCCCTCTCCTTTTCATTTTTTCGAAGGCTTCTTTTTGCACAGGTAGAAGGTTGAAGAGTTTATGGAATTTTAACACATGTTACATATACAAGATATAAATCAAGGCTAGCAAAGATGTTCAAATACAAGCATGGAGATAAGGGCTAAAAATCAGGAAACTCTGTCTCCTGGTTTTTAGGATAGTTAAGTCATGAATCAGCAGGTTTCACCACAAAACTAGAGGCATCATAAAGGTCGAAGACATGGATTAGCAGCTGTCAAAGAGAGTATTTAAATTTTGGATAAGGTTGTTTGAGACATGTTAAGGAGTTTCACTCCTATTTGTATTAGAACTCTTAGAAGACAGTTAGTTGTCAGTTTGTAATTAAGAGTTTGCTTTAGGAGTAGATAGGTGTCAATTTTAGAAATTCGAATTCTCCTAATGATGGATCATGGAATCCAAGAAATGTAAAGACTCTATATGAAGCATGATGTAAAATTCCTCAAGGTTGGCATTTTCATTAGCAAATCAGTTGTGTTATTGTATGTTACTGGATATTTTTCAACTTAATACAGAGATAAGTTTTACTATTCAAGATTCATAAGGGGTTTATGTGTTTGATATTACTATGGCCTTTTTCAAATATCTATTTTCAATGGTATGAAAATGTGTTACTTACAATTCATTGAATAATGCTCTAACTTTCTTCACATGCTTGTAGACTATGCTTATTCACTGTGTTATTGTTTTCACTTATAAACCTAGACTCCAAGTGCCTTGATTTCCATGTTTGACAGATCATGATGTTTTGTTGAAGACTAATTTGAATCCATAGCCAAATATGTGTTTGCTAATCTTTGATTCAACCAGTTATACTTTTTTATCCCTTTATTCCTAGAGTTAGCCATCTAATCATTAATCAAAAATCTTAAACCTATTGAGAGAGCCCTCTCAGGTTGAGGAGGCTAAGCCTTAGCCAAAAGATTGGTTTGAAAGAGTTACTCAGAGTCTACTTGATCACCAGCCTATCAGGGTCAGATTTTGTGATAACAAGCATAGTTTTGGATAGTTTTTCCCTTCTTCACTTCCCTGTGCAGTGAGACTACTTCGGCTTCAATGCTTCCCTTTCTTGGTTGCTTTCTTCCAACTTATTTTCAAGTGACTCTTCAATACATTTGTGTTCTTCAACTTCAATTTTAAGACCTTGAACTTGTTCTTCAAGAGTATTGGAACGGATCTTCTCAGCCTTGAGCTCTTTTCTAAGCTTGATTGCCTCCTTAGAAAATTATTCCATAGTCAACCCTTCTTCTTCATTGTTTGATACCTCTTGTTTATTGCGCTTGGCCATAAACAATACTCTCTCATTGGCTTCTTCTCTGTTGTCACTATCTTCATCGGATGATGAGATATCTTCTTTAGAGAGAAATTTCCTTTCGAATCCTTTATTTTTTCCTTGCTTATTGAATTTCTTAAACCCTCTCTTTTATTTTGAGTTTCCATCACTTCTGTTCAAACATTTTGCTGTGAAATTCCCAACCTCATCACAGCCAAAACATATCAATGGAATTTTACCTTTAAATTTTCCCTTACCAATTTTTAGTTTTCTCATAAAGTAAGCATATTCTCCATTTGAATCGCCTTCTTCATCATCTTCCTTTTCTTCACACTTGCAGGTGCAGGTCTTTGCCTTCGAAGGTTGTTTGTCCTTATTGGTTTTCTTAGATGCAGAAAATGCAGTTTCTAGGTGTGAAGTACCTCTTCTTCATCAAGTCTCATTTCATGTGCTATGATAACTCCATGTAATTCCTCTTTGCTGAGTTTATCCAAATTTGCACTATATTCTAAGACCAATACCTTTGGGTTGAATCTCCTTGGTAACGTTCTAAGAATATTTCGTATAATAGTCTTCTCATCAATAGGCTCTCCCAATCCTTCCAGAGTGTTGGTTATTCCATCAACATGTTGGAAGTATGTAGCAATGTTATTATCTTCTTTCATTCTGAGTTGCGCAAATTTTTCTCTATAGATTTGAAGCTTTGCTTCTTTGACATTTGAGTCACCTGCATATATATTTTCAAGCTTGTCCCATACATTTTTTTGGTTTTACAACCCAACACATTATGATAAGTAGATTCAGTAAGTCCACTGATAATAATATTCTTTTCTTTTGCATCATTTACCAAATTCTTCTTACATTGTTCATTTGCGGTTGGTGTAAATCCATTTTGAACAGTGTCTCATAATTCGTAACCTTGTGCCAAGAGATAGACCTCCATTCTTCCTTTCCATAGTGCATAATTATTTTCATTGAACAGAGGTACACCATTCTTGGTATGCTCCATGACCTCCTTCAAGCTGTTAAACTGTTATTGAAGGAACTGAGCTCTGATACCAATTGTTGGAAATACTGAGAGTGGGGGTGAATCAGTATTCCTTTCAATTAGTATTATTATTAATATTTCAGATAATTAGTTAATATTCAGTTATTATCAGTGTTTGTGCAATGATAGAAGTAAACAAACGGAACAAAAATGCACACAGTTTTTAAGGTGGAAACCCCCTCTGGGAAAAAAAACACCTAAATGCTTTTCTAATAATTCTTAAATATTCAACTCCAGTTGAAAATAAATCTCCAACTTCCTAGAATCTATAAAAGCATTCTTCTCCAGCTCCAACTGAATGGACGCTCCAATGCTCGAGATTCTTTAGTAGTCAATTGAACGGATGCCCCAACACCTAATGAGCTACAACTCACCCTACCACCACCCTACCACCCTAATTTTTTCACAGGCTTGAACCTGTTGGTGACTTCATGCACCAACCTAGCACCACCCTACCACCCTATAAAAGAATAAAAGAAGAATGGACTCCCATACCAAGAAAAATTGTCCACTTTACAATGATATAGAATGATGTAGAATAAGAAGACACACTAGACCATAACCCAAACTATGACACAAATACTTAATGATGATCCTAGACCTCCTGACACTGCCTCTTCAATTCTTGGCAAATAGACACTTCTACAAATTTTACAAAAAATATTTTACAATGACTAAGTACAATGATACCTTTACAATGATTGTATGCAGTGCTACCCACGTGAATACTTCATGTGGTGAACTTCTTCCTTCTTTTTTTTCGAGACAAAGTTCACGGGAAACCCAGGCATACTTCCCCAGATTTTCTGGATGGTACACATAGTAAACTGTTCAGCGCAATAGCGGTGCCTAACCCCAAAGACTCAAGGATCGAACCTGTGACCTCCCACAATAGAAAGGACCACATATTGGCTCACTACCACTTGAGCTAACCCTTGGGTGAACTTCTTCCTGCTGTTCTGCACCTTGATTGTTAATCTTGTCATGCTACCCTTTCTCACTCTTCAGAACAATAGATCATGAATTGAGTCTTATCTTGATGAATATATAATACCTACAAAAATTCTTCAAGGAAATACCTATGACATGATAATATCAAAACTTACCTCATCCTGCAAAGCATATGTCAATGCTAAACCAAAAAAAAAAATTTGAATACAAATAACCTAATGAAATTAAGAGATGAACATGCATATACAGAATATACTTACCTGGAGCTTACCTCTGCTACACCTTGCTTTTCTTTTCTGCCCTAGAAATTCTGGTCCTTTGCAGCCATTGACAGCACATGATCTAGCTTTTTCTTTCCTTCTAGGATCTCAATATTGAATTTGGTGTATCTATGCTACTTCAGATCTGCAATATGTAATTTTTGGTCCTGTAGTTGTCCTCTAAGTCTTCTTTCCAATGCCATAGGTCTGACCCAATTTGGATTCTTCAAGGAAAATTTATGCCCAATCTCTCACAATGACCTAATTATGGATGGGTTCAGTAGAGCAAAGTTGTACGGTGTTCCACATGTCACTGTTTCCTCATTTGGCTCTAAACTTGATACAAAGAAAAATAAAGTCTGTGCATTATCTGTCACTTTTTATAGAATTCAAATCTGATACACAGAGAGAGATTTATGACAATTTTCCCAAGGTCACCTCTTTGAGATGAAGTTTAGGAGCCTGCAACATACCTAAATTCCACAGATCATATCTCTGAAAATATTGTGCAACATGATCTGAAATTTTTACAGGAGCTTCCTTAGGATTTCAGCTTCGCCTCATAAAAATTTCAACTTTTGAACCTTCATATAAAAAAATTTATAGTAAAAATTCCACAATGACCTGTTTCAAGTAGCGAAATCCCTACATGAGGAGGATATGAGGATCACAATTTATGTAAATGCTTAGGTTGAGAGGGACTTCAACATGTGAACATGGGAGGTATTTTAGGAGCTTAAAATTCATTAATTATTAATTTTTCAATGACCACAACCAATTATTAGTGTCATCCCACAACCCCATGGTGTTTTAGCCCACTGACTGGGGTTACTAACTTCAAACATGAATATCTCTCAAACCGTGAAGAATTACGTGGTGTACCATATATCAACAGAAACATATCGAAAAGTAGAAACCATAAAAAATATCCTTGACTCGAAATATAGTAATTTTTTAGGTCAAAATTCCCATGCAAGATCAGGGTAGCCCCTGGTGCTGCTTGGGTTGACATCAATGACAACCACTGATCAACAAATATTCCAGAAGCCATTGGACTTGATGAAAGTCTGATTTTGTAGCCTTTGCAAGTGACAGATACAGGAAATCAAAAAATAACAAGAGGGCTAAGTAACTTGAGTTTACACAAGAGGAGCTTGGATTCATTTTTAGACCAATAAATCATGTAACAAGATTAATGAAACAAACAGAAAAGATGCCATAAGTGCCCTTAGAAAAAGAAAATCCAACAAAGAGAAGATAAGAAAAATAATATGTGCAAGTAAAAAAACCAAATAGAACTTTTACAAGAACAACTGAGAGAGGCTAGATAAGAAGTGATAGAAGCCAAATTATATTTAAAGGAGTTAATGGAGTAGGTGTCAAATTAGATAGAATACTATTATGAAGTTGCAGAAAAATCCAGAAGGATGGTGAAGAGGACTTTACCATTGCACAAGATGTTAAAGCATATGTATCAAAGGAACAGATCACTACAAGTAGAGAGAAATAGGTGTCAAAAATAAGTCATAGGACTGGAAAATCATGTACAGTTGATCAAAGGTGAACTCTCAAAAAGAAATCTTAAGCTTTTAGCTAAAGTAGCAAGCACCTCATGAGTATGGTAAATTTCTCACATGTTTTCCCATATTGTTCTAAATGATAGTTTTAGTAATAAACATGGTTAGACAGAATATAAGGAGTGATAAGAAGGCAGAAGAAGTCATACAAAATAAAAAAAATCAAAGAATTCAAAATTTTGTAGCAACTCCCCGTAGTTGAGTTGAAAATATGCTATGAAACTATTGTAGCATATCATTGATGAAAATGCAAGATAAAGTTTTAGATGAAGGAGTTTTAATGCTATGATTTTATCTAAAATTCATAAGAGTACACTTCATAACTTATAGAAAAATCAGAAAGGTACCAGAAAAATGTTTTTATAACTTGCTACTAAATTTTGCTACGAAATTGTAAAATCATTTTTTATGCCTTATAAATTTTTATTTGTCATCATAGAATAGGGAAATCAGATCAGTTACAAGTCACATGGATATCCACATCATCAAACAAGGGAATTCTTATTTTCCAGCAACAAAAGTTAGCAAATTCAACCAAGTCAGCACATCCACGTGACAGGAACACATCAGTAGTTCAACATACTCAGTATTTGGTTGGATTCGATAAGGTTCAAAAACATAATTTTTGAGGGCTCATCCCTAAAAATTCTCATATGTTTTGAAAACCAAACATGATTATGTCTCTTAGCATGATGATCGAATCTGGCCCCGGGTGGTAGATTTTGTAATTAATGGAAAATTGAGATATATATATATATATATACTCTACAAGGGATCGACAATGTGAGAAAGACCATATTTTGTACAATTTTATCCATTTAATATATATTTGTTGTAATACTTTGTTTTCAACGTGAGATTCAATTTTTGGTTTCATTCTATCCCATCATGTTTTTTATGTTATTATCAGTTTTGATAGCTAGTTTGGTTACTTGAAATTCAATGTAATATTGCTCCAACTTCCTTCAAATTTACTGTGTTTGACTGTAAAGTTTTACCTCACATTAGTTAAACCAAAAATTCCTCAGCTTCCACAAAATAAAGTTTGTTTGTAATTGAGTTATCTTTTAACTGGATCCATGCCCAATGGTGGTGATTATCACACTTTCTTTCACCTAAAAAATCATACAAAAATCCAGAGTTATCCATCTGTAATTGAAATTATTCATAATATTATCCAATATTTCTTGAGAGAGCCCTCTCCTTCTAGAAGGGCTAAATTCTAGCTATATGTGGTTTGAAATAGTTACTCTTGGTTGGAGGTTGACATAGCCGAGCCTGTCATATCAAGTGATAACATTTTGGTGCATCTGTCGAGAGTCGAAAGTTATATTATCCTGGGTGATTCTCTTCAAAGCAGTTGAACTCTTAAAGGTAAGAGGAGACCGGAAATTTCGAGGCTGTACTTCTACCTTGGTGATTCCAATGGCATCTTCAACTTAAAGGTGGCTCCCAAGAAGATTTACACGAGAAGCAATCTAGATCCAGATCCACTGAAGATAGTTGATGGTCTAGAGAAAATTCTCATAGGAAATGGTATTTCATCAAAATCAAGTACTCCAAATCTCTTAAGATATTCATCTTTACCCTCTAGAGGTGTTCAAAGTATTGAGGACATAAAATTTGATGAAAAATTTGAGCAAACACTTTTTTGATCTAGATTAGAAAATGAATTACAGAATTTTCCAAGATCTACAAATATTATGGGTAGACACCATATCTATCGTTTCCAAAGAAGATAAAGAAGGATTTTGGGAAAATATCACATCATAATTATCATTCGAACATTATTATTTAGAAAAATTAAAGCAACTTGATCCTTCTGAATTTCTCTTTAATAGAAGAGTCGGTATCCCTTTACCTGAATGGAGTTGAAGGTTCCTGTAACATAGTTTCCTGTAATATGATATGCTGCTTTTAATAGTTGGATAAATACCTCCCCTGTTATATCCTCTGCTAGTACATCTAATATTGTCTCTTCTTCAATGGATGGAGTTCCTCCTCCTCCTCCTCCTCCTTCTCCTTTAGGCCCTACCAAATATGCCCCTCTTGTATTTCATGTCCTTCTTCATGATCTGCTACAAGGATATTCTAATAGAATAAAAACTTTTGGAGTTGAGGAGGGAATCACTGCAGAACAACATGTTGACCAATTTAATGATTTTATAGAATTATAGGAGGTGGATGATGAATATCTTAATATGATATTGTTTGTACATATTTTCATTGGTGAAGTCATAAAATTATTTAAAGAGTTAACCTCAAGAAGTATACAAAATTGGATCAATTAGAAGACAATTTCTTAAGGAAACGGGGAAGTAAGGTGAATCATGTTCAAGCATTGACTGGATATAATAATTTGAAGAAAGAAAGTAATGAATAAGTAGATTTTTCAAAGAGGTTTAACAAATTTTATAATTCCATTCCTGCTCATATAAAACCTCCACCAGGGGCTTCCCAATTGCATTATGTTGAAGCTTTTGATTATGAGTTTTCCATTTTGCTGAGAGAGAGGGAATATGCCACTTTGGTTGACATGGAAAATGATTATGTTAAGGTAGAGGTCAACATGGCTGCAGCAAAAAGGTCAAAGACTAGAAAAGGAAGAGTAAAGGAGGAAGACCAAACTTCTACATCTTGAGATGTAAAATTTGACAGTATGATGAAAACATGGAAAGGCTTATGGATAGACTAACACTTGGAAATAATCCTCCCATTGCACAACCAGAACCACATATAAGAAATCAAAATTTTAGAAGACCTCAAATTCAACAGAAACCAAGAGAAAAAAGAAACCAACCTGATCAGCAAGTTAGGCCCCCTTTCCAGCAAAACCTAGTAGATGAAGAAGAAATGAAACTAGAAAATCAAGAAGACATCATACATTGTTTGGATGAGGATGAAACAGGGATGTTTTTAACAAAGGAAGAGCATGATGAATCCAGTAATGACATATGTAACAATAAAACTGAAAAATAATATGAATACCAAAAAGGGTATCAACATGCCATTTTTGAGATGCAAAATCAATATAACCTAAGGAATAGGAATGCCCATGTAGCTGCCAATAAGAATCAACCTAAGAAAATAGATGGTCCAAAGGCTGTTGAACATAATAAATATGCTTCAAGGAAATAAAATGAAAAAACTCAACCTGTTTTTAGCCTAGAAAATGAAATTTCAAAAAAAAAAATTGTTGTCCCCTTTGGAGAAATAAAAAATGTTACAGAATACAGGAGACAAATTGTGAAAATGCTTAACACTCAAGCTGGACCCTCTGATACTCTAAATGTTCAAGAAGATCACCCTACCATATTCATAGGACCTAGAATGGAAGATGAGAAAAATGAAGAAGTGCCACCATTTTATGCAAGTTTGAACATTCATGACATGACATTAAACAATTCTATGTTAGATTTGAGGGCATCTCAAAATTAATGCCAAAATCCATCATGGAAATATTGGCGTTGGACATAACCAGACCATACAAGGATTTATTCTCATTTGATTCTAAGAGAGTTCAATGTATAGGCTTAATGAAAGATGTGGTTGTTGGTCTAACTCAGATCCCTGCTAAAAGTGTAGTGATGGACATAATTGTAGTGGATATTCCACCAAAATTTTGTATGTTGTTATCTAGATCATGGGTAGCCAAAATTAGGGGAACCATGCAAATGGACATGTCCTACACCACTATTCTTGTTTTTGGTGAGAAAATAAGATTATATAGAGATTCTATAATGAAATATATGGTTAGCAGCAAAGATAAACCTAAAAAATTATCATTTTATGCAGTGTAAACATAATTAGGGTCATATGTACTTTTCAATGAAGTCACTGATGAAATAGAAAATAAGCATGCGGAGTAGAGGTAACAGGTTGAAGGAATTGATAATGAAGGTTGGTGGCACATGAGATCTGATGGTGCAGCTAGTATAGATGGTTCTAGTGTAGGCATTTGGATAATAATCCCAAGAGATGAAAGTAAGTTATGCTCTTACAAACTCAATTTTGATTGCACAAACAATATGGAAGAGTATGAAGCTTTGGTATTGGGTTTAGAAGTTATAAAAAATTTATGCGCTCAAAAGATTCCAGTGTATCGTGATTCTGAGTTGGTTATTAAACAATTAATTGACACCTATCAAAACAAATATGTTAGAATGATAGCAAAAATAAGTTTAACTCTTGAATCGCTGTAAAATTTTAGAGAATAAGATTTTACAATAAGGCCTAGAGAGCATAATGGTATTGAAAATTCCTTGGTTTTTTCAGCCAGTCTATTTACAATTCCCATTCATTCCAGCAAGAAATATGAAATTTAAATCAGACATAGGCCAGCCATCCCTGATAACATAAAAACTTGGCAAGCATTTGAAAATGATCAACAGGTCAGAAATTTTCTGGAATTGAAAGAAGAATTTGAAACCACTCAAACTGATCAGCAAAATATGTTTGTTGAAGTTGTTATCATTCTATAATTTTTGCAATTGTGAGAGTGAACACAAAATACAACATCAAAACCGCTTTAGAAGTTGGGAACTAGCCCTACCAACTTTAGAGAGGGATCTATCTGTAAAATTTATCTTTGTTTTATGTAAATTTTAGGCTAGCTATGAATGTGCAATTGTTTGTTTTTTTGTGATTGATTGGATTGTTTTGGTTGATTGAATTCTTATAATTCCATTGGGATATCGAGTCTATAAAATTGACTATATATCCATCAAAATTTAAAGGATTTTCACAGGACAAGATAGGTTTCAATAGTTGGATCTTTTAGAATTTAAATGATATGGAACATAAGAAAAGAAAGCTTCAGTAGTAAAATTAAGAATTCCTTAATTTTAATTCAGAAGAAAACATAAAAATTACTTACAGCAAGAATAGGGTGCATATGTCAACAAATCTTATTCGTCACTATTTATGTAATGTAATTAAGCTTTTTAAGAAATAACAGTGAAAGAAACAATGAATTAACAAATGAAAGAAAGAAACACATCACCAATTCATACACCACATGAATCCCATGAAGAATTTCCTTGTATTATTTATCAGTCCATCAACTAAAAAATTACAATAGCTTTGAGAAAATTATATTCAACAATCAACCCGGAGTACTTCGAAGTGTGGATTATTTATAAAATAATTATAAAACTCCTATCTCAACCAACAATGTATATTTAGCACTAATCTAAACAAATTATCTATCAGTGTAGACTAATAGGCTAGGTGGAAAAATGCATGGAGAGGTGGTTCTGATTTGGAGGAATCTGTTTGTGAGCTGGCCTGTTGTTGTTGTTGTGTTGTTTGTTTTGATTATATATAAATTAACAATTAATCTAATATCTCACATAATTTATCTCATCTGTCTTCATCCGAAATAGTCAATTTGGTTACCTTCCGGTAAATCTCATCTACCTTAGTGTATTTTGCAAAATTTGTTCTTACCATGAAGATGTGATTTACTTCATGCTGAATGTAGAAATCGTTTCCCATTGCTTCCAAGAATGCTCTACCTATCATATGGCCTTTGATGTTAGCAAATTTGGAACTATCTCTGGCCACTTCCTTCAGCTTTTTAATGTAATCTTCTTAAGTAATTAATTTATCATTAATTACAAATACATTGGGTAACCCTTTCTGATTCAATGCTTCTATTCTGCTGAAAAACCTATTTACTGATGTTTCTAGACCTTGATCATTTTCCTCCAACTAAGTAATAAGATTCTTTTTAGTCAGAATATTCTTGATTTCACAGATGGTTTCAATCCTGTCATAAATTCCTAATTCTTCTAACTCATACTTATTCTTTGAATTTAGGAATTTGATGACATTGGCAGCTTTAGTGGGCATGCCACCCGGCTGTTCTTTGTTTCTGTAATTGCTTATGTTGCTTTCTTTATCAATTCCTTCTACTCAAAAATCATTTGGATACATGGCCAAATCTCATTCATAGAATTTAGAATTTCCATCCATATGCTTTCCTTGGCTTGGTCCAAGGTCTAGCCAATAGCTAACTCTCTCTCTGCTTTTTGTAACCTTTCTATCAACCTTTTGGATTTCTAAGCTTCGGAAAAATGTGAAGCTTCACTCATGTTTTTCTAATCTTGCAGAGCTTTGACCTGTCCTTGCAGCTTCTTTATCTCCTCAGTCTTAATTGAAAAGTTCTCAACAACCTTTGTCAATTTATCAGCAGCATCTACATATTGGGCAGAAGTTGTAGTTGATGTTGCAGCACCTGTAGTGGGGATTGTTGTGAGAGGAATAACATCCAAAGGAAATATGGCTACCTTTGAACACTTCTCTTTCTCCTCAATCATTTTCTCAATCTCTGTCTCCATCTATCTAATCTAAGAATTTTGTTCCGTTATGAATTTCATCATGTCTCATTTCTATGTTTTTTATTCTTCAATGTATTTAGTCAAAGGATCTTCAGCTGCTTCCTTAATTCTTCAATTTCATCATTCTTCTTCTTAATCAACTCCTCTACATATTTTACATTTTTTGGATCATATCCCATCTTCACAACCAAATCCTTCAGAGATTTGATCCTGGTATCCTTTGCTTGAGATTAACTCTTCTCCATTTTTAGCTGAGACTGAATGTTGGAAAGTGAAACCTGTAATTTAGAGGCAGTCATAGTTGTATTGGTTAGAGTAGAACATACCATCTCACTAGTTTGTTTTTCATCTCCATTTGGTTAATGGGATGGATATCTTTAGTGTCAAACTCAAATGTTTTCTTCTTATAATCTGTTGTTGTTTTGGGATGTGGGATTTGAGCCTCAAGGAAGGCCATATGCATCCTCCTTTTCTCTGAATAAAAATATGAAAGGAGTCTACTTTGTAAGTTCGAATTCTGCTTCCAAAACTGAGTGTAAGTGTTGTTCTTAAGAATTTCATTCTTAAGCTTGATTTCTCTATATCTATCAAAGATACTCTTCTCCTTCTCTCCTTGAACAACCTTTGAATTCTGAACTATGTCTTGCTAACCCTGTGATACTGATGACACTGTTAGAGATGCAATAAATTTACTGCCTGCTTGAGATGAAGATGGTTTTTCCTTGACTATCGTGGCAACTTCTTGTTCCAGATTCTTCTCTAAATCTACATTAGGATTAAATTTAGTCCTCTTTTTGTACATAATCTTGAACTCTTTCCCTGCACTATTTGTCACTGAAGGTGACTCTTCTTCTCTCTACCTCTTGCCTATTTTCTCCTGAGGAATAGGAGTTTGTGAATTTGAAGTAGAAACAAGCTTCTCTTCAGGTTCCTGCAAGGTATTTTTTGTCCAAGTCAACTGGTTCACATATCTTTCAATTTATGGCTTGTGTGTATGAGTATAAGGAGTGGTTTTGTGCTCCACCCTCATCTTATAAATTATACCCAAAGGATCATAGGACCATGTGAAACTTAATCTGAACTTTGTCTCTTTAAGAATCTTATCTTCTTCTTCTCCTGTAGTCTTGCTATTACACACAAAAGATCCAACCTGTGTCTTAACTCTAAATTGTGATTTATTCTTATATGAAACAAAGTGGATTTCATCTGAATTTGTCATTTGTATTATATATTCTAATGAAAATACTCTCATGGGGAGGTATTTTAGAAATTTGTATGGTGCCAACTCACACCCATACACTCTGATTTCAGTGTAGTTCTGGTACAGGTACCAGTCTCCAGTCTTTGCTTGTTTTTTCAGATGTAAAATCCTCCTTATTTCCTCACTGATCCTAAGCTCTGTTGAATTGGTTAACATGCTCATTTTTGGATGTATGAACTGATCAATGTACTGCTTGAAAGTAAATTCTTCCCAATATTTCATTACTAGGGAAGTCCAAAATATAACAGACTTTTTATTCCCTTGCTCATCTAATTTCTTCATAGCAAACTTGAATATGTATGCCTAATAATAGATAAACAAATAAACCAAAATTGAAGTATATTTGAACACTCCTTCAATTGGTAACTTCAGTAATTTCTCATGAATATTGTCAGCCAGAAGCTGACTGAAATTGAAAATTATGGATGGCTTATTATCTATAGAAAATATTGATAGGGAACCTAAGATGGGTTCATCTACCCATTGATCAAAATAATAGCCTAAAATGTAGGATATAAAAGATATTATTTGCTTGGCCCGATCTTGGAAAATTAGAGAAGGGTAAGGTGGATTCTTTCTAGGAAATTGGGTATTTTCACACAAGAAGAGGTCAAAATTCGAGCTCTTTTAGAAAAACCTAGCTTTTGATACAATTCAATTAAGTCTTACTTTGAAAATGTGGTAATGGTTTCTACAGAGGGGGCCTACATCATTTGATCAATGGTTTTAAATGAAATGGTGAGGATAATTTCACCACCAGGGGATATTATAGCTCTCTGGTTTGGGATATAACAATCTTGTCATTTTCTAGCAAATTCAGGAGAGTGAAAGGTTTTGGGAAAGATGTAATGGGGGAGATTGGATTCCTAGAGTCCAATTTCATCAGTTTTTTCCACGAATTTATTCTCGAGCTAGCAATAGAGTTCGAAGAGATCAAACTCACACTGAGTCTCCGAGATATTGTAGTCTCGGTCTACCAAGGGAATGTGGTCCAGGTCTAAAGGGGGATGGATCAAAGGGTTGACAGAGTCTGCCTAGGTTTTCTTCTTGGGAGGAATAATGTTGATTATGAAAATGTACAGAGATAGAATGTTGTGGCAAAAATTTATCAGTAATTGTAGGTTTGTTGCAGTTCAAAAATGTAATTGGGATGTTTCGTCGTGCTAGATCAAATGCTTGACTGATAGGAGAATGTCATTGTGCACTTGAACACCTGCAAAATGAAGATGAATTGAGAAAATTTGCAGTGGAAATAAAAAATGGCAACATGTTTCAGAGCTTTATGGTTTTGGGAGTTTTCCATTGCAGGCATGAATCTATTGGGTTTTCAAACAGTTACCCGACAAAATTAAATGAATTAACAGTAATCCCCGAGAAGAACATTGATCGGTAACTAAAAATAGCGTCGTGGCAGGAAATGAGTGGAAGGAGGAGCGTGGGTAGGGAAAGTAGGAATGGAACGATGGTCAATGGTTATCAGAGTGGGGTGAGAGTGGTAAGTAGTATTATGAGGGGGGGTGTCAAACACTGAGGGCGCACCATGTTGTGTGGGACCGGCGGGAGGAAAACCGCATTTTCGGACCACCCCCCAGTGGTAAAGGCAGAATGGAACTGGGGGTGAAATACAATATGGGTTGTTGATCTGGCGTTGTTGTTGATTGGGCGGATGAAATATGTACTTGTTCCAATCACAACCCGACAAATGATTTTATCATCTAGCAACTTTCACTTTCAAAGAAGAACTTTGGTTAAAATGTTAATGCATTCAAACATTAACCTTTGGCGCATATTACATAATGTTTTCTAACATAGGACAAAACGCACCCATAAGCTTTCTTGAAATTTTAATTAACCACATTTATCCTTTAAACTTCAATTTTTCACTTAATTCTAAAACAAATTTTTTATTCATTCCTAAGGGTGCAATAAGACTTGAAAACCCTCATTTTACTTCTTATAAAAAACAAAAACCTATCCTATCCTATCCACTTATTTCTCCATTGATTAAGCTTAAAAATTTGAATCAATATTAATTTCTACCTAACTAACATTAACCAAGATTAAATGGTTTGGATAACCTTATTCTCTATTCTAATTAAGAGAAAATTAAACTTGTTTAACTATGATTAAGTTGTATGATCAAACAAATGACTAGTGATTGTGCCATTTTGAACAAGTTACACACAACCTTCATTTTATTTAACAGAATGAAACTATCTATCAAGTAGTGGTATTTAAATTTGCAACGCTTTCTGTATTATTCTTTTTTTGTTTTTCTTTTGTTTGGTTCTCATCTTTATTTTTATTCTTTCACTGTATTTTCTTTTAGTTTTCTTTTGTCTCTTTATTCATTTGATTAAATACCCTCTTTTCATTTTCTTTTATATTTTTTTTTGGAAATAATTTTCAAATTGAAATATTATTTACAAAATTATATAACCGAGATAAAACATCCAATCACCTTGAGATCCTATAAATTATATGACCCTAACAGTGGCTCCATCCAGGGATGTCACTCTCCATGTGAGGTGGTAAGAACCTTTGATCAGTAGCCTTGAATGTTTTATTTCAGCAATGTATGCATCTGATTTCTTTTTTGTTGTTGTAGTAATTATGGTATCACATTAATCAGAAGCTTAGGGCCTTCTCTGCAAGCTTCAACTTTTGTCAATAGGTCACCCAATCAAAATAGCAAAGACAATGATATTTGCAATGAAGTTGTCTAATAAACTCCTCTACTCTTGTGAGAAATAATTCTTGAGAATTATGCCATTCACAGGTCCACCAGGCATCTATGTTCCATCCAAATCTTCATGAAAAATTGCATTATGACCTCTTAAGGCATAAATAATATATGGTCCTTTCCACATATTATCAAAATTTTCATGCTTTCCTTTGTCTTCCCTTGTTGAATCCCACTTTAAAACATTTTCACCCATATTAAAATCATCTGCCTTGGTTCTTTTTAAAAATATATTTTTGACATTCTCTTGGATAACCTTTATTTTTTTATAGAATTCTTCCCTGGATTGTTGCAGTTGAATGTTATAATTTATCCTTCTCTAAGTATCATTTGGTTCAACCTGCAACTCTTGAATTATTTTCATAACTGTAACTCCTAAAGAAAATGGAAAAACAACGTCCATCCCATAAACCAATTGGTATGGTGACATGCCAATTGATTTATTTGTGGTAAGCATATCAACCCAAAGTGCATTTATCAGCTTGTTGTGCCATGAATTTTTGTTATATTCTAGCAGCCTTTTGATAATGTTGACCAAACTTTTATTTGAAGATACAGATAACCTATTACTGTGAGGGTAATAAGTAGTTGAATGTCCTAGAGTGATATGATATTTGTTGCAGAAATATACCATTTTCTTTGACTTAAAAGATGTTGCATTATCTGTGATAAGCTTACTTGGACATCCCAATCTTGACAGTATATTGGTTTCTAGGAATTTGATAATCACAACATCAGTTAGTCTTGAGGGTGTGGCCTCAATCCATTTGGTGAAATAGTCAATGGCTGTGAGGATCCATTTGTGTTGGGCATAGGATGGTGGATGGATTTCTCCAATAAATCCAAACCCCACTGTTGGAAAGGGCTTTCAAGGGATATGGGCTTCAAGGATAGTGATATTATTTTTTTTTCCTTCAAAAATTTGGCACTTGCGGCAGGAGGTAACTTTCTTATGAACGTCAGGAAAAAGTGTAGGCCATTAAAAACCAGCTCTAAGGATCTTGTTAGCAGTGTGTTGTGAAACCAACTCCAAAAATAGAAGAAAAGAGATATCAATGCCTTAGAAATAAGCTACTTCGAGGGGGAAACCTCCAATACATTACATGAATGAATGGATGATACAAATTACAAAACCTCCTTTCTATATATAGGAGTCCATGGGGCCACAATGTAATCCTAGCCGACCTAACAATAATAATTTAAGGGCACAAGAATAACAATATGGGGGTTACAGGGGTACAATAATAACAATAATGGGGTTACACTAACAACAATAAGGGACTATACTAGTAAGATAGGGACCTAACATGCTCCTCTCCTTCAAAAAAGTGTTGTCCTCAATGCTTGAGTAGCTCTAGGTGCTTCTGTGTAAAATTCTCATCCTCCCTTGTAGAATCTTTAGTGGGTAAGTTATTCCACTTGATGAGATACTCTGAAATTGATCGATTTTGTAGCTGTCGAGTTCTTATTTCTGTGACCGCTTTAGGTTCGAATATGATTTTTCCTTCCTCATCAAGTTCTGGAAATATTGTTTGAACTGGAATATTTTCACCTATAACCTTCTTTAAGCATGAAACATGGAAAACTAGATGTTCTCATGAAGAAGCAGGAAGCTCCAATTTGTATGCCATAGTACCAATATTTTGTAGCACCTTTTAAGGACCATAGTACTTTAGCGATAATTTATTATCCTTATTAGCTTGCTTGAGGGAAATTTGTTTGTATGGTTGTAGCCATAAAAACACCCAGTCTCCTACATCAAAAACTTCTCTCACTGCGATGTTGATCTGCCTGTTGTTTCATTCGATTTTGTGCCAAATTCAAATTATCCTTTAAGAGTTGGAGAGCTTCTTGTTGATGCTCGATGTGATCTTCCACTGCTTGAACCTTCAAATTTTATCTTAAAGATGATGTGATGGATGGTGGATGATATCCATAAAGTGCCATAAATGAGGTCATTTTTGCTGCAGTATGGAAGGAAGTGTTATACCACCATTCAACAAGAGGTAACCACTTGACCCATTGTTTTTATTTATCAGATACAAAACAATGAAGATATCCTTACAAAAATTTATTTACTATCTTAGTTTGACCATTGGATTTAGGATGATAAGATGAGCTATGAGCTAATTGAGTACCCAAACAAAAAAATAACTCCATCCAAAAATTTCCATTAAAAATGGGATCTCTGTCGCTTACAATAACCCTTGGGTTTCCATGTAGCTTTTGAATTGTGTCCATAAATGTAGTAGCAACTGTACTTACTTTAAATGGATGAGATAATGCACAAAAGTGTGCATACTTGGTAAGTATATCAACTACCACCATGATGACACTCTTTCCTTTGGACTTAGGTAAACCTGTGATAAAATCCATTGTAATCTCCTCCCAACGTTGACTTGGAATGGGTAAAGGTTGTAGAAGACCTGGGGTATTAATTTTCTCAACTTTATTATGTTGGAAAATCAAGCATCCGCCACAAACTTTTGAATATCAGATTTAAGGCCATCCCAAAAGAATTATTTCTTCACCCTATGGCAAGTTTTTAAAAATCCTGAGTGTCCTCCTAAACGAGAAGTGTGCAATTCCAAAAGAATCTTTTGTTTTAGTTTGGAATCCACACTTCTTCGTCCTTCTTCTATTCATCCCTTGCTTCAGTTATCCATTCTGGTTGGATAATAGAAGTGGCACAAAGCAATGCTTCCACCTCTTCATTCTTTCTTGAGAGTGCATCTGCAACAACATTTAGCTTCCCTTTTTTGTAGATTATTTCAAAATCATAACCCAACATCTTTGTGACCCATTTTTGCTTCTCTTCTGAAGACAGTATTTGTTCCAAAAAGTGTTTAAGACTATCATGATTAGTTTTTACCTTGAAGTGTCTTCCCATTAGGTAAGTTTGCCATTTCGTTAGTGCATGTAGTATTGCTAACATTTCCTTCTCATAAATAGCTTTCTGTAAATACTTTCCTTTGATTGGATGACTTTCAAGAGCAATGGGTCTTCCTTCTTGCATTAAAACAACACCAATTCCATTTCCTGAGGCATCACATTCCACAATAAAGGTTTTTGTGAAGTCTGGCGTAGCTAAGAACGGTGCTAGGCACATTGACTTTTTAAGATGTTCAAAGGCCTTAGTTGCTTCAGCAGTCCATGAAAATTCATCTTTCTTCAATAATGTTGTTAGAGGTGTTGCTATTCTCCCATAATACTTAACAAACTTGAGATAATACCCTGTTAACCTGAGAAATCCTCGCAACTTCTTTATGGTTGTGGGGACTTTCCATTCTTTAATGGATTTAATTTTGTTAGGTTCTACCTTAACACCCTCGTGAGATACAATATGACCCAAATATTCCACCTCTTGAACTCCAAAGAAACATTTGGATGTTTTTACATACAATTTTTTCTCCTGCAATAGTTTGAGCACCTTGTCAATATGTTGAACATGATCCTTCCAAGACCTATTGTAGATTAGTATATCATCAAAAAATACTAGCACAAATCTTCTAAGGAAGGGTTTGAAAATGGAATTCATCAACCCTTGAAATGTAGAAGGTGCATTGGTAAGGCCAAAAGGTATGACCAAAAATTCATAATGACCCTCATGAGTTCGAAATGTTGTTTTTGGAATATCTTCAGTCTTCATTCTAATTTGATGATATCCCGAACGAAGATCCAACTTGGTAAAATAAATTGCTCCATGTAATTCATCCAATAATTCATCAATCACAGAAATGGGAAATTTATCTTTAATGGTGAGCTTATTGAGCTCCCTATAATCTGGACACATTCGCCATGATCCATCCTTCTTGTGTACCAATACTACAGGAGCAGAGAAAGAACTCTGACTAGGTTGAATTATACCTGCCTCTAACATTTCTGCAATCATACGTTCAATTTCGCTCTTTTGGAAGTAAGGATATCTATAAGGCCTGATGTTTGGAGGAACACTTCCTGGAATCAAATGAATAGCATGATCATGATCACTAATAGGTGGGAGTCCTTTGGGAGTTTCAAACACCTTGGAATGATTGTCCAAGACTTGTTGGAGATCTGCAGAAATAGATGATTTTGATGTCGGAACTTCTAGAGAGCATAATTGTGCAATTACGTCTCGTTGTTCTTTCTTTAGAAGCTTTGTCATGACATTAGAGCTTATTATCCTTCCTGGCTTCCCTTCAATACCCCGTAATTCGACTTCCTTTCCTTCTTAAAAAAATTTCAAGAAAAGTTCTTGAAAATTAAAAGCTACCGTCCCCAAAGATTGTAACCATTGTACTCCTAGTACAACATCAGCACCTCCCATAGGAATGGAAAACATTGGACTATTCAATACATATTCCCCCATGGTTAGCTTGATATTATGGCATTTTTCAGAGCAATTTATAGTTCCTCCATTTGCAACCATCACTTGACATTCTGGTGCTGGGTATAGGAAACAATTCAATTCCTTGGCTACCTTACAATGAATACAATTATGGGTACTACCTGAATCAATCAACACTATTACCCTTTTCTTCTTGATATGTCCTTCTATCTTGAGAGTTTGAGGAGTGGTGATTCCTGCCAGTGCATTACACGATATGGTCGGACTCATTTCTTCCTCTTCTACGATTGGTTCTTGGTGTATATCCTCTTCTTGTTCATTTTCTTCTTCCTCTTCACAATCTATATAAAATAATTTCTTCTCAGCACACTTATGACCTTTAGTGTATTTGCTATCACAACTGTAGCAAAGCCCTTTTGCTCTTTTTTCTTCCAATTGTTGTGGTGTCAACCTTGTAGGTTGCGGAAATCTAGGCGTAGCAACACTTCCTTCTTTATAGAATTGAGTGGTAGGCTTCCTTGTCGCCATAATTTTACATTCAACTTTTCTTGCCAACCTGAATGCCTTCTCCAATGAATCAGGTTCCAAAACGCGAACTTCATGTTGGATGTTATCCTTTAAAGTGCCTATGAAGAGATCAATCCTGTGTTCCTCTGGAATATCAGTGACCCTTATATTCAATTTTTGGAAGTCCTCAATGTGTTGCCCCACTAAACCCTTTTGTTTGAGATTTATCAATTGGCTAAAGAAGGTGTTGCTCTTTGTATCCTCATAATGTGCTATCATTTCCTCCGTAAAAATGGACCAAGTGACAATTTTTTTACGGGAGCAAAGCCATCGATACCATACAAATGTATTTTGTTCTAAATGTAAAGTTGCAATGCGTACCTTTTGTGTGTTTTGCACGTTATGGAGATCAAAATATTGCTCCATCTGTAGTATCCATGTTACAGGATCCTTTCCATCAAACTTCCTCATATCCATTTTTGGAATATGGTGGTTCTTCCCGCCAACATTAGATTTTATGAAATCACGATTAACATTTATTTTGTTCTCATCATGAGTTTTCTCTACTATATTTTCACCATTAGGAAACATTTCTTGTATCAACTTTGTCAAACCTTCCATGTCTTCTTTTAGATCATTCTTCATGTTTTCCATTTTTTCATCGATCTTAGCTTCCATGTCATCCATCTTAGATTCCACGCCTTTCTTCAAACCATCCATCTTAGTTTCCACGCCTTTCTTCAAAACTTCCATGTCATTATTTGTTGCTCTTTGCGAGAGCGAAATTTTCTGCAGTTACTCTTGTAATTTTGATATGTCATGTTGCCATTCGTCATCTTCATGAGTCATCGTAGAGCCTTCTAAAGGCTTAATGGGTTTTGAATTCCTTTTAGGGGCAATTTTAGAATCCAATACTGATATATGTTCTACAATATGCCCTTGGATAAATTCAACTTGATTCTTCAAACAAGACTTATGCAATTCAGGAAAAAAAAATACACACCTTTTACTTGCTTTTGAGAAGCTCTATATTGAAACTAAATTATCTCTGTAATTACGGATCCTCAATATCTAAAATTTGGTCTTATAGTAGCCCTCTGAAGCTTCTTTCAAATGTCATAGGTCTGACCTGATTTGGATTCTTCAAGGCAAAGTTATGTCCAATCTCCCACAATGACCCAATTATGGACCGGTTCAGTAGAGTGAACTTGTACAACTTGCCACATGTCATTTTTTCCTCCTTTGGCTATGAAATTGATAGATAGGAAACTACAGTCTATGTTCCTATGGCCACTTTTTACAGCATTCCAATCCGATGCTTAAAGAGAGAGTTATGAAGATTTTCCCATGACAACCTCTTTGAGATGAAATTTGGGAGCCTGAAAAATACCTAACTTCCACAGATCATATCTCTGAAAATGTTGTGAACCAAGCTTTGAAAGTTTTTGAAGATTTTCCTCAAGATTTTTTTTTCTCTCTCTAAAAATTTCAACTTCTGAATCTTCGTAGAAACAAAGTTATAGAAAAAATTCCACGATGACCTATTTAGGTTAAATTCAGGAGCCTACAAAAATCCCCAACTTACACAGATCATATCTCCGAAAATATTGCGAACCAAGCTATAAAATTTTGTGAAGATGTTCCTCAGGATTTCGGCTTCACACTCTAAAAATTTCAGCTTCTGAACCTTTGTAGAAATAAATTTATAGCGAAAATTCCACGATGACCGCTTTGGAACAGCAAAAACCCTAGAATCCAAAGCTATGATACCAAATGTTGTGAAACTAGCTCCAAAAATAGAAGAAAAGAGAGATCAATGCCTTAGAGATAAGCCACTTCGAGGAAGAAACCTCCAATACATTACATGAATGAACAATTCTTGGATGATACAAATTACAAAACCTCCTTTCTACATATAGGAGTCCATGGGGCTACAATGTAATCCTAGCCAACCTAACAATAATAATTTAAGGGTACAATAATAACAATATGGGGGGGGGGGGTACAATAATAAAAATAAGGGGGTTACACTAACAACAATAAGGGACTATACTAGTAATATATGGACCTAACACAGTGGTTTTCTAATACATATGTCCACCATAGTCTCCTTCATGAAATTCCTGCATAGTTCTTTCTGCATAATCCTTCAACAAACATTTTAGTAAAATTCCACCAGCATATTTCCAATATAAAATGTTATTTAAGATATAAAATTTCACCACCTTTAGCTTTATAAAATGATCATCGCCTGCTCATCTTGATCATCTAATGCAGCTACAAAATTGATATCTAAGGCATGAAAATTAGACTCGGCTATCAATTTGGCTAGTCCATGTCCCTTAATGAGTGTTGGGTTTTATTTCTATGTCATATTCAAGAATAATGGAAATCCACTTACCGCTTTTACCATCTGGTCCATTTTTAGTCAAAATATCCTTAACTACGGAATTTGGTACATACGAAATTATGTGAGAATGAATAATATATACCCTAAAATATTTAATTGCTTTTATAAGAGCAAATATTGTTTCTCCATTATGTTGTTTTTTAATGCAGCATCTCTTAGATCCTTTCTAAAGAAAGAAATGGGTTTTTCAAATCCCTCATTGTTTTTCTCTAAAGAAATGTTGAAACAGTGTGTTGAGATGCAAATGAAAAGATTATAAATCCTTGGAAAAATCTGGATTGATCAGGACTGGTTCTTTTGTCAAAGCTTGTTCCACTTGGTCAAATGATTTTTTATTTTTTTTTCAGAGTCTCTTTTTACAATGTTTGTTATGTTTCTAAGGAGTTTTTCAAGGTTGGGGATGAATCTTCTTAGGAAGTTTATTTTTCCAATAAATTATTTAAGTTCTTTAATATTTCTAGGATGATTGATTTTCAAGATGACTTCAATCCTACTGGGATCAATCCTAATACCTTCTTTGGAAATGATATGACCCAAAAATTTTCCTTCTTCAAGGCCAAAAAGTGTTTTCTTGGGGTTAAGTGAAATTCCAAACTTCCTACATTTCTAAAAAAATCTTCTCAAGTGTAACAAATGTTCTTCATCAGTTTTGGAATAAACAGTGATGTCATCTAGATATATAATAATAAATCTGCCAATTTCATCAGCAAAATAAATATCCATTTCTCTCTTAAATGTGGCTCCAGCATTCATTAACCCAAAAGGCATCTTCACATACATGAAGGTACCCTATGCAGTAGTAAAATTTGTCTTATATTGATCATCAGGGTGAACCAAAACCTGGTTATAAATTGAGAAACCATCTAACAAAGAAATCCTACTAGATCCAACTACCTTTTGTAAAATGTGGTCCATCTTAGGTAAAGGGTATTTGTCTTTTAGTGAGACTTTATTAAGGTTTCTAAAATCTATACAAAATCTGATTTCACCTGTTGTCTTCCTTGTTGGTACTATATTGGAAACCCAGTTAGAGTACCTAAGAGGAATATGATCTTAGAATCATACATTTTCTTGATTTCTTTCTCAATTAAAGGAATCAGTATTGGATTTATTTTTCGAAGTTTTTGTTTAAATGGTTTTTGATCCTCTTTAATTGGAATTTTCTGTTGTATTATTGGTATCATAAGATTTTAGGTCTTCATAACTCTAGGCAAACACATCAGCGAATTACTTGAACATATATAGAAATGTATTTTTTCTTTTCAACCGGTGGTAATGATTTAGATAGTTTTATCATTTTTGGGTCTTTTCCACTACCTATGTTGCATTATTCTACATCTGCCCCTATGGGCTCAATATTTGGTTTCTTAGCTACATCATTAAATTCAAACAACTCTTCTAATGGAACCAAACCTCTAGGAAAAACATTATCTTTTAATTGAAGTATTTCAAATTATACTTTTTCTTGATCTATTTCGAGAAATTCTACTTGATTTACAACTTCATTTACATGTTTATTCACATCTTTGTTGTCTAATTGTTTCTCTAAATCAGAATTCACAACTATCTTATCTTCTAAATCAAAATCTACATCTATATTATCTTCCTCAAACTCATCCTTAGATTTAAAAAAAAAAAAAAAATCAACTTGTTTATCATTTCCAAACACTTGCCAATATCTAACATTGTATGGGACGGTTGGCATGTGCTTCAATTACACTATGTATTGACGATTGGGATGAGGCATCTTACAGGTAATGGCAGAAAAAGCAAGACTATCAGCAAAAATATTTTGATTTCTAGGGATTACAAAAAGGTCATATTCCACAAGACTCTCCAGAAAATCCATAACAAAATTTATGTATGCTCTTAGTCTAGGGTGTTTTGCATATTATTCTCCTTTTATTTGTTTTATGATTAACTCAGAATCCCCATGAATGGAAATTATTTTAGCACCCAACTTTTTCAGTAATTGTAACCTTAGTATTAATTCTTCATACTCAACTATATTATTAATGCATTGGAAATTAATCTTGTACGAATGTACCTCAGCATGATTAGTTCTTGAATTTAAAACCCACACTCCTGATCCAGACCCCTCTTTGCTACAAGCTCCATCAAAGTCCATGTTCCAAAGAGGTTCAAGTTGAGTGTCATGTTCCATTGTTTTTGTTTGGTTTTCATCTATTTCATAGATATCAATCTCTGAGTTAGCAACCTAAGTTTTGATGTCTCCATCATTATAGAGAACGAATGAGTCCAGATCTGAATGGACAGAATGAAGAGGATAGTTGTGTGGCCTATCTTGACTACTTACCATGAATTTCATCAAGGTCTCCCTATGCAATCTCCTTTGCTGACCAAAGATTGGTTTGGTATCAAAAATCATATCCATCTGTATATTTTATTGCAACTTAGCTCCCCATGATCGTGACAACATCATGCCATACTTAGGGGGTATATCTGTAACCACTATATCTATCACCAAACTTTTGGCTGGAATTTGTGCCAAAGTAACATATAGATATTTGATAAGAACTAAGCATCTCACTTTTCTAGAACCAGAAGAATATAAATCCTTGTATGGTATGGTAATTTCAAGTCTTAATTTATCCATGATAGCATTAGGAATTAATTTATTTGAAGCACCTAAATCTAGCATGGCATTATGCAGAATTTTGTCATGAAGATTTAGGCTAACATAGAAGGGAAGCACACCTCCTTCCTGACATTTGACATCTACTTATGGTCCAAACAAAAGTTCAGGTTGGTCATCATTCAAATTGACAATATCTTTATGTTCCCTTATATTAAGAGCTTTCATTATCTAAGATCTATACACATTTTTTTTCATCATCTATGTTATAGGAATAGGCATTTTGAGTTTTTCTAACTCATTCTCAATATTGATGTCTAAACTTTACTCATATTTAGGAAATCTGATTTATCAGCAACAGCTTTTGGGATAGGCTCTTTTTGCTGATTAGTGGTTGGAATATTTTTTTGGGTTGTTTTTTAAGCAATGTCAACTATCTTTTTAGTAGGACTTCTTATTGTCCTTTTACCTGAAGTTTCAACAGTTTTCTTGGTAGGAGTATCCGTGATTTTCTTAACAATAGTATCAGAGGTCTTCTTAACAGGAATATCAGATTTTTTCTTGCTAGGGGTATCTAAGGTTTACTTACTCCTAAGGTTGTATTATCTACAGACTTCCATGATAGCATTCTTAAAACCTTGTTTATAATCATCTGATTCCTCATAATCAAGTTTTGTTTGAGAAAGCTGAAATTTTTCTTGTTCTTATTGAGTAAGAAATATTGTCTCATCATCATTTATTCCCATAAGATCTATTAGATTGTCTTCCACCTCTTCAACTATTTCACCTTCATCATCAGCACAATTATTTTAGAAAGAAGGTCTGATTTGCTGGTATGGTCCCTTTTGTTCCCTTAGTTTAATTTATGGTTGATTTATCCTAACATTTTGGTTTTGGTTTTTTGGACCGTGTTGATTTTCTCTTGGGGGAATTATATTTGTTAGATTGATCCTTTCCATTATTATCTCCATTGTTCTAACCAAATAATATATCCTAGCTTCAAAATAAGATGTTGATGGTTCCTCTTTCATTGTCACTCTTCTTTATGTTCTCATCCTAGCTCTTTTTGCTAACAAATTGGCTTCTAATCTCACTACATCTCTTTTCATTTCTTCTAAAGTCGCAGAGTTTCTCTCTCTTAGCTGATAAGACACGTCTACCTCAAATCCATCAGGGAATTCTATTAAGGCTAAACCTTGTGGTGGTTTAATGTTTGCAGGAATTTCATTATAAACACTATTGAATTTGGTGCAATAATATTGGACATTTTCCCCAAGTGCTCTCCTAATTATTTCATGTTCTGATAGAATCTGAAGAGGGTTCTTTTTAACTTCCCCATCTATTAAGGAATGACTGATGAAATGCAGGGAGATCATTAATGCTAGCAAGTGGCAAGGCTTTGAACCATTTTCTAATTTCTCCAGTAAGACTTTGAGAAAACAATCTCATTTTAACATTTTCTTCATCCACTTCTTAAAGATAAAAAATGTCATTCATCTTATCAACATGTTTTTGAGTAGTTATGGGTCCAGTACCATCAAACTAGGGTATCCTAGTTTGACAGTCCTATGGCATGTTTTCCAAAGGAGCCTTGTTGGCTCGAGGGGTCCTCACCCAGGTTCAGAGGTTAAGGTTTGCCAAAAAAACCCTATACTACTAGCCCTTTCAGTAGTGACCTGCTTGAACAGACCAAAGTCTCACCCGAAGCAGTATAGGAGGGTGTTGGAACCAGGTTTCCGCACCCCGAGAGAGAGTAAGTAATTCTAGCAGATATGTGTTCACAGCTTATCAAGTTCGCACAAGGAAGGTCTATTCGCAGGTTTGTTAATAGTATAATCCGCAGTATAACAGAGCCACTAACATGCATAGATCTATTCAATACCTTCACATCCACGTGTGTATCAGCAGTTACCAGCACACAATATTATAACGCATCAGTAATAATAGATTATGGATACACTTCATACCATACACAGACATATTTGCAACATAAACAGATAACACAACTGTATTCGTAGCTCCAACAGATCCCAAAGTTTTGTATCAACAGTAGCACATTAGATCAGATAACACATAGATACTTTAACTATATCCACATATATTAACATCCAAAGCCTGGTACAATCCAACCACAGCCTGCGGACACAGCCAGCAGGGTCCGCCCACAGCAGGACTGAGGATATCCACGCACACAGCCAATAGGTTTCCTTATCCAAACTACCCAACAACAGATTTAACAATTCGCACTTAGCATCAGACTTAACTCTTTTCTACCTTAAGACTCAAAATGTTCATATATTTATATCGGCTTAGCCTACGCTTCCAATGGTCCACAAACCGTGGTTTGCGGACTCTTGGTCTACCCTTGACCCATTATAATGCATTCATGGCTTTCACCCACCCCAAAACCCCTGCGCTAGAATAATTAATACCAAAAATATACAAAATTGTACAAAATTCGCGGCTTTTAGGGGACCCTATTCCAACAGTTCCCCAACACAATCTTGTGACTCGTCCCAAGTCACTGTGGTCGTGGGGTCTCCACCTGCACCTATAGTAGCTAATCACCTCCACCAGTGGGGGTAGCACTCCTTCACTCTGAGCAGTAGCGTTCTGAGTAATATCCACCAATTTTTTAAAATTTGGTCCCTCTATCATAGCTGTGATGCACTCCAGAGTCTGGTCTAGTTGTTTAACAATGCCATCAATATTCTGAGAGAGCTTGAGGGCTTCATCAGCCCATGGCTTAAGGCGGTCGCTGAGAGTCTTCTTCTTCTAGCGAAGTTCATCAATATCATCCCAAAGGGCGTGGCTGGTTCACAGCCGTGCCAATCATTGAGCAGGAATCAGAGTAGGCATAGTGGCTTCCAACTTCTCAAATGCTTCTTCCTTCTGTCGCAGGTCCTGATTGATTTCACGTAAGAGAGGGTCACGCTGCACCTTGGTCCATAACTGCATAGTTGTTTCCAGTAATTGGGCACCCTAAGAAATTTGTCCTGTAATCACATTTGTGGCCGCTGTAACCAGCGCAGCTCATTGGGACCGTACCTCCGATGGTTTCTCTGGCTGCAACTTAGCCTGAAAGTCTGCGATCTGTTATTCCATCTCCGTTTTGACCGCCTGGATCTCGGTCCTTGAGGCCCGTAGTGCTGCAACCAACCCCTCAATATTGGCCTAGGGGGTGGAAGAAATTGGAATATCTTCAGAGACATCTGCACAAGGCCTACTAATGAGGTGTTCTAGCACCGTCTGTTATGCGGTGGTGAGGGTACATGTAGCTTGTACCTTGGAAACTTCCGCATTTTTTTCCTCAATTTTTTTCTTAGCTATACTAAGTTTCTGGTGCACTCGATGGTCCTGGTGTTGAATTTCCTCGAACAAGGAGGTGTGGGGAACCTGCAATGATTCATGTGGAAACCTAGCTAGATCTAGCTGTACCTCTACACAGGCCTAGACTTGTGCTCCCAAGTCGGGTGGACTTATCGTGAGGGCTGCACCGGGTAGGGAACAGAGGTGACTTTCCGTTGTAACAAGTGCTACGCTGCTAGTTTCTGAGGTCATTCGTACCTTAATCATACTTATTTACAACGTGTCCATATTCAGCTACAAAGCTCGGAGCTCAGCCTGAAGTGTGTCAACCATGGCTTTCTATTTCTCTTCCAGAGCCAGCCATTTGTCTTCTGCAGCCAAAGTGACCACATCTGCGATTTTCTCAAGGTCCACTTCGGTCAGTGTAACCACTTCGTCACGTTCTAACCATTGAGACCGCTACTTCTTCCGTGGCCCTTTATTAAGGTCACTCATTTGCTTTGTTCCCCAAGGGGAGTCAGTGCCTCCTGCCTCCTAACCTTTGGTACCGAGATCCGACCATGCATCCGTCTGTGTTGCTGCTTCCATGCCCTTCCCTGCACTCTTACCAAGCTGCAAACCCTTCTGCGATGTGGCTTCAGCGCCCTTCCCCATGGTTTTGCTCTTTCCTCTGGTGTCTTTGGTGATGACAGGCGGGGTGACCTTCATGGTGCTTGTCCCTTCAGTGCCATTCGCACCTGTTTTAAAGCCAATCTTCTAGTGAGGAGGCCATTGTGAAATTAAATGGTCAATCTCTTCATCAACAGCAATATAGGGGATCAAAACCCATGTACGATCGTTGTGGCCTCAGTTTTGGAAGTTATGCATGGTCACTTGAAATGTAGAAATTATTTTATACTTATCATAGATGGCTGGCGACATACACGACTGGGAGTTGATAGCTGCTGTGAGCCCACTTTGAAGCAATACCCAGAATACTTGGTTGTCCTCGATGCGCTGCTCATCCTTAGAGTCCCACAAGGTTGTACATCAAGCCCCCTCGCACATGTCTGGGGTGAGCTCAGGGAGGACTGATTCCTCAGGTGCTTCCCAGGTGACCAACGCAATGAGAAGCAGTAACCAGGAATAACAAAATGCTCCTCCCCACTCCTGGGATTCATGGACATTGGCCAAAAACTTGTTTCACAAGTACTAGGACCAATTGAAGTAGACCCCTTTCTCACACCAGCCTACCAACTGAATTACATATGCGGGAACAAAGGCAGCCTGACATTTTCGCATCATCTTTCATGCCAACAACAGGGTACCCAATTGCATACCAAGGTCGCTGTTGGATTTCATCATGAAGCCTCGAGTGTTCTGCTCCACATGGTAGGTTTCACGCAGGTGGTCAGCGATCTTCCCCTTGTACTTCTTACCAGTGTGTAGCAGAGGGTCCGACCCTTCCATGGGGAGACCATTAATTCGATGAATGAGTGCAGCATCGATGGGGATTCGATCCTGGATCCATAAGTAGCCATCATGGACCAGGGCGAGCAACTGTTGTACCAGACAGTCCGTGATATTGTAGTGGCCAAAGTGCGACATCCTTAGTAGGTTCAAGAGCCCGGACCCTACCAATCTGCATACCCAGTGCATGGGGACAATATTTATCCCATTATCTTCCTGTATTATCTCAAGATATAATTTGGGTGCCAACTCAGGGAAGGCCTCCAAATTGGCCAAGTCATGATCATCAACTTTCACCTCATGGAGCCTTCCAAAGGGTTTTCCAATGAAGGGGACCTCACGTGGGGTTAGTGGCATCTGCAGGTATGTACACAGGCCATCGAGATTCTTCAGTGTGCATGAGGAGGGCCTGCGAGGCCGAAAAAAGGCGGTAGCCAATTGATTGGTTCAGCTACCTAGGCCTCTTCCTGAGTAGACAGAGGTCGCTTTACTAGGTTGGGCGAATGTGCCTGGGGCACCGTTCGCGGGGACTTTACATTTTGTGGGGAAGTACGGGGCTTCACCCCAACCCATTTTGCGGGATTTCCCGACCCCTACACTTTTTCTTTCCCCTTCTTCTTTGCTTGACTCGGCGTAGATATAACTTCCTCGACTTCTAGTTTGAATTCCACTACTTCCTCAAATTCTTGTTCCGTCGAGGTCACCATTTCTGAGGCTTCAGTGGGATTAGTGGCCATCATTCTGGTGCGGAAAATGAACTCTGGGTTACTATCGTTAGAGGGTGTAGGATGCTCAGACATTAAAGGGACGCAATAGGCACAGAAACTCTTGCAGCACAAACCTGTCCAGGATAAACACGCCAAGTAAAAACTATTCAAGCGATACGGCACCCTTGTCCAATCTATCCTTCTTATTTTATAGTCACGGGGATCGATCAATGGTTGGGTGAACCTCACTTGGAACTTACCATCAAGTAAACAGTAAAAAAATCTTAGGAAATCGCTTCATTAAATGTCGGTCGCCCACTCCTTTCAACAGTAACTTTTTCCTTTTACCCAATTTTACTGTTCCAACGACTAAAACCTCCCATCAAACCTCCTATGCACGCAGCACACTTTGGCGCATCCAGCGCACCTGCTGCATTCTGAACATATTCCTACGCCTTCGACGCACCCCTCTGAGCTTCCAAACCTGCGGTCGCTTCCTGTGCGTACCTTGGTACCTTACATGCTTACCTTCCTTCGTGGGCATACCCCACTTCATACAACTACTCGGACCATATAGTCATTTGATCTGATACGGTTTGAGCCAGCTGCCATTGACATAACCAAGTAGCATATCGCCGCGTAGTGTGGCTAACCAAATAGCTCCTCCATCTGTGATTTCTTCAACTGTGTAGGGCCCTAGCCAGTGTTGTCGAAACTTTCCTGGGTGTTTTGCAAACTGGATATCATACAGTAGGATTAATTCGTCCTTTGCAAATGTCTTTTGTCAAATATGTCAATAATTCCATGCCTTATCCCGAGCCTTCTGAACTTGGTGATGGAAATTAGCAATGAAACTATCTTCCTCTAAAGCCACAAGCTGCACTAAACGCTCCTCGATGATATCAGGCTCTGCCATATTCGTAAAGGTTGCGATGCACAGGTTAGGAAAAATTTATTCCATGGGCATAATGGCCTCCTTGCCATATACCATCCTAAATGGTGTTTTCCCTGTCAACTTCTTACAGGTGGTTCAGTAGGCCCAAAGAACAGACGGAATGCACACGTCCCAGTCACTGCGATTAGCGTTATAGACCTTAGTCAATGTGTGCTCCAAGACTTTATTAAAAGCTTCGACCGCTACGTTTTCCTGGGGATGATACGGAGTGATTTTCACATTATGGATCCGAAATTATTCCATCAAGGCCTATATTGTTTCATTAACAAAATTTTCACCTCTATTTCTCATCAAGATCTTCGGACATCCAAATCTGGTTAGAATCTGCTCAAATATGAAGTGCACAGTGGTATCTGCAATGCAATCCTTCACTGCTTGTGCTTCGGCCCACCTGGTTACATAATCAGTGGAAGTTATAATGTAACACAAACCTATATTCTTTCCAGGTGGGTTGATAAGTCCCACAAAATCGACGGCCCATTTTTCAAATGCTTGCAAGGCCATTTGCAGTTGAAGGGGCATTTCATCTCTCTGTGATGGCCTTCCTGTTCATTGGCATGTATCGCAGACTTTACAATAGTCGTGAGAGTCAGTATTGTTACACTAAAAAATGTCACCTTGACATTCTGCTGACTGGATGAGCTCTTTAACACTCATACATGCCTCCTCTGCAATTCTTACAACCTTTACTCCTCATGTCAAGCCCTGAAACAAGAAGAAAACCCTAAAAACCTCTGAAAGAATGGGTACGCATGTAGCATTAAGCCTGCCTGCATTCCTGGCTTGGGAACGCAGGTAATGCATGGCTTACCTGTGTTCTAGAATGCAGTTTTCCTTAATAATGCCTGCGTACCCCCTCCAAACTAAAAAAGGCAAGAAAGTAAAGTTAAAAAGTTGGTTTGAGGTCAATTATAGAAGGTTCTAGATGAGAATTTTTTGGGATGAGTACGCTTTGATAAGGTGCATGTATCCCTCACCTTAAGGAACTAATCCCTTGATATGAGGAGTCTATCCCTTTGAAGGAGGATTCTATCCCTTCAAAGGTGGAATCCTAACCTCCTCATCTGCTCTATAAAATGAGGCATTGGGTAGCCTCAAGGGGTTAGATTTGGGAGATTGAGATTTGGGGAGATTGAGATTTTGGAGATTGAGAATTGGAGTTCAAGATTTAGGTGTGATTGAGTTGAAGTGTTGTTGAGATTTAGACTTCTTTCTACTGAGCTTTTGAGAGGAAAGATCACATACCTCTTTGTGCTCCTGGAGGAAGAGTGCAAGACTTATCAAAGTAGAGGAGACTCCTACTTCGGACCCCGAGAAGGCCTTTCAAACATCAAGGCTAAGGTTGTAAGGTTATTCTGTTATTTTTAAGATTAATACAATCAAGTCTGTTTTTCTCAATAAATTTTCGTTCGATTGTTTATTTCAATAAGCTATCATTTGATCATTTTTTTCATAGATTCCTTGATCACTATGATAGATATGTTTTATGATTATTTGTTATACAGGTGCTATTGATATTTTCTTTTTTGTGATTGCAGATCGATGAAAGACGACACTTTCTTGCGATGAAAGAACTCTTGTTGCGACGGAAGGATTATTGTTGCGACGAAAGAACTCTTGTTGCAACGAAGGATTATTGATGCGACAGAAGCACTACGACCGCAAATAAGCATTTGGATCTAAGGTAAGATCGACACCTTCATAGCATTTATTTGTAAAACGAATATATTTAGAGAAAGACAAACTTATTTGTTCGTTTGTTGCTAGATTGTCTTCTGACACTAGGGAGATCGATCTTGTCCGCAAGAGCGATTTATTTGGCCAACAAATTGGCGACTGCGCTGGGGAAAGAACTTGTTGTTTTTGGTTCTCTTTTATTTTGATTTGAGGAAAAAATTTTCCTGGTTTTTGATTGATGGATATCTACCTGGGTAGCTTAAGTTTTCTCTGTTTTTGAAAATTTTGAAATCTTTTAAGTTTTTCTTGAGCTTTTCTAGGGACCGCACTTTGTTCTTTTGCACAGTGCAGGCAGTTTTGCACTTTCCTTAAGTAAACAGTGCAGGACCGCACCTGTTACTTCTGGAAGCCTATAGACCCTGTTAAATTTTTTGAAAAACTTTAGATTTCTTTTTTCCAGTTTAGTTTAGATTTAATTTAGGATTCTTAGCATCTACCCAGATCTGTATTTTTCTGTCAAAAAGTCTTGTTTATGAATTTCTTTCAGAAAATTCTTCATCTCATCAATCTCCATTAAGTTAATTGGGTGTTTTGAGTCTCTTTTTTGAGAAATTCTTAACTTGATTTCCTTTGGTCATTACTTGGAGGTTTGTATCAATCTTTTCACAATTTTACATCTTTTTTCTAAATTGTGTATGAGTGTTAATCGCCTTTGAGTATTTTTATTTTTGATCTTTGGATCTCTCACCCAATTTTCTTGACTTGCACTTGATTGGTTCTTAGATTACATTATAATCATCTTGTGTTTGAGAATTCTCTTGCATAGATCACAATTTCATAATTAGAAATCTCATTTTCAGAATATGAATGAAAAATGTGCATAGATTACATTTGCATACTTTTCAAGTGAATTGTGCATAGATTTCAACTGCATAGTTTACATTCTGAAAAATCAATCATAGAGATCAGTTTTCTTTGATTTGAATTTAGATGTTTTTATGCTTGTTTTAAAAACAAAAAAATAAAAATAAAAAATTGGGATTTATTTGCATTAGTTTTTCTTGATAAAATTAGTGCATTAGAGAATTTGTTATATTTTCTCTTGGTGATCAATTTTTTGCATTGTTGGAAGTGAATGGATACTCTCTCCTTAATTTAGTTAAGATTCATCGAATTGAAAATATTACATTATCATATTCGATTACATTCATTTTTGGGTCCGGTCATAACACCATTGGTTTCATATCCATTTACCCTTTTGAGTAATAAAAGCCTAAATAACACAGCGCTTAATTAAAATTCATCTAGTAATTTTTACATTTTTAGGGCTCTTTCCACCAATCTAGCTCAAGATTAGTGCTTTGGAATAGGTTGTAGTTAACTTTCCAAAGAAAATAAAACAAACAAGTAGATAAATCTTGCGGTAGGAAATAAATCCAATTGTAATTGGTACATTTTGGGAAGCTTCTCTTAAAGGAGTTAATCACGAGATCATGTCCGAGCCTTTGAGACAATCAATTCTGTTTCATTGGGAAAGATAGAAGATTTGCGCACATTACAAACGGTAAACCTCAGATTAACCATTGTCGAGGAGCCTAGGGTCACTTGTCGGTAAACCTCGGATTGACCATGTCGAGGAGCCTTTAATGGGATTGAGCTTTGTTACTCTGCACTTGCGCGTGGAATCAAATCGTAGGCTGTTCCCCCAGTTGTATTTGTTACTGTTGGTAACCTTAGTGTCCATTAAATTAAGATTATTTCCTAAGGTGACAGTGAAGGAAAGATCTCACTGTAACTAGAGCAGACGTTGACTAGACTCACTTGGACTCTCTGGGGGGTTCTCTTCACTCGAGATGGTTTTGTGAAGAAACTTGTGCCAGTCTGTTTCATTAAGCAGGTTGTCGGGGTAACTGTTCCAGCCACCATTTCTGCATTAAAATTCTACGATGTTGGATTTCATCACCAACTAGTGTTTTTAGTGCGGGAATTTACTGTTTGTGTGTGGTTTGACTCCTAGATTTGATAGCGCGTGTTAATTTGTTTGTTTTTACTTTTAGAGACCATAGGTGTGAATTATGAATTTTAATTGTTAGTTGTGAGTTGTGAATTGTTAATTTTAGTTTTAAATTGTTAATAAAATTCACTGAAGTTGAATATAATGGCAACTATTCCGGAATTTACCAACCAAGGAACCCCTCTTAACGATAATCCTAGTACTTTTCCTTGCTTTGGAAATGTTGGTCCTCCTTATATGGCTACTTTTTCATTACCTAGATTTATAATAGGTTTACCGATATGGTTATTTTCAACTTTGTTGGCCCCCAATACTCCAATTGTTCCACCTCAACCGGATGCTTCACTTCAACAGAGTTCACCATCTCAACATCACCAACCTTCTGTTGACCCTTTAACCTCTTCGCCTAATATTTCTTCCTCCATTTCTTCCTCTTCGCTTGGTAAAAGCCTTGCAGCTAGTAACCAGGCAGCTAAGAAGAAGAAGAAAGGGAAGAAGAAGAAGAAGAAGAAGCAAGATAAGAAAGAAGTCATCCAACCAACCGTGGTTGTAAGTGTTAGTTGTGTTGAGGAAACCTCCAACATGCATCGTAAACCCAAATACCCTTGCAGGCTTTGTAAGGGTGACCACTTCCTTATCAATTGTCCTGGTATTCCAAAGGTCTTGGAAGTATGGTCAGAAAAATCTCATCAACTTTCTATTGATCCATCAACTAGTGATAGTCAGGTTCCTGGGAAAAAGGGTAAGTTAGGTTTCCTTGTAAGTTACGCAAAGGGATTCATCAAACTCACATTTTCCCTCACATGGATGAAGCCTCAAAATTGTTGGAAAACCTTACTATTCCACAGCAAGAATTTCCAATTGGTTACCGTAAGATTTCTCCCAACCTACCGTCAACTGACGGATTGATTGATCTAATTTCAAGTACGGTCGATCCCACTCTTCCATTGGAGAGTGAAACTCATATCACTCAGGTTGATGATCCATTAGTTGATCAAGTGGTCGATTCGATTTCACATTCGGTCGATCCCATTCTCCCTGTAGAGAGTGAACTTCATACCACTCAGGTTCTTCTTGTTACATCAGATTCTTCTACGCCGGGGGGCATTTCACCTGTTTCTACAGAACCCCCTCCAAGTACTGAGGTCTTTTCCTTTGATTGGAATAGACTGACCGAACCTCGTCTTCCTTCCTCCATCCCTTTCCAAATCATTGTGAAGTTTGGTGGTAGGGACATACAACACACAAGTAGATGAAGAGTGCCTGTTAGTATTTGCTCCTCAACTACAACACGACTTTGCAGGTTCCCCTCATTGTGCTATGAGGAGTACGGCAGCTTTTAACGGAGGCCATTTAGTGAACCTTTAGGGATCCTTCCTAAGTTTTCTATTACTTTGGAAGGTAAAACTGTCTGTATTGATCTTATGGTAGTTTGAGGCCCCTTGGATTTCAATTTACTCCTTGGGCGAGACTATGTTTATGCAATGAAAGCTGTCGTATTGACACTCTTTCGCGTGATGTCTTTCCCTCACAATGGCAATATTGTGACTGTAGACCAGCTTTCATTCCCTAGTCTTGTTTCGACTACCAATAATATGACACCCCTAAATGTTCCTAATTCTAAAGTGGTATCTACCCCGCCACGGGTTAATTATGTGGCAACTAGTCCCATGTTTTCAATTACCGATGTAAGTGAGCCTCTCACTGTTTTCTCATCTTACTTTGACTTAGATCCGGTAATTGACATGGAAAAATCTATGAGATTATTTGAACGTGATGTTATTATCCCTTTTGAGTCCCTTGACATGTGTTCCTTCCATAGAACTATTCTTCCTTCTGATGAAGACCTCTTGGAAGCATAGTCCCAAAGTGTCCGTCGTATGTGTTTCTGTATTTCCGGTTGGAAGCCTTGATCAGGTTGAGAAATTTCAACACTACATGTCAGCCTCATTAAAAAATCGCAGTCGATTAATTAAAGGGATAGTTCCTTTTACTGTGTCAACCTCGTTAAAAAATGAATCGGTTGGTCAGAGGAAAGTTCATGTTAATGTGTCAACCTCGTTAAAAATGGAGAAACATTTAGGTGAGGAAAGTTCCAACACTAGTAGCTAAACCTCATTAAAAATGAAACACGTTTCCATAGGAAAAGCATAGTTCTTGTCACATAACCTATCAGCTCGTTAAAAATGAAACAAAATTCTCCTAATTGAGTCGACTCTACTTTGACTAGTCACCCAGTAGTATTGATCGTATGTTTAACGGTGGGCTATTTTAGTTTTTGCATAATTTTTCTCCCATTTCGGTCAGGTATTTCATCTGATCTCGTATTGAACCTTCAGGCTATCAATATTAATTGGGCGGTGGCATTAGTTCAGGACGAAAATGTGTTTTGAGAGGCATCACCGCTCTGGCAATTTAAAAACAGAGGCATCAAGCACAGTTTTCTCTCTGTTTCAAGCTTGTGTAAAAATGAAACCACTCTGAAGCATAGTTTTTCTCTGTTTCAAGCTTTTGTAAAAATTAAACCTATCTTGAGTTAGTTTCGGTTATTTTCAAGACTCGTTAAACTCATGAAAATCCTGAGATTATTTTGCTATCTTTCATCCTCGTAAAAAACATGAAAATGCCGAGTTCTTTCCATCTTTTCCTGCTCGTAAATTAAATTGAAAGATTATTCACATGTCAGTACATTTTTATCCTATTTGAACTCGTTAAAACTTACGAAAAAAGTGAAAACCATGAGTACATTTTTATCCCGCTTTTTTGAACCTTTCATTTAAAACTTACAAAAAGTGAAATTTTGAATTCTCTTTTAAGCGCTTTTCAGACTCTCTAAACATGAAAAGATTGTTGAGTACTTGATTATTCAAACTCGTTAAAGTAAATGAATGATCGTCCCTTCAGTATAAGTTTACCCCTTTTCCGGACTGAAATGGATTATTTACGAAAAAGGTATACATTGACTAATTACGGTCAATAGAGTTCTCTCCCGCATTATTTTATCCTTTTTCGGGCTCGAGAGACTAAATTTACGAAAAAAGTACACCCATGGAGTTTTCTTAAGTTTTTCTTCTGACTCCCAAAAAATGAATAACATCGAGTTTCTCCTATACTGGACTCGTTAAAATTTAACAGTAAAGGACTTGTTCAATTTCAAAACAGGAACGAACCACTCCTTCTTAGGGTTCGAATCTTAAACTAAGTTGGACTCATCCGAAGGATGAGCTTATAAACAAGCAAATGTTATCCTCCTCCAGCTTGTCAAAAATAAAGAGGTACTTGCCAGAAATGGTGGGGGAAAAGAGAGAAGAGAAAAATGGACTTGTTTGTTGTATTTTGATTTTTTGAAAATCCAATTAACCACTCTTGAACATGACACTTTTTGTTCACCTGGGTTGGGAAATCCTTTACCTAACAGTTAATCAAACCACATTGAAAGTCTTCAGCTGGTTTCTGGGTATTAGTTTTGGGTTAATTGTCACCAAGCCATCTGCAGTGTCGTTATGTGTTCAAGAGGACAGTTCAAGTAAACTATTCATCTGCAAAATATTTGTCATTCATTTTGACCATCCCTGAGTCAGTCCTTGCCAATATATTTTCAAAACTTGATATATTATTTCGTGTTGTGGGCTTGCTTATGACGGATCACTTTCTATCGACGACAACTCATTATCTAGGAAGTTGATCCAGATATCGTCAGTACCTTGAAATCTGCATGCCTCAATGGCAGGTTTCTCGCCTTCGATGACAGGTTACATCATTGACCTTCGATCAAATGACTCCATGACATGTTCGACCTCAGCTCATTCATTCACATTTCATGGATTGTACTGGGTACTTTGAGAGCCATTGACATTACTGGTGGTTACTCTCACACTTGTTAATAGTTTACATCATTTACTGGTAATCAAGTGGTTTCTACCATGTTCGACTTCAACACATTTATTCACATGGATAGAATCGTACTAGTTCGGGAAGTAGAAATCAAGACCCTGGATCTAGTTTCCACCATCCAGGCTGGAAGGAGTTTTATTATTATACAGTAGACTATTCATTATAGATGGTTGTGCCCATGTTGTGTCTACACTATTGATGTAAAATTAAAATCATTTTTGTATCAGAACAAGTTTAGTTAGTTTTTGATCTGAGTATGGGAATTCCTACCTCAGCGATGATATGATTACATATATATATTTTGCATTGAATGTTTTTACAGGTTCCGACCGAGGTGTCCACAGGATGATCCTTGAAATGATAAAGTACTTCACTCTTCATACATGACAGAATTCATCTTCATCTATTTCAGACTTCGCACTTTAGGGGGGAATTTGTTACACTAAAAAATGTCACCTTGACATTCTGCTGACTGGATGAGCTCTTTAACACTCATACATTCATCCTCTGCAAGTCTTACAACCTTTACTCCTCATGTCAAGCCCTGAAACAAGAAGAAAACCCTAAAAACCTCTGAAAGAATGGATACGCATGTAGCATGAAGCCTGCCTGCATTCTTGGCTTGGGAACACAGGTAATGCATGGCTTACCTGCATTCTAGAACATAGTTTTCCTTAATAATGCCTTCGTACCCCCTCCAAACTCAAAAAGGTGAGAAAGTAAAGTTAAAAATTTGGTTTGAGGTCAATTCTAGAAGATTCTAGATGAGAATTTTTGGGGATGAGTACGCTTTGATAAGGTGCATGTATCCCTCACCTTAAGGAACTAATCCCTTGATGTGAGGAGTCTATCCCTTTGAAGGAGGATTCTATCCCTTCAAAGTGGAATCCTAACCTCCTCATCTGCTCTATAAAAGGAGGCATTGGGTAGCCTCAAAGGGTTATATTTGGGAGATTGAGATTTGGGGAGATTGAGATTTTGGATATTGAGAATTGGAGTTCAAGATTTAGGTGTGATTGAGTTGAAGTGCTGTTGAGATTTATACTTCTTTCAACTGAGCTTTTGAGAGGAAAGATCACATACCTCTTTGTGCTCCTGGAGGAAGAGTGCAAGACTTATCAAAGTAGAGGAGACTCCTGCTTCGGACCTCGGGAAGGCCTTTCAAAAATCAAGGCTAAGGTTGTAAGGTTCTTCTGTTATTTTTAAGATTAATACAATCAAGTTCTGTTTTTCTCAATAAATTGTCGTTCGATTGTTTATTTCAATAAGTTGTCGTTTGATCATTTATTTCATAGATTCCTTGATCACTATGATAGGTATGTTTTATGATTATTTTTTATATAGGTGCTATTGATATTTTCTTTTTTGTGATTGCAGATCGACGAAAGATGAAACTTTCTTGCGACGAAATAACTCTTGTTGCGACGGAAGGATTATTGTTGAGACAAAAGAACTCTTGTTGCAACGAAGGATTATTGATGAGACGAAAGCACTACGACTGAAAATAAGCATTTGGATCTAAGGTAAGATCGACACCTTCATAGCATTTATTTGTAAAATGAATATATTTAGAGAAAGACAAACTTAGTTGTTCGTTTGTTGCTAGATTGTCTTCTAACACTAGGGAGATTGATCTTGTCCACAAGAGTGATTTATCCAGCCAACAAGTATGCAGGGTAGGCCACCATAGTCTAGCTCTCAAGATATTTTGCATCGTTGCTTTCCCTGCGTAGTGACCTCCTGCTACACCATCATGAGCTTCTTCCAAGAGAGCATGTCGTTCATGCTCCAAAACGTACCTTCGCAGCACTTCATCAGCTCCCATCTTATATAGATAACCTGCGATATTGATGGTAAAATCTGCAGCGCGGGTTACCAGCTCTTTCTTCTGTTGTACCAAATACTCTGTAAGTGCCATGCCTGCAGTCAGGAAATAAATGATTTCGGAGAAGTGTGCATCAACTACCTTAGTAGCAAATAGCTGCGCTTCAGGCAATCCTTCTTCTAGGTTGGTTGGCTCCTCGCCATTTTCAATTTGGGACAAGTGATCCGGCCCAGCATTCAACTTCCTCGGCTTGACAATGATCTTAAACTCGTATTCCTGAAACAGTAGTAGCCATCAGTAGATTCCCCCCCCCCAACACAGGCTTATTCACGAGGTACTTCAAATTTGAATGATCTGTAAACATTTTGAAGTGTCCTCCTAACAGATAGTGTCGGTACTTGTGTAATGCATAGACCATGGCCAATCCCTTCTGCTCCGTAGTGCAATAGTTGCGCTCTACACTAGAGATTTTCCTACTAGAAAATGCAACTGGGTGATCAATGTCTCCATCTCCAGGCTGCATAAGGACCTCTCCCAGGGCAATTCCTGATGCATCTACGTGAACATGGTATACCTTTGCCCAATCAGGAAATATGAGAATAAGCACAGAGACCATCTTATCCTTAAGTAGCTTGACGCTCTTCTGAAATTCGTCATCCAAAAAAAATGAAACATCCTTCTTAAGCATCTTTTCCATAGGTGTTTTGATCAGCGCGTACCCTTGAATAAACTTCATGTAGTAGCCGTATGTCCAAGGATCGAACACAACTGTTTCTCAGTTGTAGGTACAACCAGATTTATGATAACTGCAACTTTGGCAGGATCAACCATCAATCCTTGCTGACAAACTATGTGCTCGAGCAAGGTGCTAAAGGGTACGTAGAATATGCATTTCTTGATATTTATGGAAATCTGGTGCTTCCTACAAGCATCCAACATCATGTGCAGGTTTGAGACGTGCTTCTTCACCAAGCCGAAGATAGTCCAGTCATCAAAATACACCTCTAAAAAATTGTGGATGACTCTTTGAAAATTGTGACCACCACCTGCGAAAAGATGGCAGGGACATTCTTGAGCCCAAATGGCATGACCATATATTGAAAGGATCCCCATTCAGTAGAAAACATAGTTTTTCTATGATATTCAAGTGAGATTCTGATTTGATGGTAGCCTAAGAACCCATCTGTAAATGGGTACGCTTCCTGCCCTCCCACGCTTTCAAGGATTTCGTCTGAGAACGACGTGGGAAAGGGATCATGCCCTCCACACATATCCGTATCTCTCCCTTCATTTTTTTCTTGAACCACCATCGGACTTACCCAGTCTGACTGTTCAACCGGTTCGATGATACCTGCAGTGAGCATCTTGTCAATTTCTTCTTTGACCTTTTGTTTATACGTAGGGTTCAACCAATAAGGTTGTTGCTTCACAGGGCATGCATTTGGTTTTAACGTGATGTGCATGACCCCTAGGTCCCCTGTGATCCCCTTAAGCTCTGAAAACTTTATCAGGAATAAGTCCTGATACTCTGTGAGCAGTTCTGCAACTTTTCCAACGGTATCACCATCCCAGTAATCCCCAATTTTAGCCAACTTAGGCTGCTCTTTTGTGCCAATGTTGACCTCTTGCAGCTTCAGAGGCTTAGTGACATCCATAGTTTGTAGTGGGGGTCCGGTAACTGCGCGTTGTCCTTCCAATTTTGGGATAGAGACATTTCGCGGATCCTCGTCGCACTCTAAATTCTGGTAGTTGACAATATCCTGCATCTGTGTTTCCCATGTTGGTGCCCCAAGTGCTGTGTAAGGGAAAAATTCATCAAATATGAAGGTATCTATATCCTGCAGAGCTTCTTCAAGCACCATTATTCCGCTGCTAACCGAAATGTTCCTACGAATTCATCCTTTAATGTTTCCCAGTGGAAAGTGCACTAATGTAGCTCTGCATCTAAGTACCATGCAGTTGGAATTGGTCCCAAGGCATGAATAAACAAGTGAACCCATTCTTCGGTAGTCTGGTCACACCATTTTTCCATCCAAGCAAACAAATGCTTGCACGGGTGTCTTGGTCCAAGGAATGTCTTTACGCACAAGTGAACCAGAGGTTCAAATCGCAGGATCATCATATCCTGACACTCTTCCCAATCCTTGAACACCCCCTTATGCGTATCCCACCACCTCGTAGGTGTTGCGCGCATGGCTAGATTAAGGGCCCATAACCTTCGTTCTCTCGAAAACTCAGCTTCAAAGGCTCACAAAAACTCCTTAATACTACCAGACCCATCAAATTAGGTCAGTTCTCTTACCTCGGAGGAGATGCATCGGAAGTCCTTGGTGATTCTAAGACATCGCAGTGCAAATACATCTTGTAACCGATTTTGCCAATTTTCCATTTCTCTGTCGAAGTCAGAGAAACATTCATTATCTTTTTCCCTGCAAAGTATTCCATCGACCGTGGGATTGATCCAATATTCGTCCCATGCAGTTAACTTATAGATATGATCCACCTCCTCTTCTTCACGCACCGGCTCCGTATATTTTTCTCCTTCCGTAGGGTCTAATGGTACTATCACCCGTGTACCTTCATTTTCAAACACCATGCTTCTTTTCTTTAAGTTGATGATACCTCCCATATCTATGGCCCAGTCTAATCCTAAAAGCGGAAGATAGGGATCCGCATATTCTACAATCTGAATTACCTCAATTTTGACCCGAACCTTAACTCATGCGATATCTACCACGATCTTTGACAGTCTCCCCAATAGTATGACCTTCTGATGATTGGCCATGCGCAACTAGATATTGTACCATTCCAAATTTGGTTCTCCCATTCGCTGCCAAGTTTGCTTGGGCAGTACATTTGCATCTGATCCTAGGTCCAAAATAACCTGATCCATCTCATAATTACCAATTTGCGTTGTTAGCCGCATTTCCCTACCAGTGTGTTTCTTATGCCTGTACAGTTTCTACACATCCTTAACTTCCAGGGGCAGAATATTTCTTTCTGCGTAGCTGTCTATTAATGCTTGGAGGTTTTCTACAGCCCGTTGGTTGCGCAGCAGCTTCATACATGCCTGAAAAAATGGTTTGACTTCATCATCTGCTTTGAGGTTTGCGGGGGCTTAAGAAGTAGATGCCTCATCCTTAGCAAAGTCTTGGCAAGCTGTGACAAAGGTTTCCTTTTACTTCTGTAGGTCCTGTTAGTGACCTATAAATATAGGATTCATAATTTTGACTTGACTATTGATAATATTGTAAATTTGTACATACTTTTCCTTTTGCAAATTGTATTCACATATTTTGTAAAAAAATCAAAAATAGGGTAAAAATTCCTAAAAGAAAAATCAAAGGACTTAGAAAAAATAAAAGACCCCAAAAGAAAAATGAATAAAAAATGAAAGTGTGCAAGTATAAATGCCACTACTTTTACCTTTTGACTATGGCAGAGTGTCAATAAATGCCATAGTCTGTGATGAGTTGAAAAATTTAATCTTGACTTGTCACTTTTCAATTTCACTTGTTGTAGATAGAGAATAAAGAGTTGTCATACAATTTAATCATGACAATTCAATAGTTAGGTAGAGAAATAAAGTGAATCCAACAATTTAATCTAGATTCTTGGATGAAATAAGTGTAGAATTAGATAGTTTTATTCGCTTTCAGAAAGAATAAATGTTATAAAGATTGCTAGCTCAAATGCACCTTACTAAAAAGGAAGAAAAAATGTTAGCATGGTAAGTTGGGTAAGTAGAAGAAGGTGAGAAGCATCAATGTAAATATCATTCATCAAGGCTGCAAATAACTAACCTCCCCTACCCATAGCCATTAAACATTCTAAACTATCAGTCAGAAAGGCTCAAGGCGTTTCCTTGACTTTTTTTGGGACCGGACCCAAGGCTCTATGGCTGATAAGTGGAAAATGTTAAATGTCTATATTAATCCCTTAGAATCACATCATTACTCCATTTCATGCATTCATTCCCCTGAATAATCCTAAGTAAAAGCTCATTTTTATTTAAAGATACTATAATTCGTTTTGATTAACTTCCCACATCATTTGAAAACACAAAACCCTCAAAATTACATTATATCATAATGTTAAAGTGATGGGATTAATATGATGCAAATTGTCTTTTAAAACTTCACTTTACTTGGTTATGTTTATGAAATTTGGCTTATATATTAACTCCCTATAGAAATAACCTTTTCTTATATTGTATAACTCCCTTTTATATAATAGCCCCAAAAACCCATGTATTATAACTTTAGCCAAAGTTATTAATTCCCACATGTTTAAATTAACAACCCACTTTATACCCCCTTTGGCTAAAACATATATTTATATAAAATCCCGCCCCCTATGGTAATTAAATCATCTTGATTTAATTTACTATATAATAATAATATATGAAAAAAGTCTTTAAACATGTTTAATTATATGTTTAAAACAAAAAATCGAAGTTTAATTTAAATTAAACTTCAAATAAAACACATCCCTTTGTTCGGAATCTCTTTATCCATGGTTAAAATTGTAACTCAAATATTTTCCCTGATAAACATCCCCTTACCGCAGTATTAACCATGGGTCAAGCCCTTTTAAAACCCCTCCTGATCACTTTTCCATTGAATAAATGTTTGTTTGTATATAAAACTTGACAAAATCCTTTTTCCCATCGGGCTCAATCCTAACCATCCAATCTTCAAAACTCATTTAATCCAAAGGTTCCAAACAAACGCGATAAATCTATTTCATGTCCATCCTCCCCCATCGCGTTGAGTAATACCCGTTCAATCGTCATCAGTCCATTAATCCTATGGCCCAAATTGAACCCGATGAATCTTTTCCCCGCACCTTTTCTTTTAATCTTGACCCTTCGCTTTTGAAAGTCAGATCTGACGGCTGATATATCGTATCGCACAAATAAAATGCTCGACCAAATTTTTTTAAAACCTGCGCGATATGGGTGGTTTTCCCAAACCACCCCGTGTCGACATGTCATAATATGATTGAATCGCGTTCAAAAATTGAATTACCACTTACCACTTTGGAGCCGCGCGATAAACCGCCCATCCCAAACTGCTCCCGCCATACCTGCAGTGAATGCAATTAAACTTTGATTACACTTAAGGTTTAATGCATTAAAACTTATGGTTTTCCATTGCATTTCACCTATTCGCACCTGTAAGCCTGTAAAAATATTTTGCTGAGCCTTTTTTCACCATTTTCGAACTTAATAGTGAACCAGTGACCATTTAAAAGACCATTTTTCTCTGCAATTCACTCATAGAGAGCCTCCATAAACTATGATAGCCTAATTCAGTAGAATTGAAGACTGTGAAAGCAACTGCAACCTTAATCGACCGCAATTATACCTTTAAAGGTATTTTTCGTCAATCTTGTCCATAAAAACTTCAATTCTGAGGAACAATTCATCTTTTAAAATTTCCATAGCTTAAAATTCAGTTGAATTGTCCATCCTAAGAAGTCTAAAACCTCCAAAATACAGGGGAAACCCTATCAAATTTTCCACAGAATCCCTCCTTTCCATTTTAGCAAGTTTTACCCACTCCATGATCATTTTTCATTGTTGAAATTGATCAAAGCCTTCTTCTGAGCATTAAAAATCCTTTTTATTATTCAGTACCCTACTCAGAGTCCTATTATTCCTGAAAAATCCTTCAAAAACCCCGTGTTTCCAGAAAATAACTTAGAAAATAGTTTAAGCTTGCTTTTTTCAGCTAAAAATGACGAAGAAACAAGTAACCCCCAAATCAAGAGGTCCAAAGTCTCAGAAGAAAGCCTCTGCCAAAATCCCTTAGCCTGAGCCTTTTAAACTTGATAAACCTACCCCTGCACTCAATGCTGAGTCCACTGAAGTTGTTAGGCTTGTCCAACCTCCAGTTACTTCACAAGAAAATAGTGCTCTTTTTGATCTTGATTACAGAATATTTGACCCTTCAGTTGAATTCAATTTACTTGATGTCTATAACTAGTGTTTTGGAAAATCTGTAGAGAAAAATGATGACGATGTACCTGTGTGGGATTCTAATCTGCCAAAGTGTATTGTCCCTCTTACTCATTCAACCCCTAATTTTGTTAGATTGTTTCAATCTTATTATCTTCCAGACCAGAGATGCATTGTCAATAAAGATAGGGAGGTCATATTCTATATCAATGCTGAATCCATAAACTCTATGTTGCAACTAAACCATGACCCCAATGTTGCTTCATTGTCAATAGAGGATTTAACTCAACTCTACTTGGATTTTAACTTTGCTTCCAGATTTAACATCTTCCAGAATTTTTGCCCCACACAAGTTGATATCCCTAAAGCTAATCCTCCATTTGATACATTTGAGTTTCCAAGTGAAACAAGGCAGATTGACTCCATGCTATCATTTATACTGGAATATAACAGTGATGAATTCACTGATGTTTCTATCTTGGGTTTTATTTCTACTTTAAGTCGTGGCCAACCTCCATCTATTGTATACAATTTTTCCAAGTTTATTGCAGAAAATATGCACTACCAATTGTTCAGATTGCCAGAAGAAGGAGTTTTTAGATATACTTCATATCTACTTCATCTCTTTTTGTATTACCAAGCAGACAAATTTCCTATTGAGTTTCAGAAGCTAGATCCAGAAGGGAATGTACTTTCAGTTGTATTTTGGTCATCAATTTTGAGGAAATGGAATAGGGAATACACCTATGCAGACTTCAATGACTTGTTTATAATACCTGCAATGAATTTATTGAATAAGGAACAAACCCCTGGAATTAATGAATAAACAAAGAGGATCTTACAGCTATCTGAGAGCTGTAAAATAGGGGATTGGTAATTATATAAGAACTACACAGAGATCAAAGTGTATGGTGCACTCTTGGCCCCATATAGACTGCCTAGATTATGACTACAAGGATTTTTGCTCTAGAATATTTGAGGCAACTTTTGAATACAGATGAAGTCAATTTTATGGCCTCCAGGAAAAAGACTCAGTTTAAACTCAAAAATCAATTTGGGCCGTTCATTGTTAACAACAGAGAAGCAGAAAATGAGATTAATATCAAATTGAAAGAATACAAATTCCCATATAGATTTATGTGGAATTATGATCCTCAGGGTGTTTTAAGCCAAATCAGATTAAAATGAAAATTGTTTGCTTTCTTGTATGATATTAAGCCTCAAATTGAAAAATATGCCAATAAACTTGAGTGCGAGGAAAACACATTATTTTATGATGACTCACAGGGCATACAGGGAAACAGTGAATAGGATAAACAAGTGGATCAAGCACAGGTGGTTACAGTCAACAAAGAAGCTGAAATTTCTCATAAAAGAAGCAAAGAGGAAGGCAGTTTCACAGTAGAAACTATTCTAAACAAAAGATTCAGGATTCCATACAGTAAGAAGAGTAAATTGACTAATGAAGAAAGGAATAAAGCTATTAATGTTGATGATAACAATGGCCATCAAACTGATGATGAGGCCACTCTAATTGTAAATGAAACACTCAAAGAGCTTCAGGATGTCCAACTTGAAGCACAGAAGAAAGACACTATTATGATTGAGAAAAAAACAAGTTTTGATATTCCCTCTTCTTCCAAAGAACCTGACAACACAGAGTCAGATATTCAAATCAGGTTCAGACAAATCAGAGAAAAAAATGAATAACTCAAAAGTGAAGTATATTCCAAGTTTCTTAAAGAAAAGCCTGAGAATAAAGATAGACTCCTCTCAGCTTCTGATTACTCTTCAAAAAAATTGGTAATGTCATTTCTGAAGCCCACAGTGGTTGATCCAAAAAAAATTGCAGACTACTCAAAGACAGACTTGGAAGTTGATGCAGATGTTGTCCATGAATTGGACCAAATAGAATTCCACAGGAGCAATACATAGATGCTATATTCCAAAATAGTCAACAAGACTATGAATTCTATTAAGCTTGAGAAAACACTGATAAATCTTCAGAATCAAATGAAATTGGATAAAGCATCATTGTATGTCAATGGCTTAAGAATCAAAGAATTGGAAGATATAGTGATTGAAGCAGGAGCTGACCCAGCAAGCATTGAAGGGGCCTATACATCCCTATAATTGACACATACTTAGATAATCCCTTGTTTATTCATGATATAGACAACATTAGACACCTAATCGGTGAGAGGAACTAGGTAGATAAAACCAACACAAAGGAGTTTATAAACTTCAATCTTAAATGTGGCAACCTTATTTGGATGGACCAAATGGAGGCATTTCCCGAAAGGAGATATAGATATAGATATATATGGAGGGGGGGAGGGATATATAGATATAGATGGAGGTGTTTTCAGAAAGGTGATCATATAGAAATAAGTCGAAATGATTGCGTCCATGGTGTAAACCCATGTGCAATGCAGTAGAAGATTATAATCAAGATGTTTTTCTATAACTTATACTTCTATAGATACATTCTTTCCCCTAATTATAATTTTAAGGAATTCAAAATACCACAAGGATTATATGTTCTTCCATCAAAAGCTTTCAATGTGGTGGATTATTAACTTAGTTGAGGAGAACCAATTGCCTTCCAACAAGACATAAAAATGATGTAGGTCAAGGCTCTCTTGTCCACAATAGAAAGATGATTTTTTTTACCGCAGACGATGACCTAACTGATAAAAGCCATTTGAGCTGGAAGTCAAGGGGAATAATTTTCATGGTTGAAAAACAAAATGTTGGAATATGAAGGATCCACACATCCAATAACTGAAAGCAAAGACTTTTTCTAGGAGGTGTGGTTTTCCAACACCTCGAGGGTCGACATACCTGACGGGGACTGAGCCAATTCGTCAAATACATTTTAATTTTGGGAAACCCTGGCACGATGGTTGAAAGCACACTTATTAATAACGCCCTTCAGAGGATTAATAGTTAACTTCGTAGGAATTGAAGGTGGAGGAGGATCAGATGGAGGTGATACTGAACTGGCAGGTTGATCTGTAGCCTGACCGTTTAGAATATTCACATTACCATAGTCCTTGTTCCAAGTAGCTACCATAACATAAAATTTATTCTTCATGGAGGAAAGCATTAAAATCTTGTTAGAGGAAGATGGGTCCCAATAAACCATATGGGTCTCTTGATTTGGAAACAGGTTGGTCAGCACAGAGGGAGAAGTGGAGGATTTCAAAAAAAAATTCACTTTCGTGCAACGAGGAAATTCATGATTAAAGTGCACCCCATTGAAAATCAAGCATGAGTAGCGAGGCTTTCGTTTCTCATCAGAGGAATGATTTTTTTGTTGATCCTACGGTGAAGAATCTTTCTTTTTTCCTTTCCATTTCTTACTACTTCGTGGTTTCTTTTGATATTTTACTTTATTAGATGAAAAAAAAATTATCTTAGAAGAAGAAACCATAGGAGGATTAGAGGAATAGTGTTGGGAAGAAACAGTGAGGGAAGTACCAGATGGTTTTCTAACTGTCTACAAACTGGCAGAACTAATGATGCTATTAGCAACATGAGATTCTTTACCAGGAGTGGAAGGAATAGTGTTCTAAGGTCTTAAAGCATCTGGTATATTTTCGTAGAGCGTGTCATATTGGGTATAGATGAGGTCCAAATACTGAGCACAAGAAATTTCTTGCTCTTTACTCACGGTTCCACATTTTGTTACATCCTCTATGATAGATGACAATAGGGATTTAATGAACCATTCCACTAAAATCTAATCTGAAACAAAGTTATTAACCATTCATGAATGTGATATGAAATGTGAGTGGATTTATATCGTTTAAAGTTGGCCAGAATTTCCGTTCCAGTTTCATATTGGATGGGTAACTATAAATGTGTGAAGAAGGTGGTAGCTGAGGAATTTAAATCATGAAAGGAAGCTCTAGGTAACTTAATGTACCATTTAGCTATGGTGCCTATAAGAATAAGTTGGAAAATATGTAATCGTATGGAATCATCATAATTGAGGGAGTTTGAAGAACATTACATATGATACATCATGACATGGGTTGACAAGTCTTCTCAGGGATTCCCATTGAATTTTGGGACATCGGAAGGAAATTTGCTGGGAATTAACAGCCACCAAGGGGAATGAGCAATGGGATTATTGGCAAGCTGAGTTAAATATGGAAATTTGAGAGTTGCCACATGATAGCAACAAAAATAAATTCGGCCCCCTAAGGAGAGTTGGCCTCTATAGTAGCTCTGTCAGCATTTTCCTTCGAATTAACTCAGTTCATTCCACGTAATCTCCTCAACTCTTTTGAAATTTTATTTATCAATTACGTAGAAATTGACAAATAAATACCTTCAGAAAACTTTGGAAAGTAAATGTATCTCTGAACCTTAATTCTCGTTACCCTTCGTAATCTTACTCTTTTATAAACCGACGCTTTATAAATAAACAAACTCAGGCCTCAAGCCCACCATACACAATCAGAAGTTCAATTAAATATGCACACCTTACCCTAGATTAACCTCCGAGCAAGTCTGGGTGCGATCACCATTCGATGGCCACCCTCCAGATCGGACAGCGTGTATCAATATCACATTGACTTCCTTGCCTGTAGTAAACACGCGATGGGGTGGTTTTGGGACCCTGCCTTATGCCACGTGTCGGCCAGTATATGGGATCACTCCAAATTCTTGAATACCGCTCGTCCCACAAAGGTGGCGCGATCAAAACTGCTTCCATCCTTTGAACAGTGATTGACCGTGGGTTAACGCCTTCCCTTCTATGCCCGCTCGTTCACTAACTCAGGTTCAATTCTCGGGATAGAATCCTCAGTTCACTACCAACTGAACTAATTCTGTGTAATCGGGGTTTCACTATCACGGAACAGGGTTCAACGGCCACGATCATACATAGACCTCCTCTACGAGTGGGATTTCAACAAAGCTCTCGAAACTCACAATGTAAATTTGTTACAAGGTGGAATACATTCGGTTACGGCTTCTTCCTGGATTTTATTTCAACAGAGCTTAGTTCGACAAATTAAGAGAAAAAAATGGACATAGAGATGCAGAGATTATATAACAACTCAGTTTAGCAATTATATACCGAACAATGTTCAATCGCCTCACAATTAAACAAATTCTCTCACAAATATCAATTCGAGACAAATTGATAATCCACGAACACTGAAATCTTTCAACCGGAAGAAATTGCTTGACACACACAGGTTTTATTTCAGAAATCTCTTCCCTCGATACATCCGGGGGATACAATTTATATGCATTACAATGTGTCTCTGTGGTTCCTCGGTGAGGACCGTCTATCTTCTAACGAAACTTAATTACATTATTCATATAACTGAACATGACAGATAGACTGAACTAACTATTCGACTTCTATTGACTCTAACTAATCTAAATCAAACAGGAAGCTAAGGTATTGACACCTTGCTGTTACAATTCAAATGATTTTGAACCCTCCTAGCCACAACATGTGGACAAAACCTCCTACATTGCTGGCTAGTGTCTAATGCCCCTACATCAAACTCCCGAGGGAAACTTTATTTTCATGGAATCCTGTCCATGAGCTCTTCCACTGATCTGCCTATCTTCTGCAACATTCTTTCAGTCATCCAAGTGGCATCTTCCTCTGGCTGGTCCTTCCATTTGATTAAGTACTGAAAGTACTCTTGTCCTCTGGTCTTCTTGAACACTCTTTTGTCCAATATCTTCTCTGGTTGCAATGGTTGTGCTGGAGGTAGCTGCTTTGCCCACTCAATCTGTTCCTTGTCTGCTGGTCCCTCTTCTGCACCATCATATTCATACTTGTACAAATATGCAACATAAAAAATGGGAGATATTCCAACATCAGGAGGAAATTCAATTTCATAAGCATTAGCAGAAAACTTTCTAAGTATCTTGCATGGCCCAATCTTTTTGAACTTCAGTTTGTTATACTGCTTCTTTGGGAATATCTCCTTTCTCAAGTGTGCCAAAACTAGATCTCATACTTCAAAATGGACTTCTTTTCTACTCAAGTCTACTTTGCCTTTGTATTTGATGCTGTTGCCTTGTAGCTGTTGTTTCACTTGCTCATGTATGGCTTGGATCTCTGAAGCAAATTCCTCACCATCAACGCTCCGTAGCTCTGCCTTTTCCATATTTCTTAACTCTGATATTCCTCTGGGGTGCATCCCATAAACAATATGGAAGGGACTCTGCCTTGTGCTTTTGTTTGGTGAGTCATTATATGCATATTCTGCCTGGGGAAAAATATGGTCCCACTACTTAGGATGCTCTCCTGCAAGGCTTCTCAACAAATTTCCCAGACTCCTATTCACTACCTCAGTCTGTCCATCAGTCTAAGGATGATAAGACGTAGCAGCTCTCAGGAGACAACTGAAATTGCCTCAAGTTGAAAATCCCCAAGCAAAAGAAATCCGTCAACAAAATACAGAGAATGATGAATTAAAACAGCTTGTTCTAAAGATGACAGCCCAAATAAAGGAAATGGAAAGCCAAATAGAAGCTTTCATGCAAGAAAATGAAAATTTGAAGAAATCCCAGCAAGTTTCCATTCCTACAGTTATACCAACTGTAAGCATAGCTATCCCCTCAACATTGGCAGAACATTTAGCACCACAAGGAGTATTGGCAACTGCAGTGTCAATTACTTCTAAAGATATCTCTACCACTTCTTCATCAACATCACAGATAGACACAGTAGGGGAAACAACTGCAATAATCAAAGCTATGGAATACGTGTCCATAAAAGATAAAGAGATAATCAGTTTAAAAGACACCATAAAAAATCTGGAAGCATCCAACAGAGATGCCTTAATCACTTCCAAAGGACATGAACAGAGGGCTAACAGATTACAGGAGCAGGTGAAAATTCTTCAATAGCAGATAAATCTCACTGAGTAGGTTGCCTGCATAAAAAATCATTTATGGACAAAAATCACTGAAGGAATTCACTCACAATGGCCTTCTATTCAGATAATATATGAGCAAAAATATCTACTACAAACCGCCTTAGCAGAAATTGATAAAACAAAGAAGGAACTTGGCAACAAACCCCCACAAGCAATTCAGCCCATACCATTTTTGAATAGTAAAAACAAGGAAGAACTAGAAGAATTGAAGATTTCTGACAGGACAGAGGCTATCCTTGAAATCAAAAAGGTCCTAACAAAGAGAAACATTATGAACAATCTGGAAGAGAAGTGTGATAATATGAACATATCAATCAGTAAATTTAAGACCAAATATGACTTGCTGCTAGAAGAAGGACTTCCAAATATTCTTGCATTGAATGAAAAATTAATGCCACAGAAGGACTATGACCAGAAAATTAGAGCCCATGCTAAGGAGAAGGCTAAAAAGCCTTTGCCACAAGGATCTCTAAGTGGCAAAATAATACTTCAATATTTTGAGAATTTGTTCTTTTTGGAGAATGAAATTAAGCACATGTTCATAGTAAAACCAAAATTTTCTAAGTACACAGAAGCTGATGAAAGCTATAGAAAATTGAAGAGTATAAAGATCCCCACAGCTCAACAGTGGCAAGAATTCACAGATCTGATGTGAATTTGACAGGTAAAAAAGTAGGAAAATCACATGAAGAAATCACATTTTACTGTTACCATAGGGTAAAAATTCAAGGTTAAAGTGTATCAAATGTCAAAGAGTATCAGTAAAAAAGAAAGTTACTGCTGATTGTTTTTCAATTACAGCAGTAAAACAGTGAAAATCAAAGATAAATAGTATCAGGATTGAAAGTGAAAAGAAGGAGTGATCTACAAGCCATCTTCCACGAGATAATGCATCCAATGCCAAAAATGCTCACAGCAAATCATGAAATCATTTTCATTAGGATAATCAGTTCTATATTTCCTTGCAAAAGAGAACAGCTTGCAAACTGTTTTGTTGTTGTCCCTCTTCTTATGTTATATTTCCTATTTTTCCTTGAAACATTATCTCAAACTTTGAGATATTTTGTAAGTAATTCATTTTTATAAATACTTCATCTTTCAAAGTATTCAGTGTGGAATAAAATTTATCAAGACTACTATAATCATTTTGCTGGATATATTGAAGTTGGTGTGAGTCAATTAACAAAGCAGCAGTCTAGAATTGAGATTAAAGACATCATAACTCAGGATTCTTGTGTTGACCAGATAAGTCTTGTCTTTTTCTTGTTTTCATTGTTTTTCTTTCAAAAGTTTCCATACATTCATTTTAATGTGTTTCTATCTTTAATGATCAACTAGGAGAATTTAGACAGGATTAGTGATAAAAAGCTCCCTATTTTTTACTAGTTGGCATTATTATGTTTTCTGCTTGATAACCAGACTATAGAATTCTTCTTTAGGTCCCTGTTTGATTCCCTCCTTCAATCTTCATGTCAGTAACTTAAGGATTCTGAAGTTCCCTTTTGTTCAAATTTCACCCATTCCATCAACAAAGCCTATTCAAAGCCTTAGAAGGTCATCTACCCTGCCCTTAGTAAATTTGCATCTTTAAGTCTTATTTCCTAGCTCTGCTTGCCTAGAAAGTTGACTCCATAGCCCAATGTTCTGGTAGATCCCTCTGGTTTACCTTGAAACACTTTTTATTCTCACCACTCTTTCAAAACAAGTCCCACTGTCCACTCATAGCTAGCCTAAAACCTAATTATAAAACAAAGTTAAATCTTTAGGAGAGATCCCTCCCCAGAACTCAGGAAGGCTAGATCCTGAATTTTAAAAGCGGTTCTTGTTTACCCCTGTTTTTCTTAACTACAAAAATCCTCATCCCACAACCTGAGAATTACTAGGGTGATAACAGGTCCAAACCTTCTTGTTTGATGGATGTTTTTCTGATAAGAGGCTCCGCCGCAGCTTTCTCCGCAGCTCCCCTAGTGGCCATGCCGCTGCGTGTTATGACATTAATGCTCGGTCCTCCATCTCGAAGTTCTGCCTTAACCTTTTGTATGTTTTGCGTAGGTTTCTGCTACTTTTCTTGCATTTTTGCTATCAGAATTAGGAAGTCTTCAATCACATGGTCCAGTTGTCTACAGTATCTGCAATATTTCCTTGCAGGGTTCAGGAAGTCCCTGGCAAAGTGCCCTACTTCCCCACAGTTGTAACAGATCAGTTGGCCTCTTCCCCAACATGCACGTGCACCTCTGCCCCCTCCCCTGCCCCTAGCTGGGGAACCCCCTATGCCCAGGGGGATCTTGGTGAAGAAGGGTCTAATTGTACCCTATATAGGTTTCCTCGGTCTATCATCAGATCATAAGTTCGAAAGTTATGCTCATCATGTCCTACTAAATGGAAAAACTAGAACCATTGTTGCTTCAGTTATGGGACATACGCACCTAGATGGGGGCCACAATGGTTAGTATCATTCAAGCTGGCTACATGAAAATCATTGCACCACAACGCTGTTCCACTTGGTCCTAGCTACAACGGATTGGGTCCCCCTGCCTGTAGGTAGTCTGCTTGCAGCGAGCACTGATCCTTGTTATGGTCAGATACCCTACATCGTATTCACCATACATCTGGGCTAGCTTCTTTCCCTCGGTCCTTTTGCAGGTTTTGTATCTCCATGTGCATCGCCTCCAGTTGCCCTTGGATTTGTTGTACTCCCAACTGGGTATCATCTCTTAACGCAGCTTCTAACTTCATAGCAATCTCCAGAGTTTTTTCCTGTGATTCAATGGCTTGTTGACCCATAGGTATGCGTAGGTGAGGCAGTAACATAGCAATGAACCATTCCTTGTGCTGTCTATCATCATACAAAAATTCCCCTTCCCTGATTACCTTCTTTAGCTGCTGGTCAGCCTCCCATACAGACTCGGAGGGACCTTGTTTAAAATATTTTAGGTCATTCACTATCTGAGAGTAGGACTTCAGCTTCCGACATTGTTGTTTTAGGGAATTCTTAACCTCTAGCATGGTCGCATTCGCATGCTGAGCTATGTATCCCATATACCAGACCAGGGCTCTTCCTTCAAAGGCAAGGGACAGTTTCTCCCTTTTCACAACATCATTGGCCACATTCTGCGGAGTCCATACTGACTCTGCGAAAAACTAGAACTGATCCATATCTTCGTCCCCGACACCCTTAAACGTAGGTAGCTTCATGTGCGAGGCCATATCATCTTCTTGTGGTGGAAGTACAGGTGAGTTTGTACCACTATGATGATTTGAAGTTGGTGTATTTGGGGGGCTATGTGCAGTCGAATCCCTTATTGGACTGTAGATAGATCTATCTACTTCTTGATTAGTTCTGTAGTATTTACCACTCCGGATTGTACCCTTGCTCTGATTGGATCTCATTCACTCCATATGGCTGCACAGAATGCTCTCTTCGCACAATAATATCTTAATCAGTGATTGCAAGGTTTTCATAAACTTACCCCCGAAACCCTTGAAGAACCTCTGCTCTGACTCAGAATAGGAAACAAATTGATCGACTGCAAACTCCGTCACAAATCCCCCCAGCACACTATCCAACCAGTGATCTACTGTACGAGTGATGGTATTATCAATCCTTTATAACTGCTGGATCAACTCTGAAGTCCACTATGTGACCTGTTCGTCCTTCCAACACATCTGGAAATCTACGAGCCTTGCCAGCCACTCCTCAAGCTCATTCGCAAATGTTACAAAGAAAATTATATATACTTCAGTGAAAATGTACATATTCTTCCACTTCTTTGATGTCAACCTTGTGTTGCAATTCTCTTTTATCGCAAATTCCTAAACCTGGTTTTCAAACCACTTTTCAATTTCTTTCTTCTCAGGTCTCCAATGTTCTCTTGGCATTACCTGATCTCTGTCTCAAAATTCTCCTGTTCCCGGTAACGGAACCATTTGTTGGCTCGAGGAGTCCTAACCCATGTTCGGAGGTTAATTTTTTCCAACAAAACCCTATACGACTAGCCCTTTCAGCAGTGACCTTCTTGCGCAAGCCAAAGTCTCACCCGAAGCAGCATGGGAGGGTGCTAGAACCAAGTTTCCACACCCCGAGAGAGAGTAGGTAAGTCTAGCAGATCTGCGTTCACAGCTTATCAAGTTCGCACAAGGTAGGTCTATTCCCAGGTTTTTTAATAGTATAATCCGCAGTATAACAGAGCTACTAACATGCACATATCTAGTCAATACCTTCACATCCATTTGTGTATCAGTAGTTATCAACACACAATATCATAGCGCATCAGTAATAACAAATTATGGATACGCTTCATACCATACACAGACAGATTCACAACATAAAAAGATAACACAACTGTATTCGTAGCTCCAACAGATCCCAAAGGTTCACATCAATAGTAGCACATTAGATCAGATAACACAAAGATACTTTAACTATATCCACATATATTAGCGTCCAAAACTCAATACAATCCAACCACAGCCTGCACACACAACCAACAGGGTCCACACACAACAGGACTGAGGATCTCCACATAGCCAGTAGGATTCCTTACCCAAATGACCCGACAACAGATTTAACAATTCGCACTTAGCATCAGACTTAACTCTTTTCTACCTTAAGACTCAAAATGTTCATCTATTTATATCGACTTAGCCTACGCTTCCAATGGTCCACAAACCATGGTTTGTGGACTCTTGGTCTACCCTTGACCCATTACAATGCATTCGGGGCTTTGACCCACCCCAAAACCCCTGCACTAGACTAATTAATACCAAAAATATACAAAATTGTACAAAATTCGCAGCTTTTAGGGGACCCTGTTCCAACAAGCCTGAAGAACAAGTGGATCAAATCTTGCTGCCATGATGGGTATATGAGGATGGATAATATGTGAATTTATTAAAGGTGGAGGTTGGATGAAAGGTGGAGGTTGAATTGAAGGTGAATATTTGGGTGAATCCTGGAGTTTGAGTTGCTTTGTGAGAAATTACAGGGGTGGTAGTGGAAACTATAGAAGGAATGGGACTAGATGATATTGGATGAATAGACTGAGATGAACTGGATGAAACTACAAAAGTTAAGGCAGAGAGTTAAAAAAATTTTTAGATATATGCCTCATGGAAAGATAGGTCAAGACCTTATACTAAATCTTGAAGGATTTGAAGATCAGTATCAGGTTGGGAAGAATGTCCTTCAAATGAATGAAGTTGCAAGTTAGACTGATCTATCACAGTTTGGTCCACCCAATTTTCTGACTTAGTCCTAAACAAGCTATGCTCAAATGGAAAGTAAAAATCAATATCCTGTGAAGTGACAAAGTTATTTGGAAGAGAATCTTCCCTAGGGGGAGGACTACTACTTCCTTGTCTCTCATCTAAACTTATCCTCCTCAACAATTTTCAAGGTCATCTACAATAGTGACAGGTTTAGGATCAGGATGAGATCTGGTATAAGCTCTTTTAAGAGCCGGAATTAAAATCTAAAACACACACACACACACACACACACACATTATTATTTACAAAAGTAACGGTAAAAAATCTCTAAAATATTCCTAAAATACACTTCTTTTAACTAGGGTAATGATTTCGCAGAAAATTACAATATTTTCAATTGTCCCGAGTATGGTCGCCACTATGTTATCATTCTGTAATTTTTGAGATTGTGAGAGTAAACACAAAATACAACATCAAAACCACTTTGGAAGCTAGGATCTAGCCCTGCCAGCTTCAGAGAGGGATCTCTCTGTAAATTTTAGCTTTGTTTTATGCAAATTTTAGGCCAGTTATGACTGTGCAATTTTTTGTTTGTTTGTGATTGATTGGATTGTTTTGGTTGATTGAATTATTATAATTCCATTGGGCTATGGAGTCTATAAAACTAACTGGATTTGCATCAAACTTTAAATGAGTTTCACAGGGCAAGATAGGCTGCACTAGTTGGATATTTTACAATTTAAATCATATGGAACAAAAGAAAAGAAAGGCTCAGTAGAAGCGAAGGAGCAATTAATAATTCCTTAATTTGACTTCAGAAGAAAATATAAAAATTACTTATAGCTAGAATAGGGTGCATATTTCAAAAAATCATATTAGTCACCATTTCTGTAATGTAATTAAAAATTTTAAGAAATAACAGTGAAAGAAACAATGAATTAACAAATCAACAAAAGAAACACATCACCAATTTGTACACCACATGAATCCTGTGACGAATTTCCTTGTATTATTTATCAATCCATCAACCATAAAATTACAATATCTTTGAGAAAATTATATTCAACAATCAACCCGGAATACTTCTAAGTGTGGACTATTTATACAATAATTACAAAACTCCTTTCTCAAACAAAAGTGTATATTTAGCACTAATCTAAAAAAATTATCTATTTCTATAGACTAATAGGCTAGGTGAAAAAATGCGTGGAGATGTGGCTCTGATTTGGAGGAATTTGTTGGTGAGTTGGCCTGTTGTTGTTGTTGCGCTATTTGCGGTGACTGTATTTGAATTACCAATTAATCTAATAACTCACATAATTTTTCCCGTCTGTCTTCATCCGAAATGGTCAATTTGGTTACCTTCTGGTAAATCTCATCTACCTCAGTGTATTTTTCAAAAGTTGGTCTTATCACGAAGATGTGATTTACTTCATTTTGAATGTAGAAGTCATTTCCCATTGCTTCCAAGAACGCTCTACCTGTCATATTGCCTTTGATGTTAGCAAATTTGGAACTATCTCTAGCCACTTCCTTCATATTTTTAATGTAATATTCTTGAGTAATTCATTTATCATTAATTACAAATACATTGGGTAACCCTTTCTGATTCAATGCTTCTATTATGATGAAAAAACCGTTTACTGATATTTCTAGACCTTGACACTTCTCCTCCAACTAAGTAACAAGATTATTTTTAGTGAGAATCTTCTTGACTTCCAAGATGGTTTCAGTCCTGACATCAATTACTAAGTCTTCTAGCTCATACTTATTAGTTGAATTTAGGAATTTGATGATGTTGGTAGCTTTAGTGGTTATGCCATCCATTTTTTATCTGATTTATGTAATTGCTTTTGTTTCTTTCTTTATCAGGTCCTTCTACTCAAAAATAATTTGGATACATGGCCAAATCTCATTCATAGAATTCAGAATGTCCATCCATATGCTTCCTTGGCTTGGGCTAAGGTCTAGCAAATAGTTGACTCTCTCTCTCCTTTTTGTAACCTTTCTAACAGCCTTTGCGATTTCTGATATTCTACCAAATGTGAACCTTCACTCGTGGTTTTCTGATCTTGCAGAGCTTTGACTTGTCCCTGCATCTTCTTTATCTCCTCTGTCTTAATTGACAATTTATTGACAACCATTTTCAATTTCTTAGCAGGATATGTAGATTGGGCAGAAGGTCTAGTTGATGTTGCAGCTCCTATAGTGGGGATTTATGTGAGAGGCACAACATCTAGAGGAACTATGGCTACCTTTGAACTATTCTCTTTCTCCTTAATCATTTTCTCTGTCTCACTCTCCATTATTCTAATCTGAGCATTTTGTTCCATTATCAATTTCATAATGTCTCATTTCTGTGTTTAGGATTCTTCAATGTATTTAGTCAGAGTATCTTCAGTTGCTGGCAACTTCAACTACTTCCTTAACAATGCAATGTAAGAATTCTTATTCTTAATCAACTCCTCTACAGCTTTTACATTTTCCAGATCATAGCCCATCTTCACAACCAAATCCTCTAAAGATATGATCCTGGTATCCTTTTCTAGAGATGAAATATTCTCCATCTTCAACTGAGACTGTGTAATATTCCAAAATAGAAAATAAAGGAATATTGAACATCTATAGCATTCCAAATAAGAAAAACAGGAACATAACACCAAAATCTGGAAAATGCCAAAAATATGCTGCAACATCAAGACATTATAACCATGAGAAGAAAAAGTTGAATCATATCATTATAAACAATAGAAAATATGAAGTACGCAGTGTTCCAAAGAAGATGCACTAAAGACAGCAAGAAGTGACTAAAATACACTAATGAAAAGTAGCACTGGAAATTTTGTGCTACTACTACTTTTGCTGTTGGAAACTGCTACTACTAGGAATAAGAAGCATGTATGGGAGGCTATTGGATTTCTTATAATTATCCGGGATTTTAACCACATATTATACTCAAAAAACCCAGAAATGGTTTGGCCAGACTTTAACTTTGGATTTTTAGCCCTTTTTGGGTTTCCAACTACATCCCTACTTCCTCACTTATGCACTTCTCCTGGATAAATGATGATATGGGGCTGAAATGATGATCTAACTTCTCAAATAGCACCCAATCAACTCAATACATGAAGGGCAGATCCCTTCTCTAGATTCTCAAGCTAGAAACTTGAGATCTAGCTCCTCCTTCTTCGACTCAAGTCGCAATTACAAACTGCACTATTTCTAGAATGGAATATGTTGTCAAGGAGGCTGAAGCTGTAGCCTACTGATGGATGATAAAGTATAGCTCACATCTGATAGAAATAATCTCACCAAAGTGAGGGAAATACCCCTCACAGTATTCCAAGCTGAAATACTTGGAACTTCCTTCCTCCCTTAGATCTGCCTGACTGGACTGCGCAATTCCTGAAGGAACTGTTGCTGCATGGAGATGTAATATGATGGCCTTATGTTGGATATCTAAATGCTTCTTTTGGAAAATTGAAATGGAATTGCAAGGTGAAAGGATGAATCCTGCACCAGTTTCCTAGTTGAAATGCTAGAAACTACCTTCCTCCTCTCAAACACTAAGACAGGAATGTGTAATTCTTGAAGCTATATATGCAAAAGAGGGGTTGAATTTGGCACCAATTCTAGATGATGAATCACTGCTCAAAATAACCTTCCCAGAGTAGGCACTTGAATTCCCCCGTGGGTAAGGGTGGGATTCCCGCTCGAAAACACCCTATTGAAAAGTGTAACTAGGTCAGTCTTCATAATGACTATGCAATTATGTATTTATGTAAAGAAGAAGACAAAGATAATAAAATGTATTTTTTGTTGTACTTGCTTCATGGGTTTCATGAGCAAGATTTTATAGGTAAGTAGACTTCTTCTTGATGTCTACTAAGATTGTCTTCTAGTCACGAATGTAATTAAGTGTCATATGCATAAAGGGTCTAGTTATATGCTCCAAAACCTGGTCATGATAACTTGAAGAAATGACTTCTGGAAGATGCTCAAGATACCTTCATAAATGCTGGGATAAATGAACTACAATTTTTCCTATATTCTCATTGGTGAAGTCAGCCCTCATACAAAATGAATGGTCGACCTTCAAATAGAAAAATGTGTTATATATATATGAAGAGGCCATGGTTCAGTTGATCAAGTAATATTGTGGATCTATCTAAAGTTATACAGAAAAAAAGGAAGTGTCTATTAATCTAAAATTAAGTACGGATCACACGAATTATAATGCGGATACATATGTGATGGACACGAAGTTTTTAAAAGATAGAAATGTGGGTCAAGAACAGATTATAATGCTAATTTCTCTGAAACTGAATACGATTACTCCTGTAGTGAATGTGGATTTCATGAGAAGGTTACAGGACGGATTTAAAAGAAGACACAGTGTGTATTTAAGGTAAGATAAAGACTATGTATTGCTCTAAAGAAAAATGCAGACATAATTGTGGTGTGTATTTCAAGAAGATCATCTCTGAAGTAATGCGGATTAATATATGGATGATGTAGTCAAAGTCTGAAATAAAGGTTGGATATATGAAACAAGTCTGGAAGAATTGTGGACATCACTGTGTTAACTACCGCATGATCAAGTCTAGGTTAAATGAAAGATGCGAATCTGTTTTCGTGGAGCATCCTAAAGTGACAAATGTTGAATAATATGAAGGGGCTATGTTCAAATGAAGTATGGTCAAACTGATATTTAAATGGTGGAATAAGATCTATTTTCTATGTGTTTTAATGACTATGACTAGAAGCATTCAGATATCATGATGTGTGAAGGGCTAGGTCGTGATGCAATAAGTAATTTGAGAGTTATTAAAGTATGGAGAAAGAAGGAAGGTAAATCTATGATTTAACTTCCTACTTATAGTTCATAAAAGAAGGGTCAGTGCAAGTTGGCAAAGATAAGAATCAGCATCTTGGAAGCATCTATAGGTCAAGGGTCTAAGTCTGGGTTATGGTACTTGTCATTTGAAGATATATAAGAATAATTTCTCATGGGTTTTCCTCTCCAAGAGGGAGAGGTTTTTCCCTGGCTCTAGGAGCCTAATTTGTGTGTCTCGTGTATTTTGATAAATGACCTGATGAAAGATTAAATAAGCTAAAGAAGAGAAGACATAAATAAATCAAGTAAGCCAACAAGTAACTATCAAGAAGATAATTTGAATTAATCTCTAGCCCTCCAAATTCTCAACATGGAATCAGAGCTAAGGTGCTAAAGACAAAGGGTTATTTGATAAGAAGACACTCAAGGATCAAAATTCAGTTTTCAAGAAAGCATCAAGGCAAAATTCAAAGTCTACATTGTAAGGTAAAATCAGTTTGCAAGGAAATCCTCAAGTCATCTCAAGAATACTCTCACCCTTATTCAAGGAATCCACACATCGAGGAGCAAATCTTTAACATCAAAGATTCTTGATATTGAAGACGTTGTTGGAAGACACATTATTAAGCTTCACTCAACACTATTGAATACATCTTCATTATGAAGTAATCGTTGATCATCAAGGATACAAGATCACCTACTTTGAAATCAATCTAAGAGGGAGTTCTTGCCATCATCTTCAACAAGGAAGTTGATAGAAGAAGAAAAACATCTACTCAAGTAAGTACCTCTATGACTTCATATGAATCTATCATTTTATTTGCAAAGAAAGAAACAAACTGGTTAGGATTTCAAACTTTCCTAGAATAAAAGGTCAATTAATTCATGCCAAATACATGAAGAAAGATATAATATCCCAAAGGGTTCTTATAGAATCCATAAAATACTCCCTTATCTCCGATGTAACAAATCTATAATCATGAAAATAAATATATGAGAAATTGGTGGAGCTATTCTCTGTGAGTACTGCAGGATAAGCAATCTCTCTAAGATAATCTGCAGGAAGAGGGAGAAGTAATGTCTGACACTGAGATGACTAAAGTGGTCTTGGAATCTCTTCCAGATGAATGGGGAAACTTCACTTCAGGTTTATACGGGAAGAAAGAGGCCACACCATTCAACAATATAGGGTCTCTATGTAAAATATAGGAAGCAAGATTGAAAGGCAAAGGTGTTACAGGATCAAGTGAAGGGAATCAAGCTTTTGCAGCCAGGTTGAGAAAGAAAGGAAGATTCGGTAAGTTTGGTCCTTTGAATAGTATGGAAAAAGCACGATTTTTTGATATGATGAACGTGTTAATTATAAAAGTGATTGTCCTAAATCTAAAATGGACAAGAGAAATAGGGAAGAAGCCCATATCTCATAAATGAGAGAAGAACATGATGAAAATAAATCTAAGAAAGAAGAAGTGAGGGTTCTCCACTATGATTGAGATCATCTTCTCCTTTAAGTGATTTATGTTGGTTATATAATAAGAATCATTAAAACATCCTAATAAAATCATGATAGGAGTTCTTGGTAAAACAACTCCTGGAAAACCTCTCTGATAACAATACTGATGGAAAGCAGTCATCAAGATCAAGGGCCATCATGAAAAACGGAATTCTAGGATGTGATGACATATTGATGGAATAGGCCAATGGAATGAAGCTCTTCATTCTATTAAAACCACTGATCGATGACTTATATGCTAAGGTATGAGGTATGAGGTATGCTGACACTAGATGCTGTGAAGTCATGTCATATGGTTGCAGGTAATAGACTTCTAGATTTAGAAGTATGAACTATGAAGGAGGATCTCTCGGTGCACCAATAGATGAAATCAACATTATATATATATATATATATATATATATATCCTCATGAAATATGAGGTCGATGTATATGAACGAGGAACTGGAAAATGTGCAAGTTCCTGGAAATGAAGAATGTGCAGAAAGAAAGAGATCATGAAATGCAACCATGTCAAAAGGCAGTTATCATCCAGAAGCCAAGAAGATGTGTCTAGGAGATCTCCTGGGAGGATATGTAGACTCTGACAGAAGTCTGGTAAAGAAGAAGACCCTTGACAAAACATATCATTAGGAGATGTGTCAATCTAAATAAAGGATGTCGATGCCTAAACGAAGATGTCAAGGTGAAAGATCATCACTGAGGTAAATTTTGTTTTAAAAGTTCATATCTTGATAAATTTGTGCAAGGCTACTAATCATGAGAAAGGATGTATGATCCTTAGAGATGATTCAAAGGAAAGTAGCATGGCATAACGGTGAACTAGATGAGAAAGACAAATGAATCACTTTCTGGTAGATGAAATGAATCATGAATGAAAGTGATTGATGATCTATGCCCTATGGAGATAAAGTTGAAGATTCCTCAATATCGAAATCCATGACATTGAGGGGAGGAATTCTTCATGAGCAGTTGGGTATCTCAACATTGCTGCTGCAGGTTCCTGATTGAGAGGAAGCCTGGTGATCAGTTTCTTACTTGGAAGGAACTGGGTAATTCCTAAGAATAAACTTAGGTACATTCCTTATATAGGAATGAGTACATTCCCTTGTGGAATAGGTCCTCCCTGGTTGAGAGGGAGAGATAGACACATCATTTTGGTATTCACTTGGGAAGACATAATAGAGGATTGGGTAATCATCTCCCATTCGATACTCTTTGATAGTGTGCTAGGTAATTCAAGATAAGAGTAGGCGGGGACCGATATTATTTGAGGGCTATATACCAAGAGAAGGATAGTCCAAGAAGGTCATACTTTGGGAAAACCTAGGTGGAGTATGTACCTTGGAGAGACAATGACTATGGTGTCTATAAGTCATGTGTCTCGCCAGCATTGTAGCCCATTGTCTCGTTGAGATATGGTGTTGTTAGTCAAGGCCTTGCACTAGGACAATGTTGGTTGATATGATTCTATACAGATGTGATTACCAATCCAATTCTTCTGATGAGATTATTCAGTTTTAAAGTGACTATGTACCTGTATGAAGGGTCAGTGCAAGTTTGCGAAGATAAGAAGGATCAACATCTTAGAAGCATCCATAGGTCAAGGGTCTATGTTTGGGTCATGGTACTTGTCATTTGAATATCTATAAGAAGAATTTCTCGTGGGTTTTCCTCTCCAAGAGGGAGAGGTTTTTCCCTGGCTCTAGGAGCCTAATTTGTGTGTCTCATGTATTTTGATAATTGACTTGATGATATATTAAATAAGCTAAAGAAGAGAATACATGATTAACTCAAGTAAGCTCACAATTAATTATCAAGAAGATAATTTGAATTAATCTCCCCAAATTCTAAATGCACTCATGTGCTAAATAGCACAGCAGACTTAGCTAAAGAGTTGAAGCGTGTAAAGAATTTCAAACGACAATACAATATCAAATTCCAGACTAATTTTCTTTGCTTCCATCATCTTCCTTATATGGTTGTGAGCCTTCCCTAGCCTTGGCCCACCTCATAACTGCACTGCACATGTGGCCACTAGTCTCCATGAAGACTGCATTGTCTCTCCATGATCTCTACAATTAATCTCCACTCTCTCCATCATGTATGCATTTAATGCACCACTTCCTCCTTCACTGCATCAGTAATGCTATATGATTTTACTTTTACTCCTCCACTATATCCATCATCTTCCTCATTATTCTCCATGATATCCACTCTTCCTCCATTAATAATCTGTCTCACTACTCCATAATGTCGATCTACTATCTAATTAACCCACATTCACACGAAAAAAGTGGATTTTATTTATCTATGGGGTTTATGGGTCCCTTCACCCTTTTATTTACTTACTAAGAAAGAAAAGTAAGAACTATAATATTCCAATTAATTGATGGAAAATTGGGAATATGACAGACTCAATTTTGGAAAGTGAAACCTGCAATTTAGAGACTATCGTAATTGTATTGGTTATAGTAGAATAGATCATCTCACCAGTTTGTTTGTGCATCTCCATTTGGTCAATGGGATGTATATCTTTGGTTCAAAATCAAATGTTGTCTTCTTATAATCTGCTATTTTTTTGGGTTGTGGGATTTGAGCCTCAAGGAAGGCCATCTGCATCCTCCCTTTCGCTAAATCAAAAGATGAAAGGAGTCTACTCTGTGAGCTGGAAATCTTCTTCCAAGACTGAGTGTAAGTGTTGTTCTTAATAATTTCATTATTAATCTTGATTTCTCTATATCTATCAAAGATACACTTATCCTTCTCTCCTTGAACAATCTTTGAAGTCTGAATTATGTCTTGCTAACCCTGTGATATTGATGACACTATTGGAAATATAGAAAATTTGGTGCCTTCTTGAGATGAAGATGGTGTTTCCTTTACTATCATGGCAACTTCTTGTTCCAGATTCTTCTCTAAATCTAATTTAGGATTCAATTTAGTCCTCTTTCTGTACATAATCTTGAACTCTTTCCCTGCACTATCTGTCACTAATGGTGACTCTTTTTCTCTCTTCCTCTTGCCTGTTTTCTCTTAAGGAATAGGATTTTGTGAAGTTGAAGTAGAAACAAGCCTCTCTTCAGCTTCCTGCAAGGTATTTTCTATCCAAGTCAACTGGTTCACATATCTTTCAATTTCTGGCCTATGGGTATGAGTATAAGGAGTGGTTTTGTGCTCCACCCTCATCTTAGAAATAATACCCAGTAGTTCGTAAGACCATGTGAAACTTAAATTGAACTTCATCTCTTTGAGAAGCTTATGTGTTTCTTCTCTTGCAGTCCTCCTATTACACACAAAATATCCAAACTGTGTTTTAATTCTGAATTGTGGTTTCTTATTAGCTAAAACAAAGTGGATTTCATCTGAATTGAACATCTGTCTTATATATTCTAATGCAAATACTCTCATGGGGAGCTATTTTGGCAATTTGTATGGTGCCAACTCACACCCATACACTCTGATTTTAGTGTAGTTCTGGTACAGGTACCAGTCTCTAGTCTTTGCTTGTTCTATTAGATGTAAAATCCTCTTTATTTCCTCACTAATCCTTGGCTTTGTTGAACAGGTTAACATGCTCATTTTTGGATGTATGAACTGCTCAATGTACTGCTTGAAAGTGAATTCTTCATAATCTTTCATTACCAGGGAAATCCAGAATATAACAAAATGTTGATTCCCTTGCTCATATAATTTTTGCATAACAAACTTGAATTTGTCTTCCTAATAATAGATTAAAAAAATAAACCAAAATTGAAGTATAATTGAACACTTCTATTAGAACAGTTCTTTGCTAAGTCATGAGTCCATTTCATAGTTTTATATTTAGGATTAAACTTCAAAATCTTCAAAAAAAATTAAAAAAAAATTGGTCGCTACCAAAATTTCGAAAGCACCAGTTTTAGCCTTTTCGAACAGTCTATTATTTTCCTATTTCTGCCTTTTTATTTTTTATTCCGATGATGCCAGAATTTCTAGAAGCATACTCTGTTTTAAAAAAAATAAACGAAAAAGTGCATCCGCTTTAGTTAAGCCATGTGTTGTAGTGTAAATATGCCTCAAATATTTTTAAAAATATTTTCATATCTCATGATATATTTCGTATTGTAGTCAGTTAGTTTAATTCAAGTCGTAATATACGTTGAACCCATGTTTCACCCGCAGTTATGAACTTAACCATTACCTCGTCTTGCCTGTCAACCCCAAGTCAGTTATACGTATGTCTAAGCACGTGTTTTTCTGAATGGATGAGATAGTGGATATTAGACTCAACGCCATAACAATTTGGCTGGTTGCACAACAGTGTTGCTGGAAATTTCGGCCAATTAACAACAAAGAAAGTGGAGGTGATTTTTAGTCACAGATCCGCTTGTCTCAAGACATCTGGAGCACTCTATATGGAAATACACAACCAATTGAAGGAGATAATGGATTATCACATGGTGCACATCATGTTGAGGAATATTTTTAATGATGAAGGTTGATTTGCATAGGGTGATGAACCAAAGTTTGGTTTTAAAACCACCTAAAAAGTAAGAACTCTGTCATTTGAATTTTTAGTTGTTGGAGTTAGAATTCCTGAGAGTCATAGTTTGAGGATGATTCTGGATTTTAGACAAGATTTCCAAAGGTGAATACAGACAACACTTGTAAGGTAAAGCTCTTTCAACTCTGCCACATATTAGTTGAAAGAAACAGATTCATTTATTTTCTAAAGATGACGAAAACATGTGGAAATGTAAATCGAATAGAACCACAGGGTGCAGATCAAGTTGATGCCAATTCAAGGGTAAGAAGCTTGTTTATTCAGTCAAGGTGGTATTCTCTATGCACTAGGTTAGGGAGTTCTCACTCAGGAGTAGCTCAATATTTTTCTAACTCTTTTAATGGACAAGAATCTATAGTTTGTGGCCTTAATTTTTAGGTTTCTGAAGACTCCATTGTTGAAGCCTTTAACCTTCCCAAAGAAGGATAAAGGTGGTTCAAAGGGTAGATCATTACAGGAGGATATCTCAATAGCTTCCTCAAATATGCACACAGAGATCCAAATTGGGAAAAATGCATTCCAAGTAGCTATCTTAAGAATGACTGAGCAGAAGCTATCAATATTATCAATATATACCTCACTTGTGAAAGGAGGTATACAGTTGTGTTCCTCTATCACGTGAGGTTTCTTTTTTATATTGCAAGGATGAAGACATTAAATCTGCCATATTTATTGCTGAAAATCCTAACAAAGATGTCAGCAAGGGTTCAGACTCACACTAATGTTTCTAAGTTCTAGTTGAAGAAGAGTTGGGGAAGAGAAACCAAACTTGGGACCATTTTTTATTCTACAGGGTAGACCAACCTGCACCTATACCTCCATTTTCACAACCAAAACATCGGCCTACAAAAATGATAAAAAAGAAAAAAGAAAACATTCATAAGAAGGCCAAGGGAAAAAAAGAGAAATTTTTTGCAGTCAAGGTTGAAAGAAGGTTGGAAACAGGATAGAGTTCCTCAGCAAGCAAACCCAAATATATGAAAATGGTGCCCCATGTTCCTCCCTTTCCTAAATTCTACACTAGATCCAGAAGAGGAAGGTCTACAACTGCAGATAAATCAAAAGCACAAGTGCTACCAGAAATTCTGGAAGAAAATATTCAACAGAAGTTTGAGAAAGAGTATCATCCTATACAATCAGATGAAGAACTATTAAAGGATGTTGGATATGACATCAGCAATAAGAAGAAGAAAGAAGATTCCAAACCTGTTGTTGGTACCATAAAGAGGCATACCATAGAAAAAAAAAATTAGGCTTAATTTCAGGGCTCTACATAACCCAAGCCTAATGACAGTGGTCATTGATATTGAAATTAATTCTGAAGGTTCAAAAATAGAGAAATCCACGAAGAAAAACAAGAACATGACCCCTTCATGACAACACTCATAGCCCTCAAAGAGAATAAAAATACAAAAGGGTTATAAGGAGGACAAATCTATTGTTAAGGAAGCAACCACAAGAGCAACCATATCCAAATTAGCTGCTAGCAGAAAAACAGACTTCGATAAGCTTGTTGAAGCTACATCACACATAGAGGGAAGGAAAAAAAGGTTTTTGATACAAGTACCTTTTTTGCTTATAGGTTACAATTTTTAACATCATCTTAGGTGTCAAGGAATATAAGTCTACATAGAATTTTCAGCATTTTCTGTGTATTTTTTAAAAATAAACAAGGCACTACCGGAATTTCCAGAAGCATTCCATATTTTGCGCAGTTACAAGTTTTTACCAGAATTGCCGGTAGCACCTGTTTTAACTGAATTTTGACACCTGTTAGCAAATTTTTCAGAGCCATTTAAGAATGGATAAGAAACCATAACCAAATGGATAATACAAATGATGGTGAAAAGTGGTTATGACGTTGTTGGAGATCTGATTAAATGAAGCTACATGGTTATAAAGACCCAAGACACAAGGAGATAAAACAACATAAAAAGGGGTAGCATGACAACACACTCAATATTTCAGCGCAGATTTCTTCTCTTCTTTCTTCTTCATCTATCTTTTATGTTAGATTTTGATGGGATAAGACTGTAATGTCTTTTGAAACCTATGTAATGTTAGAATTCATTTTTCCTTCTTTTTAGAAGAGACAGAGTTGGTGCATATCTTACTATATATACCACTTATAAATACCATTACCAAGTTGGATGTTGGTCTACCTGAAGACTGAATATAATAAAAAACCTTTTTTTGCTTCATGTTGGAGGATTTTTTGACTCAAGGAAAATCTAATGTGTGGTGTGTCTCTTTTCTTTGTTAATTTCTTCTAAAATATGAATTGCGGCAACTAGTAAGATGTGAATGAGAAATTGTTAAAGGATTTAACAGTAAATTATCTACTTTCAATTTTCTGCAATTTATATGTGTGTTATCAAACATGTTAGTGAAGATTTCATAAATGATTTTTGGAATAATTTATACATGCAATCTATTTTCTGAATGTTATTTTCTTTGCATAAATAGATTTTGTGTAAAGAGCCATCATCATAGTTGTATGATTGATTTATGATAGGAATATTTCCTGGAACAGGTACCAACTATTCATATTATTCCACTTGTACACTATGCTCCATATACTACCTTTTACCCACACAATTTATACTTTCCACGGCTTCCCAAATGCATGAAAGTCTTAAAGAACATAAAATCATTTCAAAATATTTTATAAACCATTCCACCAATTAGAACAACCCATTTTGAAATGAACTATGTTGTGTAAGGCTTACTCCTTATGCATTCAAGGAGTGATTCTTTGCGCTAACATCTTTGGCGACGTTGTTGGGAAGGCAAATCAAATTTTATCCCTTGGTGAATGACAAAGTTATTAGTATGGTCCTGAGGTGTACATTTCCAGCTGTCTTTTTAAATTGCTTTACACCGAACGACTCCATTGAGAAGTTTTGGCTCCTAGAAGGACTAGAAGCAGGGCTAACCCATATTCCCCTTTGAGAATCCCAATTTCTGACCTTGAAAATCTAATCAAGAAAAAGAGTAAACGAAATTTTGCTACCTCTACTAGTATTTTCTCAAAGGATGTCCCTAAATAATTCCTGCAAACTTTTATCCCCTGATTTTGCAGAAAATCCTATACCTCCCTTGTTTTCTAACCAACAAACAATACCTACATCACAAGTTGGTGCTTCATCATATGTTGTTCACAATCCACCTATTTTTATTCGACAAATCCCAACAACTCACACCATGGCAGGTCCAAACGCACCCCCTAACTGAATGGATGCAATTGTTGTTGCTAGGTGTGCCCCTTTGGTTTTACCTCAGCCTATGAATTGATTACCTAGATGATATTATCTCAATTACATGCCTGAGTTTACTGGTGAGGGAGAGGTAACAGCTTAAAAACACCTTTTTTATTTTTATGCTTATGTTGAAAATTTGAATATTGGTCATCAAGATGTCTGGATGAGATCTTTTATTTAGAGTCTTGAGGGTGATGTTAGGAAATGGTTCATATCTTTGACAGGTGGTAGCATAATTGGGATTGAAACCCTAGATGATACATTTTTAAGGAAATGGGGTGATAAGAAATATTTTTTGTATTATATCACTAAATTTGGTGCAATAAAATTAATAGAATGAGGATCATTTTCTAATTTTATAAGAGATTAAATAAGATGTATAGCAAAATACCTATTGAAATCAATCCTACTGAAACTTCAACCAAAATCACTTATGCTAGTGCCTTTGATCCTGAATTTTTTTTATTATTGAGAGAAAGAAGATCTACAACACTAACACAAATGCAAGACAATGCACTGGAGGTAGAATCTAATGTGTTAGCAGCTGATAGGCTTAGAGGAGGGATTGACAGATAAAAAATAAAGAAAAAATCTGAAGTTTCTACTTCAGGAACTTCAGACATAGATCCTAAGTTAGATGAGCTGACCAAGATGGTCAAGACATTAACTACTAAGATTTCCAAGCTCGAGATGGAAGAAAGACCAACTACTACTAGAAATGTTTCATTTGATCAAACTAATAGGCAAAAATTTAGAAGACCTAATGTTCCTAAAACTTTTCAAAGAGAAAGGAGACATGTTGATGATAAAAAATTTCAGCCTCCCTTGCAGAATATTATATTTGAAGATGAAGAGGAAGAGGAAAGGTTGGAGAAGGTTGCTGATATCAATTTTATGAGAGACAAAGAAGGGTTGATTCATCTTACACAAGCAGAGTATGAGGATTTCATGTCATATACTTAGAATAATGAAGTGGTTCCTGATAATTCCATGATTGCAGTTGATCATCAAAGAAGATATAATCTCATATAAAAATATATTGATGATAATCCAAAACTTGTTGCACAACCCAAGAATAATAAGGACGCAATCAAAATTCCAACAGAAAAGCAAGTTGTTGAACATAAATTACCGAAAATTCGAGTAGCATTTATTACTCCACTTGAGGTAAAAATTTCTCACAAATTGCCCCCTGTTTTCAATTTTGAGAATGAAATACAAAAGATAAAGATTCAATTTCCTCTTGTAGAGCTCACGAAAAATGATGATTTCAAAAATACCTTTATGAAAGCTCTTCAACCCCCACCTACTCAAGTAGCTTCTGATTTTGTTAACCTTCAAGATGACAAGCCCATCGTTACTTTAGGTCCATTGGTAGAAAACATAGATGACTCTACCCCTCTTTTATATCTATCTCTAAATATTCATGATAAGATCTTGCATAATTGCCTAATGGACTCCGGAGCCTCACATAATTTAAACCCAAGGTAGTCATAAATGAACTAATTCTTGAGGTAAATAGAGAATACCAAGATCTGTACTCCTTTGATTCCTGGAAACTTCAATTCCTTGATGTCATCAAAGACCTTGCATGAAGTATTTTTCAGTTACCCATGAGAGGAATGGTGATGGATATTTTTGTAGTTGACATTCCTCCTATATTTGGCATGTTGCTTTCAAGGTCATGGATTAGAAGGTTACTAGGAACATTGAAAATGGATGTCACTTATGCTATTGTCCCTGTTTTTGGAGGAGAACAAAGAAGACTTTATAGAGAATCTCAGATGGCATATATCATTAGTGACAGTAAATACCCCACTAGTCATCCAATTTATTCTAGAACAACTGTTGTTGGTTCAAACATTTTACATATGGATAATGTTGTCCTATCTGTAGAAAATTTTCTGATTTTGAATCATTCTAAAAAACATATTATTTATGAAGGTTTCAAGCTATGGAAAATGTACTTTGATGGTTCATGTTCTAAAGAAGGAGCTGGTGCAGGAATAGTTCTTATTTCCCCTTTGAAAAGAGAGTTCCACTTTTTCTTTCAAACTTGAATTTGAAGAAACTAACAATGTGGTTGAGTATGAAGCTCTGTCGATTGGATTAAAAACAACAAAGGACACGAAAATTTCAGAAATTTCTATTTTTGGATATGCTGAACTTATTATTCAGAAAATTAGAAATGTTTATCAAATGAAGCATCTGAGACTCAGAGATTACCAGAATGTAGTATGGAGCATTGTATAAGACTCATTCCTAGCTTTTTAAATTTCTTTTGTTCCAAGAGAAAGTAATATTTTGAATGATTCACTTTCTATTTTAGCAAGCTCATTCAAGATTCCAATACCTATGAAGTTGAAATATGAAGTGGAAGTTAGGTTTAGACCTAGCATTCTTGATAATGTCAAGCATTGGAAATTTTTTGAAGATGATTAGGAGATAAGAAGATTCATTGAAGCTGCTGAAGAGTTTGATGTCCTAAACATTGATCAAAATGAAGATCTCATGAAGGATGATTTTGATTTGCAAGACACCAAACATCTGCAAAATTAGATTGTTTATCAACCAATCATTCAGCTGCCTACCAATCACATTCCCAAGGGGTTAATCCCACTTGAGAAGCTCTTTGATCACAATTATGTCTCAGTCAAACCACAATTGGTTGAAAAAGAAGCAGAATTGGAAGACTTCAATTTCGGCATAGAGAAAGAACCAAGGTATGTGAAGTTTTCAAAAGATTTATCAGAAGAAACAAACATTGAATACCACAAGTTGTTTTGTGAATTTGTTGATGTTTTTTTACTGGAGATATGAAGATCTTAAGACATATGATACAACTATCATTGAGCATATGATACCATTGAAATATGGTACTAAGCCATTTAGGCATAAATTAAGGCAAATCAATCCACTATTGTTACCAGTGATGGAGAAGGAAGTTAAAAAAAATTTGGATGCCAAAATCACCATTCCATTGAGATACTCATATTGGGTTTCTAATCTAGTTCCAGTAAGGAAGAAGAGTGGTGAATTCAAATTATGTGTAGATTTCATAAATCTTAACAAATGCTCCAAGAAATATAAATATCATTTTCGAAAGATAGAGAATATACTTCAAAAGGTAACTGGTTCAGACATAATTTATATGTTAGATGGGTTCTCTGGGCATAATTGATTTTCAGTTTGGCCAGAAGACCTAGAGAAGACAAAATTCACTACTGCTTGGGGAAAATTCATGATGAAAATATTCCATTTGGGCTTATGAATGTCGGAGTTACTTTTCAATGTGTTATGGACTTTGCATTCATTGGAGAAATGGACAAATTCTTGGTCATATATTTAGATGATATTAGTGTTTATTCAAATTCAGATCAAGAACACCTTCAGCACTTGAGACAAGTATTTGTTAAATTCATAAAATATGGTATATCATTGAATCCAAAGAAGTCTCAGTTTTCTCTAAAGGAAGGTAAGATGTTGGGTCACATAGTTTCTAAATACGGAGTGAAAATTGATCCTAAGAGAGTAATTGCAATTCAGGATTTAACACTTCTAAGATCCAAGAAAGAGGTTCAATATTTTATTGGTAAGATCAATTTATTAAGAAGGTTCATTCGAAATTTTTCTGAAGTGGTGAAACATATTACTTGCATATTGAAGAAGGATAAAAAAGTTAAGTGGACCATTGAATCTAGAAATTAATTTGAGTTGATCAAAAAATCCATCATTGAAGCACCTCAGTTGGTAAGCCCTGAATACTCAAATCTGTTCTCGATCTTCTCATTTGCCTCACAAGATACTATTTTTGCGGTTTTGTTACAAAAAGATTCAGAAAATAAGGAATCTCCTATATAATTTTTCAGCAGATCTATTAGAGATCCATAATTGAAGTATAAAATGTTGGAAAAGCATGTATATGCCTTAGTGAAAGATCTGAAAGCTTTTATATTTTATATTCTGCATGCTCAAGTCATTGCTTATGTACATTCATATGTTGTTAGAGAGATATTGGTTCAACCTGATATTGATGGAAAAAAATGCAAGTGGGTGACTAAAGTTCTTGAGTTTGATTTAGAGATAAAGCCTACTAAAATAATAAAAGGTCAAGGATTAGTCAAACTACTAGCTGAAGAAAAATGTAAATTTTTGGGCTTGAATTTCATGGATGACAACTTTGAAGGACATATTTTTGAGCTTATAGACAACATGGCAGTGGATGTAAAACTTTCTGAATGCAGCTAGTATAAGGATATCATATTTTTTTCTACAACATTTTAAACCTCCTCCAAATTATGATAAAAACAGAGTAATATTTTGAAGCTAAAACTGTGAAATTTTGCATTAAAGATAATTTTTTATATTGGAAAGATCCTACAAGAGTTTTTTTTAGATGCATTGACCTAGATGAGCCCAAGAAAGTTATCTTTGATATGTGTAGTAGTGTGTGTGGATGACATCACTATTGGAGAAATATTGCATACAAAATATTGAGAGCTGGCTATTTTTGGCCTAAATTCTTTTCTGATGTATGTGCTGAGGTGAGAGCATGTGAAAAATGTCAAAAGTTCACTGGTAAAATAAGTTTGAAGTCTTTTCCTCTCAAACCCATAGTTTTTCTGCACCTTTTTAGAAATGGGGATTAGATTTCATTAGCGAAATTCATCCACCATCAAGTGGACAACATCGTTGGATTCTCGTTGCAACTGATTACTTCACCAAATGTATTGAAGCAATACCTACCAAGAATGCTACTCATAAACTTATCATTATTTTTTTGGAGGGAATCATAACCAGATTTGGATTTCCATCAAGGTTAGTAGCAGATAATGCAACTAATTTTAAATCCACTCCATAGGTAAATTTCTATGAATATTATGGCATTCAGCTCACTCACTCTATAAATTACTATCCCAAGGGAATGGTTTAGTTGAATCATCAAACAAAATTTTGATAAGAATAATCACCAAATTGTTGGAGCAAAACAAGAAAGTCTGGGATTCAAAACTGGAGTTTTATTTATGGGAAGACAGAGTGACAATCAAAAATTCTATTAATACATCAAATTTTCAAATGGTTTATGGAACTGATGTTTTTTTTCCAGTCCAATTAGTCATTCATGTAGCTAAATTTCTGCAAGATCATGAAGCTGAACCCAATGATATGACCAGGAGAATTTATCAAATCATAGAAGTATAGCAAAAGAGAGAACAACAATATGATTTGATGAGAAAATATCAGCAAGTTGTAAAGAAAGTTTTTGATAAAGGAACTTAAAAATAAGATTTTCATATTGGAGATCTAGTGTTCAAGTGGAATGCACAGCTTCAAGATCCAGGTAAGCATTCCAAATTTGATGCTTTACGACTTAGTCCTTTCAGAATCACAAATTTTCTACAGAACAATTCTTTTGAGTTGCAACATCCTGATGGGACAGAGTTGTTTGGAGGCTCATTCAATGGGTGCTTTCTCAAAAAAATATTTTACTAAGGTTATTGGTAGCCTAAGTTCACTGTAAATACCGATGTGTTTCATAATAAGACTCCATAGCCTAATGACAAGGCACTAAAACTACAAAATATTCTTAGAGCCTTGCACAGAGAGCTCTATCCCCTATGGAGCCAATGTTAGCACGGTTCTTTGCTAAGTCATGAGTCCATTTCATAGTTTTACTTTTAGGATTAAAATTCAAAATTTTCAAAAAAAAAAAAATTGGGTTGCTACTGAAATTCCGAAAATACCAGTTTTAGCCTTTTCGGACAGTCTGTTAATTTCATGATAGATTGGAGGTTTCTATGGTGTAGTTTTTCAGATGTAAAACTCGGAATATCCACAGTTTTCATTTTTAGTCTATGTTTCGAGTCTAAATCAAGACTCTCTGGGTGTGACAAAGAGTATTTTCATGTTTCTGTTTTTTTCTTTTTTATTCCGATGCTCTCAGAATTTCCGGAAGCGTACTCTTTTTTTTTTAATAAACAAAAAAGCGCATCCACTTTAGTTAAGCCATGTGTTGTAGTGTAAATACACCTCAAATATTTTTTAAATCTTTTCATATCTCATGATAGGTGTCGTATTTCAGTCAGTTAGTTTAAGTCAAGTCGTAATATACGTTCAACCCATGTGTCACCCACAGTTATGAACTGAACTGTTACCCCGTCCTGCCTGTCAACCCCAAGACAATTATATGTATGTCTAAGTATGTGTTTTTCTGAATGGAGGAGATCATGGTTATTACACTCAAAGCCATAACCGTTTGGCTCGTTTCAAAGCAATGACCCCTGAAATTTCAGCCAATTAACATAAAATACAGCGTAGGTGACTGCTAGCCACAAATCTGCTTGTCTCAAGACATATGGAGCACGGCACACGGAAATAAACAACCAAATGAAGGTGATGATGGATTATCACATGGTGCACATCACGGTGAGGAATATTTTTAATGATGAAGGTTTATTTGCATGGGATGTTGAACCAAAGCTTGGTTTTAAAACCACCTAAAATTCAAGAACTTTTTCATTTGAAGTTTTAGCTTTTGGAGTTCGAATTGTTGAGAGTCATCGTTTGAGGAGGAGTCTAGATTTCAGAAAATAATTTCAAAGGTGAAAACAGGAAAAACTTGTAAGGAAAAGCTCCTTCAACTCTGCCACCTATCAGTTGCAAGAAATAGAGTCATTTATTTTTTGAAGATGACTAAAACAGATGGAAAAATAAATCAAATAGAACCACAGGGTGTATATCTAGTTGATTCCATTTCGAGGGTAAGAAGCTTGTTTATTTAGTTAGGGTGGTATTCTCTATGCACCACGTTATGGAACTCTCACTCATGAGTAGCTCAAAATTGACTCTTTTAATGGATAAGAAGCTACAGTTTATGGCCTTACTTTGCAGGTTTTTGAAGACTCCATTACTGAAGCCTTTAACCTTCCCCAAGAAGAAGAAAGGTGGTTCAAAGGGCGGGTCATTACAAGAGGAGATATCAATAGCTTCCTCAAATATGCACACAAATATCCAAATTGGGAAAAAGGCATTCCAAGTAGCTATCTTAAGAATGATTGGGTAGAAGCTATCAAGCTTATCAAGATATACCTCACTTGTGAAAGGTGGTATACAGTTGTGTTCCTCTATCGCATGAGGTTTCTTTTTCATATTGCAAGGATGAAGACATTAAATCTACCATACTTCTTGTTGAAAAGGTTGATAAAGATTTCAGCAAGGGTTCAGACTCACACTGATGTTTCTGAGTATACCTTGTACTATCAATCTTTAATCAAATTTCTAGTTGAAGAAGAGTTGGGGAATAGAAACCAAGCTTCGGACCACCTTTTATTCCACAAGGTAGGCCAACCTGCACCTACACCTCCAATTTCACAACCAAATCCTCAGCCTGCAAAAAGAAGAACAAAGAGAAATGCCAAAAAAGAAAACATTCATAAGAAGGCCAAGGGAAAAAAAGAGAAAGTTTCTGCAGTCAAGGCTGAAAGAAGGTTGGAAAAAGGAGAGAGTTCCTTAGCAAGAAAACCCAAATCGATGAAAATGGTGCCCCTTGTTCCTCCCTTTCCTAATGTCTACACTAGAGCCAGAAGAGGAAGGTATGAAACTGCAGTTAAATCAAAATCGCAGGTGCTACCGGAAATTCCGAAATCACATATTCAGCAAAAATTGGAGAAAGAGTATCAACCTACACAATCATGTGAATAACTCCTCAAGGATGTTATATATGACATCAGCAATAAGAAGAAGAAATAATAATTCAAACCTGTTGCTGGTACCAGAAAGAGGCATACCAAAGACACCAACAAGTTTAGGCTTAAGTCCAAGGCTCTAGATAATCCAAGCCCAATGATAGAGGTCATTGATATTGAAGGTAAATTTGAAGGTTCAAAAATAGATAATTCCATGAATAAAAACAAGAACATAACCCCTTCAGAATAGCACTCAGTATCCTAAAAAAGAATAAAAATGCAAAAAGGTTCTAAGGAGGACAAACCACTATCAAGGAAGCAACCACAAGAAAAACCGGATCCAAATCAGCTGCTAGCAACAAAACAGACTTGGATAAGCTTGATGAAGCTGCATCACACATAGAGGGAAGGTAAAAAAGGTTTTTGATACAAGTACATTTTTTCCTTATCAGTTACAATTTTGAACATCAAATTAGGTGTCAAGGAATATAATTTTGTACATAATTTTCAGTGTTTTTGTGTATTTTTGAAAAAGAAACAGGGTGCTACCGGAATTTCTGGAAGCATTCTAGATTTTGTGCAGTTACACATTTTTACCAGAATTTCCAGTAGCACCTATTTTAACTAAATTTTGACATCTTTCAGCAATTTTTTCTGAGCCAATTAAGGATGGATAAGAATCCATAACCAAATGGATAATACAGGTGATGGTGAAAGGTGGTTATGAGGTTATTGGAGGTCTCATTAAATGAAGCTACACGGTTATAAATATCCAAGACAAAAGGAGGTAAATCAGTAGAAAAAGGGGTAGCATGACAGCACACTCATCATTTCAGCCCAGATTTCTTCTCTTCTTTCTTCTTCATATGTGTTTTCTGTTAAATTTCGATGGGATAAGGCTGTAATGTCTTTTGACACCTATGTAATGTTAGAATTAATGTTTCCTTATTTTTAGAAGAGATGGATTTGGTGCCTCTATTACTATATATACCACTTTTAAATACCATTTCCAGGTTGGATGTAGGTCTACCTGCAGACTGAATATAATAAAAAAACTTTTTTTTGCTTCCTGCTGAAGGATTTTGTGACTCAAAGAACATCTAATGTGTGGTGTGTCTCTTTTTCTTTGTTAATTACTTCTAAAATATGAATTGCAGCAACTAGTAAGGTGTGAGTGAGAAACTGTTAAAGGATTTAACAGTAAATTATCTGTTTCAGTTTTCAGCAAATTATATGTGTTATAGAACATGTCAGTGAAGATTTCATAAAGGATTTGTGGAATACTTTATACATGAAAACTATTCTTTGAATGTAGTTTTCTTTGCATAAATAGAGTTTGTGTAAAGAGCCATCATCATAGTTTTGTGACTGATTTAGGATAGGAATATTTCCTGGAATAGGTACCCGCTATTCATCTTCTTCCACTTGCACACTCTGATCCCTATACTACCTTTTACCCACACAATTTATACTTTCCACGGCTTTCCAAATGCGTGAAAATCTTAAATAACATAAAATAATTTCAAAATATTTGAGAAACCATACCACCACTCAAACAACCCCTTTTAAAATTTGAAATGAACTATGATGTGTGAGGCTTACTCCTTATGCAGTCAAGGAGTGACTCCTTGTGCTAACATCTTTGGCGTCGTCTTCGGGGAGGCGAATCAAATTTTATCCCTGGGTGAATGACAAATTTATTAGTCTGGTTCTGAGGTGTATAGTTCCAGTTGTCTTTTTAGATTGCTTTACACCTCGCAACTCCATTGAGAATTTTTGGCTCCTGGAAGGACTAGAACCAGGGCTAACCCTTATTCCCTTTTGAGAATCCTAGTTTCTAACCCTGAAAAGCTAATAAAGAAAAATAGTAAACATAATTTTACTACCTCTATTAATTTTTTCTCAAAGGTTGTCCCTAAAGAAGTCCTACAAAATTTATCCCCTGATTTTGTAGAAAATCATGTACCTCCCTGGTTTTCCAACCAACAACAATACCTACATCACAATTTAGTGCTTCATCATTTTTGGTTCACAATCCACTTATTGTTATTTCACAAATCCCAACAAATCACACCATGGCAGGTCCAAACCCACCCCCTAACAGAATGGATGCAATTGTTGCTGCTAGGTATGCCCCTTTGTTTTTACCTAAGCCTATGAATGCATTACCTGTAGGAGATTATCTCAAGTACATGCCTAAGCTTATTGGTGAGGGAGAGGTAATAGTTGAAGAACACCTTGTTGATTTTTATGCCTATGCTGACAATTTTAATATTGAGCATGAAGATGTTTGGATGAGATTTTTTTTTCAAAGACTTGAGGGTGATGTTAGGAAATGGTTCATATCTTTGATAGCTAGTAGCATTACTGGGATTGAAACCCTAGATGATACATTTTTAAGGAAATTGGGTGATAAGAAATATTTTCTGTATTATATCACTGAATTTGGTGCAATAAAAAGAAGAGAAGGAGAATTGGTTTCTGATTTTTCTAAGAGATTCAATAAGATATATAGAAAAATACGTACTGAAATCAAGCCTACTGAAGCTTCAACCAAAATCACTTATGTTTGTGCCTTTGATCCTAATTTTTGTTTATTATTGAGAGGAAAAATATCTACAACACTAACACAAATGCAGGACAATGCACTAGAGGTAGAATCTAATGTGTTAGTAGCTGATAGGCTCAGAGGAGGGATTGGCAGAGAAAAAAGAAAGCAAAAAGTTGAATTTTCTACTTCAGGAACTTCAGACATGTATCCTAAGTTAGATGAGCTGACCAATATGGTCAAGTCATTGACTACTGAGATGTCCAAGCTCAATATGGAAGCAATACCAACTACTACTAGAAATGTTTCATTTGATAATCCTAATAGGCAGCAATTTAGAAGACGTAATGTTCATCAAATTTTGCAGCAAGAAAGCAGAGTTGTTGATGATAAAAAATTTCAACCTCCTTTGTAGAATTCTATATTTGAAGATGAAGTGGAAGCTGAAAGGTTGGAAAAGGTTGTTGATATCAATTTTCTGAGAGACAAATAAGGGTTCATTCATCTTACACAAGAAAAGTATGAGGATTACATGTCATATACTCAGAATAATGAAGTGGTTCCTGATAATTCCATGATTGCATTTGATCATCAAAGCAGATATAATCTCAGATTAAAAAGATTGATGATAATCCAAAATTTGTTGCAAAGACCAGGAAGAATAAGGATGCAATCAAAATTCTTACAAATAAGCAAGTTGTTGAACATAAATAACTGGAAATTTCAGTAGCATCTAATACTCCTTCACTTGAGGTAAAAATTTCTCACAATCTGACCCATGTTTTCAATTTTGAGAATGAAATACAAAAGATAAATATTCATGTTCCTCTTGTATAGCTCATGAAAAATGATGATTTCAAAAATACCTTTATGAAAGATCTTCAGCCCCCACCTACTGAAGTAGCTTTTGATTATTTTAACCTTCAAGATGACAAGCCCACTATTAGTTTAGGTTCATTGGTAGAAGACAGAGCTGACTCTACCCCTCCTTTCTATCTATCTCTGAATATTCATGATAATATCTTGCATAATTTCCTAATGGACTCCGGAGCCTCACATACTTTAATGCCCAAGGTAGTCATGGATGAACAAGGTCTTGAGGTAACTAGAGAATAGCAAGATATCTACTCCTTTAATTCCCAGAAATTTCAATGCCTTGGTGTCATCAAAGACCTTTCAGTAATTCTTTTTAGTTACCCATGAGAGGAATGGTGATGGATATTGTTGTAGCCGGCATTCCTCCTAGATTTTTCATTTTGATTTCTAGGTCATGGATTATAAGGTTGGGAGGAACATTGCAAATGGATCTCGCTTATGCTATTGTCCTTGTTTTTGGAGGAGAAAAAAGAAGTCTTTAAAGAGAATCTCAACTGGCATATATCATTAGTGACAACAAAGACCCCACTAATCATCCAATTTATGCTACAACAATTGATGTTGTTTCAAGCATTTTACATATGGATAATGTTGTCCTATTAGCATAAAATTTTTAGATTTTGAAGAATGTTGAAAAATACATTAGTTATGAAGGTTCTTAGCTATGGAAAATGTACTTTTATGGTTCATGTTCTAAAGAAGGATCTGGTGCAGGAGTAGTTCTCATTTCCCCTTTGAAAGAGAGTTCCAATTTTTCTTTCAAACTTGAATTTGAAGCAACTAACAATGTGGCTAAGTATGAAGATCTGCTGATTGATCTAAAAACAGCAAAGGAAATGAATATTTCTGAAATTTCTGTTTTTGGAGATGCTGAACTTATTATTCAACAAATTAGAAATGTTTATCAAATGAAGCATCCCAGACTCAGAGATTACCAAAATGGAGTATGGAGCATTGTAGAAGACTCATTCTTGGCTTTTAACATTTCTTTTGTTCCAAGTGAAAGTGATATTTTGGCTGATTCACTTTCTATTTTAGAAAGCTGATTCAATATTCCAATACCTATGAAGCTAAAATATGAAGTGGAATTTAGGTTCAGAACTAGCATTCCTGATAATGTCAAGCATTGGAAAGTTTTTGAAGATGATCAGGAGATAATAAGATTCATTGAAGTTGTTGAAGAGTTTTTTCTCCAAAACTTTGATCAAGATGAAGATCTCATGAAGGATGAAGCTAATTTACAAGACACCAAAAATCTGCAAAAGCAGATTGTTGATCAACCTACCATTCAGCTGTGTACCAATCACATTCCCAAGGGGTTAATCCCACTTGAGAAGCTTTTGATCACAATGATTTCTCAGTCAAACCACAGTTGACTAAAATAGAAGCAAAATTGGAAGATTTCAATTTCGGCACAGAAAAAGAACCAAGGTATGTAGAGTTTCAAAAACTTTATCAGAAGAAATAAAGATTGAATACCACAAGTTTTTTTGTGAGTTTGTTAATTTTTTTGCCTAGAGATATGAACATCTTAGGACATATGATACCTCTATCATTGAGCATACGATACCATTGAAAGATGGTGCTAAGCCATTCAGGTAGAAATTAAGGAAAATAAATCCACTATTGTTACCAGTGATGGAGAAGGAAGTTTAAAAACATTTGGATGCCAAAATCATCATTCTATTGAGATACTCAAATTGGGTTGCTAATCTAGTTCCAGTAAGGAAGAAGAGTGGTGAATTCGGATTATGTGTAGATTTCATAAATCTTAACAAATACTCTAAGAAAGATAACTATCCTTTGCCAAAGATGGAGCATATTCTTCAAAAGGTATCTAGTTCAGACAAAATTTCCATGTTAGATGGGTTTTCCGAGTATAATCAAGTTTTAGTTTGGCCAAAATACTGAGAGAAGGAAACATTCACTACTCCTTGGGGAACATTCATGTATGAAAATATTCCATTTAGGCTTATGAATTCTGGAGCTACTTTTCATCGTGCTATGGACTTTGCATTATTTGGAGAAAAGGACAAATTCTTGGTCATCTATTTATATGATATTATTGTTTGTTCAACTTCAGATCAAGAACACCTTCAGCACTTGAGACAAGTATTTGATAAATGTAGAAAATATTGTATATCATTAAATCCAAAGAAGTCTCATTTTTCTCTCAAGGAAGGTAAGATGTTGGGTCACATAGTTTCTAAAGACGGAGTGAAAATTGATCCAGAGAGAGTAATTACAATTCAGGATTTAACACTTCCAAGATCAAGAAAGAGGTTCAATATTTTATTGGTAAGGTCAATTTATTAAGAAGGTTCATTCCAAATTTTTCTAAAGTGGTGAAACATATTACTTGCATGTTGAAGAAGGATAAATAATTCAAGTAGACCATTGAATCCAGAAATCCATTTGAGCTAATAAAAAAAGCCATCATTGAAGCAACTCAGCTGGTAAGCCCTGAATTCTCAAAGCATTTCTCAATCTTCTCATTTGCCTCACAAGATACTATTTTTGTTGTTTTGTTACAAAAAGATTCGGAAAATAAGGAAGCTCCTATATTATTTTTCGATAGACCTCTTAGAGATGCAGAATTGAAGTATGAAATGTTGGAAAAGAATGCCTATGCATTAGTGAAAGCTCTGAAATCTTTTAGAGTTTATATTTTGCATGCTCAAGTTATTGCTTATGTACCTTCATCTGTTGTTAGAGATATATTCGTTCAGCCTGATATTGATGGAAAAAAATCAAGTGGGTGACTAAATTTCTTGAGTTTGATTTAGAGATAAAGCCTAATAAACTAATCAAAGGTCAAGGATTAGCCAAACTACTAGCTGAAAAAAATTGTAAAGTTTTGGGCTTGAGTTTCATGGATGAAAACTTTGAAGGACATATTTCTGAACCTATATACAGCATGGAAATGGATGTAAAACTTTCTAAATGCAACCGGTATAAGGACATCATCTTTTTCTTACAACATTTTAAACCTCCTCCAAATTATGATAAAAATAGAGTAAGATCCTTGAAGCTGAAAACTGTTAAATTATGCATTAAAGATAATTGTTTATATTGGAAAGATCCTACAGGAGCTTTGTTGAGATAAATTGACCCAGATGAGTCCAAGAAATTTATCTTTGACATGCATACTAGTGTGTGTGGAGGACATCACTATTGGAGAACTACTACATACAAAATACTGAGAGCTAGCTATTTTTGGCCTAGCTTATTTTCTGATGTATGTGCTAAGGTGAGAGCATGTGAAAAATTTCAAAATTTCACTGGTAAGAAACATTTGAAGTCTTTTCCTCTCAAGCCCATAGTTTTTTCTGCACCTTTTCAGTAATGGGGCTTAGATTTCATTTGTGAAATCCATCCACCATCAAGTGGATAGCATCGTTGGATTCTCGTTGCAACTGTTTACTTCACCAAATGGATTGAAGAAATACCTGACAAAAATTATACTCATAAAGTTATCATTAATTTTCTAGAGGGAATCATAACCATATTTGGATGTCAATAAAGGTTAATCACCAATAATGCAGTTGCTTTTAAAGCCACTCCATTGCTAAATTTTTGTGAAGATTAAGGCATTTAGCTCACTCACTCTACAACTTACTATCCCTAAGAGAATGGTTTAGCTAAATGATCAAACAAAAATTTGGTAAGCATAATCACCAAAATATTGGAGCAAAACAAGAAAGCATGGGATTCCAAACTAAAGTTTTCTTTATGGGAAGACAGGGTGAAAATAAAAAAGTCTATTAATACATCACCTTTTCAAATGGTTTATGGAACTGATGTTGTTTTTCCAGTCCAATTAGCCATTCCTATAACTAATTTTTTGCAATATCATGAAGTAGAACCAGATGATATGACCAGGAGAACTTATCAAATCATAGAAGTGCAGAAAAAGCGAGAATACCAATATGATTTGATGACAAAATATCAACAAGTTGTAAAGAAAGTTTTTGATAAAGGAATTAAAAAATAAGATTTTCAAATTGGAGATCTAGTGTTGAAGTGGGATGCACAACATCAAGATCTAGGTAAGCATTTTGAATTTTATTCTTTATGGCTTGGTCCTTTCATAATCTCAAATATTCTGCAGAACAATACTTTTGAGTTGCAACATCTTGATGGGATAGAGCTGTTTGGAGGCCTATCCAATGGGCGCTTTCTCAAAAAAATATTTAACTAAGACTGTTAGTAGCATAAGTTCACTGTAAATACCAGTGTGTTTCATAATAAGACTCCATAGCCCAATGACAATGCACTGCAACTACAAAAGATTCTTAAACCCTTGCAGAGAGAGATCTATCCTTGTTGAGCCAATGTTAGCATAGTTCTTGGCTAAGTCATGAGTCCATTTCATAGTTTTATTTTTAGGATTAAACTTCAAAATTTTAAAAATAATAATAATAATAATAAAATAAAATTAGTCGCTACTGAAATTCCGGAAGCACAAGTTTTAGCCTTTTCGGATAGTCTTTTATTTTCTTGTTTGAGTTTTTTTCTTTTTTATTCTGATTTTGCTGGAATTTCTGGAAGCATACTCTGTTTTTAAAAAAATAAAAGAAAAATCACATCCGCTTTAGTTAAGCCGCATGTTGTAGTGTAAATACACCGCAAATCCTTTTTAAATCTTTTCATATCTCATGACAGGTGTCATATTGAAGTCAGATAGTTTAATTCAAGTCGTAATATATGTTGAACCCATGTGTCACCCACAGTTATGAACTTAATCATTACCCTGTCCTTCCTATCAACCCTAAGTTAGTTATACATATGTCTAAGTACGTGTTTTTCTAAATGGAGGAGATTGTGGTTATTACACTCAACGCCATAACCACTTGGTTGGTTGCACAACAGTGCTGCTGGAAATTTCAGCCAATTAACAGCAAAGACAGTGAAGGTGACTGCTAGTCACAGATCCGCTTCTCTCAAGACATATGGAGAGCTCCATACAGAAATACATAGCCAACTGAAGGTGATGAGGGATTATCACTTGGTGCACATCACTTTGAGGAATCTTTTTAATGATGAATTTTGATTTGCATGGGGTGATGAACCAAATTTTGGTTTTAAAACCACCTAAAATGCATGAAATCTGTCATTTGAAGTTTTAGTTGTTGGATTTTGAATTGTTACGAGTCATAGTTTGAGGAGGAGTCTGGATTTCAGACAATATTTCTAAAGGTGAATAAAGGAAACACTTGTAAGGTAAAGCTCCTTCAACTCTGCCACCTATCAGTTGCAAGAAACAGAGTCATTTATTTTATGAAGATGACTAAAACAGGTGGAAAAATAAATAAAATAGAGCCATAGGGGGAACATCTATTTGATGCCAATTCGAGGGTAAGAAGCTTGTTTATTCAGTCAGGTTCGTATTCTCTATGCACCAGGTTATGGATCTCTCACTCAGGAGTAGCTCAAGGGTTTTCTAACTCTTTTAATAGACAGGAAGCTACAGTTAATGGGCTTACTTTGCAAGTTTCTGAAGACTCCATTGTTGAATCATTTAACCTTCCCAAATAAGGAGAAAGGTGGTTCAAAGGGCATGTCATTATAGGAGGTGATCTCAATAGGTTCCTCAAATATGCACATAGGGATCCAAATTGGGAAAAATGAATTCCAAGTAGCTATCCTAAGAATTACTAGACAGAATCTATCAAGCTTATCAAGATATACCTCATTTGTGAAAGGAGGTATACAGTTTTGTTCCTCTATCACATGAGGTTTATTTTTCATATTGTAGGGATGAAGACATTAAATCTGCCATATTTCTTGTTGAAAATCCTAACAAAGATGTCAGCGAGGGTTAAGACTCACACTAATGTTTCTAAGTATAGCTTGTACCATCAAACTTTAATCAAATTTCTAGCTGAAGAAGAGTTGGGGAAGAGAAACCAAACTTGGGACCACTTTTTATTCTACAAGGCATACCAACCTGCACCTACACCTCCAGTTTCACAACAAAATCCTCAACCTGTAAAAATAAGAACAAAGAAAAATTCCAAAAAAGAAAACATTCATAAGAAAGCCAAGGGAAAGAAAGATAAATTTTCTGCAGTCAAGGCTGAAAGTGTTATGAAACCAACTCCAAAAATAGAATAAAAGAGAGATCAACGCCTTAGAAATCAGCCACTTCGAGGGGCAACCTCAAATACATTACATAAATTAACAATTCTTGGATGATACAAATGACCAAAACCTCCTTCTATATATAGGAGTCCATGGGCCCATAATATAATCCTAGCCGACCTAACAATAACAATGTAAGGGCACAATAATAAAAATATTGGGGTTACAAGGGTACAATAATAACAATAAGGGGGCTACACTAAAAGCAATAAGGGACTAAACTAGTAATATAGGGACCTAACATGCCCCTCTCCTTCAAAAAAGTGTTGTTCTCATTGCTTGAGTAGCTCTGGGTACTTCTGTATAAAATTCTCATCCTCCCATGTAGAATCTTCAGTGGGTAAGTTCTTCCACTTCATGAGATACTCTGAAATTGATCGATTTCATAGTTGTCAAGTTCTTGTTTCCGTGGATGCTTCAGGTTCCAATATGATTTTTCCTTCCCCATCAAGTTCTGGAAATATTGTTTGAACTGGAAGATTTTAACCTATAACCTTCTTTAAGCATGAAACATGGAAAACTGGATGCACTCACAAAGAAGCAGGAAGCTCCAATTTGTATGTCATAGTACCAATCTTTTGCAACACCTTGTAAGGACCATAGTACTTAGAGATAATCTATTATCCTTCTTAGCTTTCTTGAGGGACATTTGTTTGTATGGTTGTAGCCATAAAAAAACCTAGTCTCCTACATCAAAATTTCTCTCGCTGCGACGTTGATCTGCTTGTTGTTTCATTCGATTTTTTGCCAAGTTTAGGTTATCCTTTAAGAGTTGGAGAACTTCTTGTTGATGCTCGATGTGATCTTCCACTGCTTGAACCTTATAATTTTCTCTTAAATATGATCTGATGGATGGTGGATGATATCCATAAAGTGCCATAAATGAGGTCTTTTTTGCTGCAATATGGAAGGAAGTGTTATACCACCATTCAGCGAGACGTAACCACTTGACCCATTATGTTTTTTTATCAGATACAAAACAACGAAGATATACTTCCAAACATTTATTCACTATCTCATTTTGACCATCACATTGAGGATGATAAGATGAGCTATGAGCTAATTGAGTACCCAAACAAGAAAATAACTCCGTCCAAAAATTTCCAGAAAAATTGGGATCTCTCTCGCTGACAATAACCTTTGGGTTTCCATGTAGCTTTTGAATTGTGTCCATAAATGTAGTAGCAACTATACTTTCTTTAAATGGATGAGATAATGCACAAAAGTGTGCATACTTGGTAAGTCTATCAGCTACCACCATGATGACACTCTTTCATTTGGATTTAGGTAAACATGTGATAAAATCCATTGAAATTTCCTCCCAACATTGACTTGGAATGGATAAAGGTTGTAGAAGACCCGGGGTCTTCATTGTCTCAACTTTATTTTGCTGGCAAACCAAACATTCGGCCACAAACTTTTGAATATCATCTATAAGGCCATCCCAAAAAAATTCATTCTTCACCCTATGGTAAGTTTTTAAAAATCCTGAGTGTCCTCCTAAAGGAGAAGTGTGCAATTCCAAAAGAATATTTTGTTTTAGTTGGGAATTCTTACAAAGATATAAGCGATCTTTATACCATAAGGAATCATTTTTCCAAATAAATGTATCAGATGTACTAGGATCTTGCTGAAAATTTTGGATGAGTGTCAACACTTCTTCATCCTTCTTCCATTCATGCCTTGCTTCAGTTATCCAATCTGGTTGGATAATAGAAATGGCACAAAGCAATGCTTCCACCTCTCAATTCTTTCTTGAGAGTGCATCTGCAACAACATTTAACTTTCCTTTTTGTAGATTATTTCAAAGTCATAACCCAACATGCTTGTGACCCATTTTTGTTGCTCTTCTGAAGATAGTATTTGTTCCAAAAGTGTTTAATACTATCATGATCATTTTTTACCTTGAAGTGTCTTCCCATTAGGTAAGGTCATCATTTCTTTAGTGCATGTAGTATTGCTAACATTTCCTTCTCATAAATAGATTTCTGTAAATACTTTCCTTTGATTGGACGACTTTCAAAAGCAATGGGTCTTCCTTCTTGCATTTAAACAACTTTTTGATTCCATTTCTGAAGGCATCATTCCTGATAAAGGGGAATAGCCAGATTACGGCATAGCTAAGGCAAGCTAGGCACGTGCCTCTTTAAGATGTTCAAAGGCATGATTTGCTTCAAGAGTCCATGAAAATGCATATTTCTTCCAATAATGTTGTTAAGCAGTGTTGCTATTCTCCCATAATTCTTAACAAACTTGTGATAATACCTATTAACAAGAAATCCTTGCTGTTGCTTTATGGTTGTGGGGACTTTCCATTCCTTAATGGATTTAATGTTTTTAGGGTCTACCTTAACACCCTCTTGAGATACAATATGACCCACAAATTCTACCTCTTATACTCCAAAGAAACATTTGGAGATTTTTGCATATAACTGTTTCTCCTCCAATAGTTTGAGCACCCGGTCAACATGTTGAATATGATCCTTCCAAGACCTTTTGTAGATTAGTATATCATCAAAAAATACTAGCACAAATTTTCAAAGGAAGGGTTTGAAAATGGAATTCATCAATCCTTGAAATGTGGAAGGTGAATTGGTAAGGCCAAAAGGCATGACCAAAAATTCATAATGACCCTCAAGAGTTCAAAATGTTGTTTTCGGAATATCTTCGGTCTTCATTCTAATTTGATGATATCCTGAATGAAGATCCAACTTGGTAAAATAAATTGCTTCATGTAATTCATCCAATAATTCATCAATCACAGGAATGGGAAATTTATCTTTAATGGTAAGCTTATTTAGCTCCCTATAATCTGGACATGTGCACCATGATCCATCCTTCTTGTGTACCAATACTATAGGAGAAGAGAAAGAACTTTGACTAGGTTGAATTATACCAGCCTCTAACATTTCTGCAATCATATGTTCAATTTCGCTCTTTTGGACATAAGGATATCTATAAGGCCTGATGTTTGGAGAAACACTTCCTGGAATCAAATGAATAGCATGATCATGGTCATGAATAGGTGGGAGTGCACAGGATTTTCAAACACCTTGGAATGATTGTCCAGAATTTTGGATATTTTGAGAAATGAATGATTTTGATGTTGGAACTTCTATTGAGCTTAATTGTGCAATTATGCCTCGTTGTTATTTATTTAGAAGCTTTGTCATAAAATTAGAGCTTATTATCTTTCTCGGCTTCCCTGCCATACCCCGTAATTCAACTTCCTTTCCTTCTGAAAAAAAATTCAAGAAAATTTCTTGAAAATTAAAAGCTATTGTCCCCAAAGATTGTAACCTTTGTACTCCTAGTACAACATCAGCACCTCCCATAGGAATGTAAAGCATTGGAATATTAAATACATATTCCCCCATGGTTAGCTTGATATTATGGCATTTTCCAGAGCAATTTATAGTTCCTCCATTTTCAACCATCACTTGACATTCTGGTGTTGGGTATAGGAAACAATTCAATTCCTTGGTTACCTTACAATGAATAAAATTATGGGTACTACCTGAATCAATCAACACTATTAATTTTTTCTTCTTTATATGTCCCATCTTGAGAGTTTGAGCAGTGGTAATTCCTATCAATGTATTACACAATATGGTCCGACTCATTTCTTCCTCTTCTAGGGTTGGCTCCTGGTGTATATCCTCTTCTTTTGAAGATTCTTGTTCATTTTCTTCTTCCTCTTCACAATCTATGTAAAATAATTTCTTCTCAGCACACTTATGACCTTTAGTGTATTTTTTATCACAACTATAGCAAATCCCTTTTTCTCTTTTTTCTTCCAATTGCTGTGGTGTCAAGCTTGTAGGTTGTGGAAGTCTAGGAGTAGCAACACTTCCATCTTTATATATGTGAGTGGTAGGCTTCCTTGTTGCCATAATTTTACATTCAATTTTTCTTGCCAACCTGAATGTCTTTTCCACTGAATCAGGTTCCCAAACATGAACTTAATGTTGGATGTTATCCTTTAAATTCCCTATGAAGACATCAATCCTTTGTTCCTATGGAATATCATTTACCTTTATATTCAATTTTTGGAAGTCCTCAATGTGCTCCACCACTGAACACTTTTGTTTGAGATTGATCAATTGGCTAAATAAGGTGTTGCTTTTTGTATCCTCATAATGTGTTATCATTTCCTCCATAAAATTTGACGAAGTGACAATTTTTTTATGGCAGAGAAGCCATCGATACCATACAAATGTATTTTGTTCTAAATGTAAAGTTGCAATGCATACCTTTTGTGTGTTTTGCACATTATTGAGATCAAAATATTGCTCCATCTGTAGTATCCATGTTACGGGATCCTTGCCATCAAACTTCCTCATATCCATCTTTGGAAAATGGTGGTTCTTTCATCCAAAATTAGAGTTTATGAAATCACGATTAAAATTTATTTTGTTCTCATCATGAGTTTCCTCTACTATCTTTTCACCATTAGGAATAATTTCTTGTATCAACTTTTCCAAATCATTCTTCATGTTTTCCATGTTGTCTTTCATTTTTTCATCGATCTTAGATTCCATGTCATCCATCTTAGCTTCCATTCCTTTCTTCAAACCATCCATCTTAGTTTCCACACCTTTCTTCAAAATTTCCATTTCATTTCTTGTTTCTCTTTGCGATAACGAAATTTGGTGCACTTTCTCTTGTAATTTTGATATCTCATGTTGTCTTTCTTCGTCTTCATGAGTCATAGTAGAGCCTTCTAAAGGCTTATTGGGTGTTGAATTCTTTTTAGGGGGAATTTTAGAACCCAATATTGATATCTATTCTTCAATATGCCTTTGGAATAAATTCAAACTATTTTTTTTTTTAAACGAGACTTATGTAATTCAAAAAATACACACCTTTTTCTTTCTTTCGAGGAGCTCAATATTGAAACTGAACTATCTCTGTGATTTCAGATCCTCAATATCTGAAATTCAGCCCTAAATTATCCCTATGAATCTTCTTTTGAATTCCATAGATCTAACTTGATTTTGATTCTTCAAGACAAAGTTATGTCCAATCTCCCACGATGACCTAATTATGGACTAGTTCAGTAGAGAAAACTTGTACGACTTTCCATGTGTCACTGTTTTTTCCTTTAGCTCTTAAATTGATATACCAAAAACTAAGGTCCATGTGCTTACGGCCACTTTTTACAGAATCCCAATCCGATGCTCAGATAGAGAGTTATGACGTTTTTCCCACGGTCACCTCTTTGAGATGAAATTCATGAGCCTGAAAAAATCCTAACTTCCACATAGCATATCTCCAAAAATATTATGGACCAAGATCTAAAATGTTTACCAAAGGTTCCTTAGGATTTTGGCTTCGCACTATGCAAATTTCAGCTTCTAAAACTTTGTATACGAAAAGTTATAGAAAAAATTCCATGATGACCTGTTTTAGTTGAAATTCAGAATCCTGAACAAACCCTAACTTCCCTAGATCATATCTCTGAAAATATTGTGAACCAAGATCTGAAATTTTTACAGGAGGTTCCTCAGGACTTCTTCTTCTTGATGTACAAATTTTAGCTTTTGACCCCTCTTAGAAAAAAAATTATTGCAAAATTACCACGATGACCTATTTGGAGCAACGAAACCCTAGAATCCAAAGCTCTGATACCAAATGTTATGAAACCAGCTCCAAAAATAGAAGAAAATAGAGATAAACGCCTTATAAATCAAATACTTCAAGGGGAAAACCTTCAATACATTACATAAATGAACAATTATTGGATGATACAAATGACCAAAACCTCCTTCTATATATAGGAGTCCATGGGCCCACAATATAAACCTAGACGACCTAACAATAACAATGTAAGGGCACAATAATAAAAATATTGGGGTTACAGGGGTACAATAATAAAAATAAGGGGGCTACACTAATAACAATCCGGGACTAAACTAGTAATATAGGGACCTAACATAAATAAGGTTTGAAAAATGAGAGAGTTCCTCAACAAGCAAACCCAAATCTATGAAAATGGTGCCCCCTATTCATCCCTTTCCTAATGTCTACACTAGAGCCAGAAGAGGAAGTTCTGCAACTACAGATAAATCAAAAGTGCAGGTGCTATCGGAAATTCCGGAAGCACATATTCAGCAGAATTTTCAGAAAGAGTATCTTCCTACACAATCAAATGAATAACTCCTCAAGGATGTTGGATATGACATCAGCAATAAGAAGAAGAAAGAAGAACCCAAACCTGTTACTGATACTAGAAAGAGGCATACCAGAGATAGCAACAAGTTTAGGCTTGAGTCTAAGGCTCTACATAATCCAATCCTAATGAAAAAGGTCATTGATATTGAAGGTAAATCTGAAGGTTCAAAAACATAGAAATCCATGAAGAAAAACAAGAACACAACACAAAAGGGTTATGTTGTGTAACCAGCTCCAAAAATAGACGAAAAGAGATATCAACGCCTTAGAAATAAGCCACTTCGAGGGGGAAACCTCCAATACATTACATAAATGAACAATTCTTGGATGATACAATTTACAAAACCTCCTTTCTATACATAGGAGTCCATGGGGCCATAATGTAATCCTAGTGGGCCACAATGTAATCCTAGCCGACCTAACAATAATAATTTAAGGGCACAATAATAAAAAAATGGGGGTTACAAGGGTACAATAATAACAACAAGGGGGTTACACTAACAACAATAAGGGACTATACTAGTAATATAGGGACCTAACATGCCCCTCTCCTTCAAAAAAGTGTTGTCCTCAACGCTTGAGTAGCTCTGG